>JAJPUD010002606.1:3784-79911 GCA_023553655.1 Myrmecobius fasciatus
AGGTGGGGGCGGGCCAGGTAGAGGTGATCGATCCCCACAAGAACCACTGTCTGGAGAGACCCGAGTACCCCCACCACTGAGGAGGCCTCCCCGGGATCCTGTGCTCTTGCTGGATGATGAACGCCCACTGTCTGAGTGTGAAGGACCCATGGGGACCCCACGGTGGTTGCCCCCAGTGCCAGGTAGCACCCCTCTACCAGGGCCATCAGTAGGTAGGTGCCCTACTGGAGAGCCTCCAACTGGTTCAGCTCCCCCTGTGCTATAAGTAGGCAAGCTAGAGAGTGAGTTTCGGCCAGAGTCAGACAGTGTCCCTGAGGGGCAACCACTGGCCCAGCCGCTGAGGGTCAGAGGCTTGTCAGCAGAGGACGAGGAAGAGGAGGAAGAGGAGGAAGCAGGGCCCCCAAAGAGCTGGGTCAGACTACCCTGGCTCCCTGACATGCCCCCAACACCAGCCCGTGGCCCCAGGAATGCTGGCAAGGATGGTGGCCCCCGAGGCTTGGGCAGCACAGGTTTGAAGGCTGTAGGCCGGATCAGATTCTTCTCCATGTTCTGAAACAGAGTAACAAAGTACTACTATCTGGCTACTATGAGGTTTCCCTCTCCCAAGCCTTATATGCTCCCTATATCTAAATCATGGCAATCCCTTGGGAGAAGAAGCAGAGCTAGTCATCAAAGGTGCTAAGAAGCTCTATTCCATCCCATCTCTTCTTTCACTGGGCACATTGTAACAGATAATTTGCACTTGGAAGAAAGGGTCCTCACCTTCTCCAACTTTCCAGACACAGGGATGAGCTTTGGAGGTGGGCCCCTGAGATGAGCACTTCGGGCTTGCTGCTCCTGGGCATCCTCAGTGTCACTACAGGGGCTGGAGGGCGAGTCTCCCCGGAAGTCCTCATTGATGTATGCAAAGCCAGCATTTCCCACAGGCTTTCTGGTGGGTACTGGGGGGCACAGTGGCTCTTGGGCCCTACAACCACCCCCTCGAAGCAGTAGCCCATCCTGCTGCCGGAAAAAAGGAGGTCCAGAGGGGGCATGGTGGCAGGGTGCAGGCCCTCCTCCAGGGCAGGGCCGGCCTGAAATAAGGCTACTCACACTGCCCATGGTGGGCAGGTGGGGTGGGTGTGAGACCGTGCTCTCAGGGTTGGCTTCCAGGGGCACAGGCAGAGTCTGGACGATTGCCATGGCTGGAGGGACTGTGGCCTGGCCAGAGGCCTTGAAGGCAACCTGCTGTACAAGGAGGGAGGTCAGAGTCAGAACTCTCTGGTCCTAAATGTCCCTGCCAGACCTCTAGTCGCACCCATAGCCTACTGCTGGAAGAATGCCCACCCTCTGTCCCTCTGCCAATGCTCCACCCTCAACTCTTCTTTATGTCCATGACCCCGAGCTCTGGGTACCACAAAGCAGCCCCAATTCTAAGTATCCTAGTCCAAAGCTTATTCTTTGTTTCATGAGGCCTCTCTCCCAAACCCTAAAAACTTACCTCCCTAACACACACACATCCACACAAACACAGATATGTCTCCTTCCTTGCCCTTTGTTTGAAGCCATAGAGAGAGGGTTATGATTTCTCATGTTTCTAGAGTTCCCTTCTATCTCAACAGGGGTCTGAGATGAATTTAAATCTGATGAGAAATAGGCTTGGCTTAGGGGGAGGTAGAAGCAAAGAAGGAGAGGGAAGGTACAGAGAGGCTAGAAAAGGTGTCAAGAGCAAGGGCCATTAGGGGGAGGGAAGTGGCCAAGCCGGCCAAACTGGTCAGATGAGTCTGGGGCCTCCAAGTAGGGCAAAACCCCTGTCTGAGGTTTCAGAGCTTGCTGAACCCCTACACTAAGGTCTGGGGACCTGTCCCCACCTAGGGAAGTAGGTCTCTCTGGCCCCCAAAGAAGCCTTCTCTTCTAGCTCAAACCTTAGGAGGGGAAACCTCACTATCCACTGCAACAGATACTACACACCTATTTCTCTTTCCAGATGGTAATTATAAAACTAAAAGCTGTCTGTGCCATTCCCCCCAAACCATACCAGTCAATGCCATTCCCCAAATTAATCAGTGGTCATTTGTCTTCCCCACAAACCAGTGCCCATGTAACCGCAGTTTTCACAAAGTTGGACTAAACACTAAAATACTTAACTCTTAAATCACTCCAGTACCATCTGTCCCCAAAGGAAACTTGAAGGGACATGGAGTTTGGAGCTTTGTTTCCAAGACAAATACACTGCCCCATCTCCAACACCACCCACCATACTCTCAACATCAGACTGGTCCCAAGAAATAAAGCCAACCTTATTGAGGAAGAAAAACTTGTTATGATCTGGAGAGAGCTTCCATTTCTCCTTGAAAACACAGGCTCTTACCCCACCCCCAGCAAATGTTCCCAGAATTTAGCTGGAGCTAAATAGAAGAGGGTCTGGTGACCCTTGACCCTCAGTTTCATCTGCTTCTTAGGTTGGGAAGGGGAGGTGCCCACCCAGAACCCCAGCCCTTCTTCCTGAGGTCTCTAAGGGTTTTGGACATCTGTCCAAGCCATCAAGACACAATCTAGAGATCAACATAAGTGGGTATGTGAGGGGAAAGTGCAGTTACTACAAAGCATTGAAGCTGTATAATTGTAAATATGAGTAAGAACTTTTTCCTCTTTCCATTCTAAAAAACAATCTCAAGAATTGAAAAGGAACTCAAAGATCTAATTAATTCTCTGAACCTGGACAGGAGTCTCTTAAACTCCAATTCTTTCTTCCTTAAGATCCAATTCAAAACAGAAAATTGGGCTGGTGAATCATCTTGGAGCTTTAGGAAGAGATCATCGGGTTCTCTCCAACTGCAGCTCCAGACCAGCCCGATCCACTCCTATTAAGACCAGGCCCCAGACAACTAAAGGGGGGAGGAGGGTTAAGTAGATGAGACCTCCCCCTCCAATTAACATGCCATCCTTAAAGTTACTCAGTATGGAGGAGGGAATCAGCCGACACACACAATGGTGGGTGGAGGGATCTATCTTAAGGGGTCACTGGGTGGACTAATTTTCCCCCATCTGTCTCCCCGTGAGCACCAAAAAAGTGAGAGGCACAGAGTGAGAGGCACAGGATGGGAGGGAGGGCAATGAGACGAAGAGAAGCAGAAAGATGGCAGAAGTGGAAGGGGGAGTAGGGGTGGAGAAACAGAGCAGGACAGCTTCAGTGTCTGGAAGTCCAGACTAGGCCGGAGCCTTGGGGGGGCCGGGCTCCCGCTCTCTCCTTCCAAGCTGGAGAGGGAGGGGCTATCGGAGGCTCCATTTTGAGCAGCGTCTGTGTCTGCTCTGTGGGAAAGGGGGCCCCTCGGCTCAAACACTCACCCAGCGGGAGGATTCTCCTCCCCCCCACCCTCCACTTCTCCAGTCTGGACTTCAGTGGGAGGGCTAGGCTAAGCAGGGCTCCAGAAGCTAGGGCCGCCACCCCCCATCCCCGCCCCCACTCCGACGGTCTAGAGTTCGGGAAACTGCCTCCAAAGCTTGCAGGGCTGGGGGGCGAGGGGTGCTGGGTCCCTGCCCGCGCCAAGAGGAGCTGAATCCAACCCCGGGACACAAAGTAGGAAGCATCCCGCGGGTTCCCCCAAGTAGCACTGACTGTAAGCTCACCCCAAGTCCATTAACGATGGACCTAGACTACCACCGAACTCTGGGGGCACCACGGCATCCCTCCCCGTGCCTACCCTCCTCACCTCCACCGCGCTGCTCCATGCTCAGACCCCGGCAGCTCCCTCGGAGCCCTCGCTCCAGCCCAGATCCTCGGACACTCCGAGAGCCCGATCGGGGCTCCGCCTCCCCTCACCCCCCCACCTCCATCTCCGTCCCCTCCCCCTCCCTGACCCAAGCATGGGAGGGGCAGAACCCAAGGAAGGGGGAGGTAGCCCCGCCCCCGAGCGACTGGGCTCCGACACGCGCGCAACCACGTCACGCGTGTTCTGGTAAGCACACAGACATGCACAAGTGAGCACGGATACGCGCTGTTGCTCGTGCAGGATCCACACACGTCAAACGCAGCTCCCAAAGAACTCCGGGTATAGAAATGGGAAGTCACGTTTTCCCTCACCCCCAAGCAGGGCGTGCAAAAAGGCATGCAAAGGTGGGGGGCCCTCAAGGGTCAGCATGACCTCCCCCCCAACGCCCCTCAAAACAAAGGGTGTCAGTTGGCTCTAGTTCCAGCACAAAAGCCTGGCAGCTCTTCCCCTTCCCAGCCCGTTCAGGCCAGCCTGAGCATCTGTGGCCCCAACTCCTTCCGAGTCTCCCAGGTTGGGAATGTTGGAGATTGGGAAATGGATCCTGGGCTACCTCTACACTTCAGGGTAGACTTCGGCTACGCCACCCAGCGGCTAGTCGCCGGGATGGCCCAGGACCCGACGGAAACGCGTAAGGGGAGGCGTGGGGCCGCTTCTGGGGGTCCCGACCTCCAAGACGGGGTTGGGAGGGGAGGAGAACCTCCACAGGCCCCTCTTCCTGTGTTCTTGCCATGGACTTGGGATTGCCCACTTCCAAATCTGCCAAAGCTAGGGGGGAATTGGAGATTGTGCCACAGAGGCCGCGGCTACCCCAAAGTACTGGGCCCCCGGACCACGTGACGAGCCTCCGGGCATCCGCCCAGTACATGGAGGTGGGGAGCAGTCAAACAGCCGCCCTCCCCGCCCCAGTTCCCCAATAGCCGAAGCCTTCCCAACCTCAGGGCTATTTTTAGCTCCCTGGAAAGAGTCTTGTTTTCCTTTTTTCCCTCGAAAGGGAAAAAACAGTCCCGCCCCGGGAGGCCTGAGAGCGCCGCCCCCTTCGGGACCAGCCACGCCCCCAATCCCTCCCACTCCGAGAACTTCGCCTCTCCAGGCACAGACCAGGCTTTCTTCCCATCACTGCCCCATCCTCCAACAGTTCCTCGCTCCGGCTTTGTTCCCTATTTGGCGGCCACCGGCTCGACTGGGGCGGGGAGGGAAAGAGCGAGGTGGTCCCCACAAAACCTCCGGAGTTGAGCCAGACCTTCGGGTTCACTGACACCCCAGTCCCGGACCCAGCGCCCTCGAGTCCGCGCGGGGGGCACGTGACCCAGTTTACCGCCTCGCCGGTCCGGAAGCAGGAACTGGGGCAAACTCGACAGGACTCCGCCCCCAGACCCGCCCCGCCCCCTCCACCCCTCCCCCGCCCCGCGCGCCTCAGTTCTGGCAAGCTCACGAGACTTCCGGTGTAAGCTCGGTGGGCGCCTGCCGCTTTCTTTGTGCGTGCTCGGGTTTCCCGGCTGGTTCTGTGGGGGACTGAAGAAAGGGGCGCCCTGGGCTACTTCTCTTGTCCGACCCGGACCTCCAGTGAGCTTTTGCGGCCCGCAGGGGCCGGCGTTCCTGGAGCGCAACCGAGTTTACTCTGTGAGAGGAAGCCCCCCCGGGCCCCGCATTCACCGAGGGCTGCCCCGAAGTTTTGGCTCCGTCTCCGGTCCGGCTGAAGTCTCCTGGCTGCTCCGCCCGCTGCCATCGCCTGCCCAGGCTGGAGGGGAGGGGAGGGAAGGGGAGTGGCTGGGCGGGGCCGGGCCGACGGGGCCGCACCCGAAGGCCGGAGGCGATCGAGGTGGGGCCGCCTGGGCCCTAGTCTTCCTACCCCAAAGCACTTAGTGTTTCTGGACCCTTGGTCTAGGGTAGGGACAGGAAGGCCTGGAACCTGGGACTCCGTCACCCCGCGACTCCAACTTTAGTTTGGGCCTCTGTTCTAGGGCCCCCAGTGGGGCGCGCCTTTCTCCGCCTCCACGTGTGTCAGTGTTGGAGCCCCGGCTAGGCCCATGTGGACCCTCTGCAAGCGTCCCGGCTGTTGTTTGATCTCGTCTGTGGCACGTTTTAAGCACCCAGTGCTTCTTTGAACCCTTTCCCTTACCCCCTTATGGTTTAGTGGCCAAAGGAGACTCGAATTTCATAGAATTGGCAAAGAGAAGGTAGTGTGGCTAAGCCGCAGAATAAACTGCATCACTGATTCAGGCTGGAAGCCCCTTCTCTCAGGCCCATCCTCACGCCACGTCTGGAACTCCTCTCAAGCCCATCATCAACCCCAGCAGTCTCTAGTTTTTGCTTCTTTTAAAATACCTGACTACAGAATATACCTACTTGGAACTAAAGGCCACCTATCCCAGGCCTGTGTTAACAATATCAATACCTGTCCCCTTCTTGAAGGCTAATTTTGAGTATATTAGGTCATGGTTTCATTCCCATTTCCAAGGGCCTTGGAAAGTTTTAGAATCTAGTTCATGACATGGCATGGGAGATACTGGCACAAGACTGCCCAGTATGGTATGCCCTCATCAAAGAGGGCTGTGCTTTTCCAGCAAAGTAAAATGGCAGTAGCTCAATAATGTATTGAATAAACTAAGACATGTAATGTAGGACTTGCTTGTGCCACTGTCCCATATTTATTTGAATGGGAGAATCCCTGAAGACGCCATTGTAGGTCTGAGGTTCCAGGAACATGTGTAGCATAAGTATACTTGCATGGGCCCAGGATATATGCTAAGGTGTGTGTTTGTTTAGGGGAGGGAAGGGAGGGAGGCTGTCTAGCTTCCTTTCCCTGGCCATTCTGGTTTGTACTGTGTGGGGGTGTTTGCTTGTGAGGCAGCACAGATGGCTTTGTATTTTGTTTATCAACTCCTTTAAGCTTCTCAGATGGCATATTGGGGAAAGTCCATTGAGGAATCCATATTGTTCATACACACTAGGCTAATCATAGTCTCCTCCCTAACTCCAAGACTGGCTGTACTGCAGATTCTTAGTGCCTTAGTCTCAGCCTGGCTAGCTCAAGGCTAGAAATTGGAACTAATGTCTCTGCTCCATCCTGTCTAAGAGACCTAGTAAAAACCAGGAGTTCTATTCTGCCAGATTCCATGTACAAGAAAAGAAACCTCTACCTATCTCTGAAAACTGCCTAAAATAGTCTTTATCTGCTCTCCCCCCCCCAACCCCCATCTCCACCACAGCAAGGTTAATAGCTCTAGGGCTCCATCCTGAGCTCATCAGCTAGAACTGCCAACCATTAGAACTGCAGAAACATGTAAACACACAGGTAGGTATATAAAAATGCTATATAATACAAATACAAGCTTCTAGTGGCTGAGCCCAGCCCCTCGAAAGAATCAGGGATACTAGCCTGGGTACCACTCCTGCACTCTGTACTTGAGGTAGGATGGGAAAGGGATCTGGTATGATGGCAGGGGAAGGCAGGACAGTGAAAAAGGTCAAGTTTGTAGGATCGGATGAGGCTCCCCCATCCTGATACCATCTCCCTGGATCTAGCTAAAGGGGCTGCTGGAAAGCACAGATATAGGGTCCTCAGGTTAGGAGCTTGGGTGGATACCTTCACTTTCCATCCTAAGAGTAAGAAACAAGGTTGAGAAACCTTGGCATCATGGTATTGGGAGTATCACTGACACCTGGTGGTTATATGTGGCAAGACAGCTAAAACCCATCTTAAAATAAAGGGCAACAGTGTTCAGGCTGGTACCTCTGGTGTGAGAGCTGCAAAGCCCTTTTCAGGGATGTTTATCCTTCTTTGGTGTCCATTTGACTCGCCCAACTCTCACCTATGGCTCCAAGAAGTTGTAGCATTCTCAGCAGCCACATTGCAATAAACTGTTTCAGCAGATGGCTGAACCAGGTTAAGTAAGGGTAACCAAGGAGCCTCAAACCCTTCAGTAAGTTACAGGGGTTGTCTATCCCAAGTATATGAAGACTTCCCTGGTGGAATGGGTAGATTAGAACAACTTGTTCTAATGTCCACGAAGATGACTGAAGCTCCCCATAGAAATTGGTCAGGATTAAACATGCCAAGGTTATCCACTGCATCCTGGGCCATTGCCAGTCATCTTGACTTTGTATTGACCTTGTTTTCCGATGACCCAGGAAGTGAATAATAACTTTGCAACTCTGCCTCTCTTAAATCAAATTTATGCTTGAATCCAAAAGACATCTACTATTTTACCATTCTAGTCAGATTTCCCACTGAAGAGGTTTTGAATGCCATTAAGCTCTTGTATAGCAAAGTGCCTAATGGTAAGATTTGCAAGACAAAGGGGTCCATTGCTCATACAAAAGTTGACCGAGATCTTCCAGGTTATTTGGAAACAGGAAATTATCTTCCAAGAGTTCAAGAATACTTCTATGGTCCAATTCTATAAAGGTAAAGGGAATAAATTATCCCACTATAATCATGGGGGAGTCTCTCTTAATCATTGCTAGTCAGGATTCTTGCCAGAGTCCTCCTTTATAGATTAATGCTTCCCCTGGGAGATGGTCATCTATCCAAGAGCCAGTATGGCTTCAGAAAGAGCCGAGGAATGGTTGATATGGGCTTCAACTCCAGAAAGGATGATAGGAGCAGAAGTCTATAAACAATGTTTGTTGATCTAAGGCCTTTGAAATTGTCAGAAGGCCTTGTGGAAAATTAGGGCAAAACTTCATCAGTTTTGTATTTGTTTCATGACAGCATCCTTCCATGAGTTGTAGTTAATGGATGATGCTCTTGAACTTCCCAATTACTAGTAAAGAGAAGCAAGGTTATGTGCTTGCTTCCCATGCTGTTTTCAGCAATGTTGCCAGATGCCTTCAACAAGAATGAAAACATCTAGCTCAGCTGTCACACTGATGGTAAATCATTTAACTTGAAAGGCCACAAGCCAAGACTATAGTGGAGGGAGAGCCAGCTGCATGACTTGTCATGCAGCAGCAGATGATTGTGCACTGAATAAAGCCTCTGAAGGTGAAATGCAACAAAGTTTGGATTGATTCTGTACTGCTTGTGCTGATTTTGGCCTAACACCACCAAGAAAACAAAGGTTCTCCACTAGCCAACACCATACTATCCATATGTGGAACCACTGGTTACAACAAATGGAGGAGAAATTTTGAATGCTCTGGGTAAATTCACTTTCCTTGGTAGTATACTTTCCAGTGATGTACACATAAGATGAGGTTGATGCACACTTTGCCAGTGGTAGTTCAGTATTTGTGAGGCTCTGAAGGAAGGCATGTGAGAGAAGAGCTCGTAGGCTACCTACCAAAACTGAAATGACAGAACTGTTGTGCTGACCTCATTGTTGAATGCCTGTGAAAGAAGTTTGCATAATACAAGTCCACGCTAGAAGTGCTTCATTTAATTCAATCTTAGGAGGATTTTGATCACCTGGCAAGATATGGTACTGGACATTGAGGTCCTTTGTTGCACTACACTCCATTACAGGGAGGACAATTCTGATGGACTGGCCACATTGTGTGAATGCCAAAAGTACATTTTCCCAAAAAACTATTTTACAGAGAACTCACACACAGCATATGCATACGTGGAAGTCCAAAGAAAATACAAAGGCACTCTCAAGATCTCTCTGAAGTTTGGAATCATCTAGTTTATGATGTGGGAGATACTGGCACAAGACTACCCAGCATGGCATGCCCTCATCAAACAAAGCTGTGCTGTATAAGCAAAGTAAAATTGCAGTAGCTCAAAAGAAAAATGAGACCTGCAAATTTAGAGACATCTCCATTCCAAATGTTCACAAGGACTATTTGTGCCAGACTTGTGGTAGAGCTCTTCTGAGCTCATACTGGTCTAAGCTACCACAGTTGGACGTAGTTGGACATACTATATCGACTCCAATATAATGATGCCATTTTGATCCTCCTTGAGAATAAAGGACAATAAACAACCCAGTGTTACAAAAATAGGTTTATTTTTCTAGAGAAAAGCCCCATGACTTGAGTTTTCTTCAGGGTTGTTGACCACCTCCACTGGGGTCAGAATCACACTGTCCTGGAGATGGTCCCATGGTCATGCCTTCTCTTCCAGAATTGCCAATTCTCTTAGCTCCTATGCCAGGGCACACAAGGAGATGTCCCTGAAGCAAGAAAACTCGAAGCTGAAATGGATTTGGGAAGCTCCTGGAACACAGCCCCCACACTGCTCTGACCATGGCTGTTAGGGGGGAGGGGTCTGAGCTGCTTTGTCCTTCTGCTTCCCAGATGCTCCTCCCCCTTTCCTAGATGGGGGCTTTTTGGGGTCTAGTTCATCATCATTCTTAACCTTCTTGAGGCGGGCCTTGCCCTTGGCTGCAGGTGAGAATGTCAGTGAACTCTTATTGAATTCCAGGGGGAAGATGCCCACATCTCCATCAAAACGATTCTTAGACACCTGTAAGTAGCGTTTCCCTGGACCTGTAACCAACTTCTTATCCTGAAGGATCAACACATTGTCTGCCTCCTGGCTGGCCTGGAAAGGAATGGAAACAAAAGCTCCTAAGGGAAAAGAGGATAAGTGAATGAGGGAAAGAAAAAGAGAAAAGAAGTAGGAATGAGGATACAGGTTTTAGGGAGTACAGAAAAAATTAGGGATTGTTACTAAGTATACATCTTCCCACTGGAAGGCTTATACTATAGAAGATCCTGCCTTATGTACAAAGTGTATAACTCCAGGATACAGACCTTGGCTGAACCAAAAATGGATGCTGTTTGGAGTTCTTTGTCACCATCCTCTTTCCGGGGGTGAATAACCAGGGTCACATGACAATTGTTGTCTGTGGCAAACTTCCTGAAGGCTCCTACAATGTAGTCCTGGGCTGCAATCCTGCCATTAGCCCAGGAAGGATAGAATATTTATCAGTCACTGGCAGAGAATATGAACAACCAGATGCATACTATCCTGAGTTATCCAAGACAACATAAAGACCTGAGTCACAGACCCTCCTGCTTCTATCCCAACCCGACCCACTCCCCCCCCCCCTTTTTTTTTCCCTCGGGGAAGAAAAATAAAGTGTACAAGTGCACGTGTATGTATGGCATTCCCAATATACCCTGCTTGAGGGGAGGAAAAATGAGCTTTGAATCCAAAAGATATATATACAATTGATATTGTTCAAGAATGAGGAAAGAGATGGGATATTACCTGTCTGAGGAGAGCTGCTCCTGCCCCATCATAAACTGCAAGTTGTCAATGATCACATGGCAGATATCATAGACATAAACAGCATGTTGCATTGTGTCCATCACAGTCCTAGGAGAGGGAGGGTGCATAGGAGAGGGGAAAGGTCTACAGTCAGCAACATAAAGTGGATCTATCAACCAACACCCTTGGAATAATGGTCCTGGGGCCACCCAAGAGGTCCTGAAGTTTTAGCTGTCAGTTTTAGTCCTTCTTCAAATTAGAGCAATCTGGACCTAAAGACAGGTAATTAAAACTAAGTTTCTTACCGGATACTCTGCTGCCCATGGAAGGTCATGAAATACAATGACAAGTCCTCAAAGCGGTCAGCCCACTCATCATACTCTTCCAGCCTTTCTTCAAGCCGCCCCATGGCAAACTGTGTTAGCATGATCCTGGCCAGCCGCACGTTGCTAATTTCAAAGCTGCCCCACAATGTATTCACTCCCTGTGTACATAAGTCCAGTGCATATTCGCTAATGAATGTTGTCTTCCCACTGCCAGTTGGTCCTGAGAGTTATATGACAAAGGTAAGTTTGAGAAAGGGCTTAGGAGTCACCACCACCCTCAAAGTTGAGGGTACAATCAAGAGTTTATCATTCTGATCCCTGATACTCTGCCCATAAAATCTCCAACCCATCTATGCCAGTGAGATTCCCCTTAAGGACAGCTACCTTTTCCTCCCAAATAAGAATGGTCAAACCCATCTTTAACATGGTCACCTGTGAAGACAGTTAGCTCGCCTTTTCGATGGCCCTTCAAAAGTCGGTTGAGGTCAGGGAAGCGACCCCAGCGTACTCCAGCCACTTGTTCCACATTAGATAATTCTCCCAGGACTTCTTCTCTCAGTTGCCGGAAAGACACTATAGACTTGTGGCCAGCAGGCAGGGCTGACCGTAATATTTTCTGCAGATTCAAGCCCTTGGTCAGAGCTTCTAGGGGGCGGGGATACTGTTCTCCTGGCCTAACCAAGGAACATCGTTTGGGGTTCAGCTTTCGGGCAAACAATTTGGCAGCCTCCCATGCCCGCAAGTCATCACCCAGCCAGAGTACAATTCGACGGAACTGTTCCAGGTAGGGAAGAAGGGTAGGGGGCAAGCAGGCTAACCCTCGGGGTAGTGCCAGTGTGGGCAGCCCTGTAGCCTGATGCAAAGCCAGGCTATCCAGTTCCCGACTGGTCAGCACCATTTCCACATCTCGCTGGCCAATCAAAGGCAACCCAAATAGGTTATGGTAGGCACTGGGACGAGGCAAAGTGGTCTCTACGTAGCAGACACCATTCCCTTGACTTTCTGCCTTCAGCAGCTTCAGTCCTCTGAGACTCAGTCCCCCTGGGGAAAACCACGGGAAGACCAAGCTTCTGGCAGCTCGAAGATAACGCACATTGAAGAGCTTCAGTGTGGCATCAGATACCTTTGCCAGACTGAACATTGTTCGTGCCATCTGAATTTCATCTTGGTCTGGCAGTTCAGCGAGTGGCACCGCCCTATCCCAGATCCTCAGAACATCACTACTTTGACCGTCTAGAGCCTCACTTCCTTCACCCTCAGTAGCCAAGGACCCAGCTATACCACCCTCCACGCAGGCCTGGAAGTCCTCCCAGTTGCCCTCAGCCAGGCTGCCAGTGCAAAGGAAGTGGCCTGTGGTCTTATCAATGAAAAGGCTGTGGGGGCTACCCTCAGTCCAGTTCTCTGCCTCCGAATCTCTTGGCCCCAGGAACGGGCTGGGTATGCGCAGACAGCTGTGCCCATCCTGGTAGGGGATTCCCCGGGATCTAAGATACTGCCTTATTTCCGCTGCAGTGACAAGCACTGAGAAGGTATCAGGGGCTGGTAGAACCTCCTTCCGATAAGGCCTACGGGGAGATCCAGGGATAGGACCCCGGGGGAAGCCCCTGCACCCCATCCACGTTACGGGCCATCGAAGAGTCAGCAGGGCTCGCATAGGGCACCTACTTTGGGGAGAAAGCCACATGTCCAGGGCTCCCAAGAGGAGGAGAAAAGCGGTTGATACTACCTGGATTTCCTCAGCAGAGCCGTCTTACCATCAACCACACACTCGAGAAACATTTCTTAAGCACTGCTGTGTGCCGGGCATCATATTCGACACAAAACCCTTTCCCAGCGGGGCTCTATTCTCACGGGCTCTCCTGTAAGGTCATGACCCTGCCTCTCATGGCTTCCCTAAACTCCTGACCCTCACTAAGTTCCCCGTTCCATCGCCTTCTCCCCTCTCGGGCCTTCCCTCCAGGGCAAGACGCTCTACAAACTACTCCCATTCCCCAAGGCTCCCAAAAGCTTTTTTGAGGGAGCACCCAAACCTCCCGCAAGGCCTCCTTCGGTCCAAGCCACGAGACGCCCACACAAACAACACGGAAATAAGTCAGTCGACCTCGGAAGCAAAACTCTGGGGGTCGATCGAGAGTGACCGCCCCATCACCGGAAGTCGGGTGCCCCCGCCCCGCCTCCTCCTCCTCCCAGAATGCCTCCTCGCTCCGACTTCCGGCTCTCACTTCCTAGGTTACGTGAGTTTAGGCTTCGGAGCACGCTGCAGCTGTCATGACGGCCCGCGGCACTCCGAGCCGCTTCCTGGGCAGCGTCTTACACAACGGACTGGGGCGCTATGTGCAGCAGCTACAACGCCTCAGCCTTAGGGTCAGCCGCGACTCGCCTTCGTCCCGCGGCGCCAGGTGGGGGCGCCTACAATTGACAGTTGACTCTAGGGAGACCTGGGGATAGGGCCTCAGCGGGGGAGGCGGCTGGAGGTCTTAAATGTCCTGACGCGCGCGTTTACCCCTTCGCTGGCAGGGAGTTTGTGGAGCAACACGTGACGGACTTTGCTCGGAGGAACCCGGGGGTCGTGCTTTACGTGACCGCGAAGAAATGCCATGTGCCGCAGGTGGTGGCAGAATACTGTGAGTCCTGAGGGAGGGAGGGAGGGCGGGAGGGGGGCCCGGGAGCCCAGGGTTTGGGGGTCACCTGAAGATCTGGGAAGTGGCGAGGGGTAGAGGTCGGGCCACTGTGCCCTCTTCCTCCAGCGGACCCGAGGTCTCTTTCCTCTGTGCCCCCTCCCCGATGGTCGCAGTGAATGGCTCCGTGCAGGAGGTATCTCTCGGTAATAAGACGGCGGACGAGGTGGCTGCGCTGATCCAGAAGCTCGCTGACCAGTCAGGCCTGGATGTGATTCGTATCCGGAAACCCTACCACACGTACAACCCGAGTATCCAGGGGCAGTGGCACCCCTTTATCAACAGGCCCCCCCAGCTGGGCAGAGAAGCCATTGCCAGTGGCCCTCACCAGGAATCCCAATAAAATCTGTTCTCACAGAGCCGTCTTACATCTTCCTTCACATCAGCCACCATATCCCACCATCCAGCCTCTTCCCCCGAAGTCTTCTTAAAGTCATCCCTGAGCTGTTCGCATCATTATTTGGGGGTAGCTAGGAAGGATACTGGAATTCTAAGCAGAGTTCTGATTTCCAGAAGCAGCTCAGGGAACTTCATGTCCGCTGATCACTTAAGAATCCATCTCCTTTATACTATTACATTTTGGAATCTTGTGGGTTCTTGGATGTAGTTGATTCCCAGATGTATCTAGCCCCAAACTCTCCTGACCTGCAGGCTTCACTCTCACACAAGGTCTAAACAGAGCTCTAACTTTATGCCTAAACTCTTCCCACCTTCCCTATTGCTACCACATCTTCCCAGTCAGAGGCACCTTCTCTCATCATCTGCCAAGGTTAGGGCAGAAGCTTTCTGATCAGGACCTCTACCTCCCTATTCTGTCCTCTACCAAACTGCTAAAATGGGTTTCCTAAAGTATGGTCTGACCATGTCACACACCCACTCAGTAGATTCTCTGTAAACGCTAGGATCAAATAAGAAACCTTTCTTTGACATTTGCAGCCTTTCCCAGCCCAGACTAGCCCTAGTCCAGACTCTTATCATCCAAAGTCACATTCATACATGGAATACTCAGCCTGACAACCTGCTGACTCCAAGAGGGTTCAGATGTCACTTCTGAAAGGACTTTCTAGTTATGTGCCCAGCTCTCCTCTTCCCTCTGAGGTTATCTTCTACCTGTTCTATACACGTTTCTAGTTGTTTGCCTCATTGGGTGAGCTCCTTTAGGGCAGGGATGGCATTTCTGCCTTTGCCAGTAATTTTAGCATTTTTGCAAAATACCTGGCACATGTATGTATTTTTATATAAATCTATCTGGAAAAAAAAATCCTGAGGTTCCATTTAGTGACAAATTCTGTGAATTGATGTGAATTCTCTTAAGTTCTACAATCTTTTCCATTGCCCTAAGGAAGGTAATCAAAAATTTGGTTCTGGATTTTTTGAACCTTTGCTCACCTGTTCAGTTTTGTTTGCACTGCAGACCCTCCTGTAAAGAGTAAGAATTTAAAGCTTCTGTTGGTATTCAGTAGTAAGTTCAGCATCTTTGCAACTGCAGGCCTAGAATACATTAAGTTGGGCTGACCATGATGTCAGCTGGGCACAGATGGAACCCAAATGTTTCTCCTGAGACACTTCTTGTTCCTTGATGCCAAATCTTTCTGCCCTAGCCCTTCCATCAGAAGCTAATAGTGTGACTTTGTGGCACCACTGGCCAGAATCCAAATAGTTGTATTGAGATCACTGTTCTTGAACCCAGGAAATGCTGCTATGCTCTAGGAGATCTGACAGGAAGTGGATCCTTGCAGCAGGGCATTTGTTTTATTTACTAGTAGGCTGAGGACTACCATGGTATGAACTGGACAAGGACCACAAGGTTTTGAGGACATTATTTACTGACCAACAGGAAGAAAGTGGGGAGATGAGCCCAAGTTCCACCCCCTCCCCAGCTGAGCCTCTAGCTATCTGCCTTTGCCCTACTCTGCCCTCCCCTGGAAACTAGTAATAAAATAGAGCCCTTCCATGGTTCTTGTAATAAATACATTCGGCTGAGGGAAGGGAAGGGTTTATGGTGCTGTTTGAAGGGCAGTAAAAACATGGTAGTCCTGGGTTCACTCCCAGCATCAATAACAGTCATCATCCTGGCCCAAAGGGGTTAACCCCAGTCGGGGGTTTTTGATTGTCCCACCTCATTCTGGGGTCTCACCTTCACTGACCCAAGGACCCCTACAGCACCACAGTGAAGTAGGACAGAGGCAGGACCAAGGTATCCCATCTCCCAGCCTGCCTACTACCTGCCCTTTGCATAGTTTCAGTGGGAGTGGTAGGGAGATGGTCTTGGGGGGGAAGTCACTCCCATGAAATGTCCATGGACCAGACATGTCAGAAACAGATTGGGGACCCCAGGCAATGAGGGGAGGGACAGTGCAGCCACCATCTCATTCTTGGCAGAGCCTGGGGGGCTCAGGGTGTGCATGTGTGACCTTGTTTATGAGCATGTATAGGTGTGAGCAGATATGTGAGGTGTGCGTGGAGCTACGTGCTGCTTCCTCTCAGTGCCAAACTTGGAGACAAGGCCCTGAGCTGGGAGTGAAGAACTGGATGGGACTGAGCATGGCGTGTGTGCTCCTGGACTATAAAAAATACCCAAGTGTGCCTATGAGGGGAAAGGGGGGCTGCATCACCTGGCAGACACACATGCACACCAGACATACTTCCTTACACACATGCACACACGCTGCTCAGGTGGTTGCAATGCCAGACCTTCTATCCAGCATAGAAAAGGGTTACTGGGCACAGTGTGGGGAGCAGGGTCTCAGACTTCTCCAGTCACCATTAGAACTCAGCACCGAGGCAGGAGGTGGGAAGCAGATAGCAAACATGGAGGCTCTGCTGCAGCTGCCCTCTGCCTGCAGCCACCATGCAGCTGCAGTGCTGGAAAGAGACAGGGGCTCTCTGAAGCAGCATAATCACTGGGCAAGAAGCCCTGTCTACATGCTTACTGCCCCCTTGTTTCTTCTCAGCTTTGGGGAAGAAGTTGAAGACTTCCAGCTACCTCCCACCCCTTTGTTTAGGAATTGGGAATGGTGCTTCACAAGCAGACCTACCTCTCTGTAGCTCACTCTTTGAGGTCACAGGTTCTGCAAAGGGTGGTTGAGGGATGGCTAAAGGCCTGGGGGCCTAGACCCCTGACCAATGGCCCCATTCAGTCATTTTGGAGGGTGGTCTCAAATGGGACATGGGAAGATGTTCTGCTATGTGGTACAGGGCAATGATGACCTGGACCCCTGTAGTAGGAGTTGAGGGGTAGGACTAAGGCCTAGAAGGCTAACAGCTAAAGGACCTGCTTGAATGGAAGGTGTCAGTCTAGAAGTCAGCTCTGGAGGCTGGAGAGGGCAAGTTAGGAGCTGGAAGGCCTGTAGGGGTTGGGGGGAGGGAAGGGAAGGACCTAGGCCAAGAGGCCAAGGTAAACAGGAACGGGGTGGTAGGTGGGTTAGACGGAGCTCTCATCCAGTCTCTCCACCAGCTGTGTGTGCTTCCGTTTCTCCAGAATTCGGCTGAGCTCCTCTGTGAAGGAGCAAGGTAGAGTAGGTGGCCGGTCCTCATTCTGCTGCAGCAATACATAACTGTTACCATTCATCCTCCTCAGACGGCTGGGTAGTGCAGCCAGCCCATTGGAGAGCTCAGTAGGGGGAGGAGGTGGGGGGGGAGGAGGTGGTGCTGGGGTTCCCTCCCCAGGAATTATCCGGAGGCCACCACCCTCGAGTCCTCCTGCCCCATCTGTCCCCTCTTCCCCTTCATCCTCCTCCCCAGGGCACTGACCGGAGACTGTCTGCAATTGCACAGCAGAGCCCCCTGCCCGGCCAGTACCTCTGGCTAGCAAATACTTGCGTCGGCGTCCACTGCCTCGCAGGCAGGCAACATAGAGGAGCATGGAGGCCAGAACGAGGCAGAGGCCACCCAGGGCTGCAATGGTCAACACATAAAGGAGACGAACATCTGGGGTCAGGTGGGCACCATGAGCTGGAGGAGCCAGGCCTGGGGCTAGGGCCGGGGCTGGGAGGGCTGGCTGCACTGTGAGGCCATAGGAGGCCAGCAGGGTGCGAAGTCCATTCTCTTCCGCATAGCAGCTGTAGTGACCACTGTGTTCTGGCCGGGTGTCCATCACCAATAAGCCATCCACACCCACACGGTAGCCATCCCTCCCGTCCATCAGCAGCCGACTCCCGTTGAGTAGCCATGAGGCCCGGGCCAGATTGGAGGGCTGGTCACAAGGTAGGAGCACATCGTCCCCCCTCAGCACCGACCGGTTCCTGGCTGGCAAATGTGGTTCTGGAGGCAGGAAGGAGATGAAAGCCTGATGATTCGGGCAGGGGACCGGGAAAGACCGAAGCTGGGAAATAACTTTCACACACCCCACCCCACCCCACCCCACCCCCATCCCCCGAACGGTATTACTTGAGAAGGCTGCCAGGATGAGACAGAGAGAAAGGAGAGGGTCCTATTTCTGCTGCCATGAGAGAAGGTGAAGCCATGCCCATGCCCACACACTGATTGGGCTGTGCCGGCTTGTTACCTGTATTCTCGCTGCCCTCACAGCCACGATTACCTCTCTCCATGTCCTGTATCAGAGCTGTCCTGAGAGAAAACAAGGAAGAAAGCATGAGCAAGAGCATTGTTCAGATTCTGTTTGTCCAGCAAGAGAAAACAAAAACCGAGATCTATACCTTCTGGGCATGAAATTCAGGGGCTCTCCCCTCCTCCTCCCTCCTCCCAGAAACCCAAATGAATAATGGTGATCTCCCCAGTACCTGTTGGGTACCATGGTAGCTTCCTGGCAGGCCCGGACACTAGGATCCCAGCCACAGTAGGGGTCCCGGGCCAGGATACAATCACAACAGGAGCTATACCGGAAGCAGTGGGACAGTGGCAGCTGGACCACCCCAGTAGGGGCCCCCACGTACAGGCTGTGCTGGGGCCAGAAGGAGGGGGTAGTTAGTAATAATTTCTCATGTCCCACACAATGAATGCTGAGAGACACAGGAAAGAGATCAGTTAGGTATGGGGAATACCTGGGCAAGTGAAATGACCAGGTTCTCCACAGGCTGGGGCTCCATGAACACCTGGGCTTCCTCAATAATGTGCATGCCAAGGCCCAAGACCACAGCTTTGTGGATCCAGCCATCAGCTGAAAGGGGTTGGAAGCAGGAGCAAAGTCAAGGCCCCACCAGGATGACTGCCCCTCCCTCTATGCCCAGGGGCCCAACATTCAGCAGGCTCGGGATTAAGGACTGTGAGTGGGGATGGGCAGTGCAGTCTGGGATATGTCCTGTGGTTAGGAGTTGGTAGGAGGGACTCGAGGAATGGGTGCTGGTGGGATTAGGAGGAGACTGTCATCCCCGGGGCCACACCTGTCCCCAGGAAGAGCACATCATAAGTCGGGCCAGCTGGCACAGTGACAGGGGTCCCCACAAGCCGAGTGTATCGAATGTTCCGCTTCAGCAGCAGGGGCCGCCCCCGAGCCGGCCCTACACCCCGAGCCATGAGGGGGTGCAACTTCACGAAGTCCAGGACGGGGGAAGGGAGGTCCTGAGAGGAGTTGTAGCCCCGCCTTCTGAGGCCATCTGTGATGCACTGGGGGGACAGAGGCTGTGTGAAGCAGCTGCCCTTTCTTGGGTTGGACCCCCAGGGGAGGCCTTCCCAGCACCATCTTCCAGATAAAGAAACAGGCCAAGAGAAAGGGAATTTCTGGCCTAAGTTCACATAGGGAGTAAATAGAGCTGGAAGTTGAACTCAGGTCCTCTGACTTCATCCCAGACTGACATCTCTAAGGGCCCAGCCAGGAGAACAGACTGAGCCTTCCCTACCCCCACCCCAGAGCTGCTGGATGAGAAAACAGAGGTCTAAGTAAAACAGGGACCACCACCTCCTCACCGAGCCTGGTCGGGGCTCCGGCACCATCCCATCGTACCGACCCCAGCGCCGTGTACCATCCTGGTATTCCATGTAGGGGCCAGAGAAGGAGGCCTGGACATCAGACAGGTCATAACGGCAGATGGCTGAGGCTTCTAGGGTCCTCCTGGGAGGTGGGAGGAGGGGGAATGATTCAGATCCAAGAACTAGATTGCCCTCTCCTTGGCTTTCAGAGATCTAGGACAGACACTGGGGGGGAGGGCGGGGGGGGAGGTCCCGCCTCTCTGCCCTTAGACTTTGTGGCTGATTGGTTACCACTGAACAGGCAGCTGAGCCACCCCCACTGTCTCAGCCACTGCTGAGGTCAACATGCCTGAAATTCCTCCTCTGCGGCCAATCCGCCCCCTGAAGCGCTCCTCCCCAGGTTGGCAGGGCTAGAAATGCCCAGGAATCTGGCCCTGGAGACCTCCGCTCTCCCAATTCTGGTTGCTCTCTCAGGTGAGAGTCATCTGAACCAATTCCTGGGCTTCCCTCAAATGCTTCCCCAACACCCCAGCCCCCACTAGGGTTCTCCTCTAGTACTGACCACTGAGCAGCCAGGCTAAAGGCTGCATAGAAGCGTGTGTGGGCCCAGGAACCCCCATCTAGGCTACAGACGCTGCGCAGGGTCTCGTACAGGGGGATGTGACAAGCCAGCCGGGCCTTCAGGAAAGATGTCCACTTCTTCTGTAGGATTTTCTTCCCCCCTAGGTCACCCTACAGCCACAGAAGGGACAGGCTCAGCCATCACAGGTCTAGGGAGACTGTCACCCCAAAGGGCCCTGGCCCCTGGTCTGAGGAGCCTCAGCCTAGCTTACCTTGCAGACTCGGGCTACGCGGGCTACCCGGTGCCCCCGGCTCTGGGAGAAGCCACTGCCTTCCTCTGTGGCACGCTCCGTGAAGAAATAATAGACTTTGTCGTCATCCCCCACAGTGCTGGCCTCACTTTCCCGGATGAGGACGGAAAATACAAACTCTGCATCTAGAAAGGCAGAGGCCTCCGAGGGACTGCGTCCTCCTCGGGCGGAAGAGCCCATAAATGTTTCCCCTGACCTCCATTACTATTCTCCGGACTTCTCCCCAGTTTTCATTTCCCCATCTCTAGGGATTTCTCCAAATCAATGTGAGGTACGTTAATCTAGAACATTCTGCTTATCTGGGGGCTGGGAGGAAGGTGAAGAAAAGGGCCCAGCTGGGCCTGAGACAGATCATATTTTTAAATGAAAGGAAGTCTAAACAATGGAATACACCTTCTGTCCCCACCCCCACCCCCTTAGGTCGGTCGGCTCCAAGCTTTACTTGCCCTACTGAGGGTCGGCCTGGGCTTGGCCCTCCTCTTGGAAGCGGCAGCCAGCCCTCGTCCTTCCCAGCGGTGGGCCCCTCCAGACCCCGCTGCTGCCCTTACCATTGAGCCAGTGGAGGGGGGACTCCTCAGTTCTCAGGGAGCGGGGGTGGCGGCTCCGACGAATGTCAGGGATGCTGCGGAACTCGTACCTTGTGGCAGTGTAGAGGCCGCCGTCTAGGATCGGGGAGACATTGGGCACAGGGTCAGAGGCGCAGCTCTGCAGGGGGTGGCGTCACACACACACACGAGGAGGGAGCTGCTGGACGGGCAAAACATGTCACTCACGCCCCCCAGGGGGAAGGGCCGCTAGCTCTGTGGGGACACGTGCGAGGTACGTGGGAGCATCTGACATGGGCAGCACATAGCATCACACTGTGGCAGCACTGCACACACACACACAGCACCCACCAACGATCAGCCCTGTGTAGCCCCTGGCTGGGTCATAGGGACACTTCTCCTTCCCCTCCTCAAAGCTAGGAGGTAAAGTGAAGGCTTCAGAATCCTGGAGAAAGACAAACAGCTCAGAATGGGGGGGGGGCTTGGGAGCAGAACTGTGGCAAGGCTACAATGGCGGGGAAGGTGATGCTTGGGGCCTCACAGAAGTGAAGCGGGAGCTCCAGTCCTCTCTTCCCCGAGTCAGGAATGACCCCGAGGGAGCTTCAGGGGTTAGGGATCAGAGGTCAGTGAGGGAAATGGCACTGAGGAGGCGCCAGACTAGATGCCGCACTGGGCCGGGGCGGGGAGGGCGGGTGAAAGGTCGGTTCAGCCTTACGATTGCAGCACAGAGGGGCTGGAAGGCATGAGTCCCACAAGCATAGAGATGCGTGGCATTCAGACGCTGCAGGAACCGGACATGGTTGAAGCACTCAGTCTAGAAGGGGTCAGGTTAGGGGGACAAAGGTGAAGGGGCATGAGTCCCTGGCCAGGTTAGAGGCTCCTGTCCACCTTCTGTTCAACTGGAATGCCTCCTAACACCTTGTTCTCCTTGGAGAGTCTTGCCTCCACTCGTCCGCCGCTGAGCCCCTGGGTCCCGGATACTTCCCTTTCCTGATCCTTCTGCCTCTCTGAGCCACCTTCCTAATTCTCTGGTAACTTGGCTTCCTTTGAAATATTGTATTTTACACATTTAAAACTCTTGGGTGGTGGGTGTCCAGCCCAAGGCAGCTACGATACAAAAGAGCCCACGCAGCCTGTGGTCTCCCGGGTGGCCCTCCTTCTCCTCTTCCCAGGCAGCCTCACACTCTCCCTGCCTGCTGCTCTTCTCCCAGGACGCTTCCTCCCCGAGGGACTGCCCCCGACTCCGGCTGACCTCAAGAACCCTTCTACACTGCTGACTCCCAGTGCTCTAGGCTCTAGCTCTGACCGCTCTCCCGAGTTCTAGGCTCACAATTTCATGCATTTGTTAAAAATTTCCCCATGTGTCCATGACACCTCAAAATCAGTGGGTCTAGAACTCATCCCTCCTTCAAAACTCGCTCCTCCCCCATCTTTATCAACACAACTACTGTCCTCCCATTACCCAAAATAATCATGATGCCCCTGAGCCTGACTATTCTTGAATCCCACACCTCATCAGTGGCTGGGTCCTGTCAAGCCACCTTGGCTGCGTGGCCCCCACCTAGCCCAGGCACTAGGAATCTCCTTCTTACGCTAGCATGTAAGACTTCTAAGGGGTGTCCCTGCCTCCACTCTCTCATCTCTCCATTCACTCAGTGGGATATGGGGTTTGGAGGTTGCAGTGAAGGGTGGGGAAAGGGACAAGGAAGCCTTACCTACCTGGTTATTTCTTCCCTTTCGGACACATTCACTCTGAGTCTCTGGGGATGCTTCCCATTGGATCTGTGGGAGGGAAGGGAAGACGCTTCTTGGGCTTTAGCATCAATAAAGGACTACTGGGGAACGGGGGTGGGGGGAGGTGGTAAGGATGCTACGGATAGGGAAGCTCATGGATTTCCGAAGGAATTTTCAGGTAGGATGGTCATGGATCTAAGTTACACACAGGGGATCTAAGGTTTACAGAGGCCTGCCGGACAGACTGAGATGGGGCAGGGGGGAGGTTGAAGAAGGGAGTGTGTTAAATAAGGACCCCAGTAGTTTGTATATGCATCTGGAATAGAGAGAGGGCACAGGGGGGCTAACCTCACGGTGGGTTCCATCTCCAATGTCTTGGGCATTAAGAGAGAACAAGGCTCCCCGTGCTCCTACAAGCAACCTCCCAGATGCCTCCTCCAGCAGCAGTGTAGAATAATTGTGGGCATTACCCCCAAAGCGTCGAGCCTCAGAAAGCTCTGGAAAATGTGGAGAATGGGTATTGGTCCTCTACGCTCAGTTCCCATCCAACCCTCAAATACTGAAACTCCCACCTTTGCCTGATCCTATGCTCTTTGCTCCTAGATTGTAAATTTATTTTTGTCTATTTCCATAATGTCATATTGAATTAATGCTACTATTTAACATAACAAGGAACACTTTTAACCTATTTGTATTTCCTTGTCTTTATTTTACTAGAAGGAGAGAGGTTAACCAGTGATTAGGTAAGAATATGGGTAGAAAAGTCTTAGTGCTGTAAACATCATGCACTCATGAGACTCACTGATTGGATAAGTCAATAAGGGTATCACTAGGAGTAAAAGGCCAGTGGGGGTCAGCAAGTGAACAAGAGCCAGGAAATCAGGGGTCATATGGCTGTTAACTGTTAACTGGGTGAATCTAAGTTGACAAATGATGAATAAACTTGACCCAGAAGAGCCAAGTAGATGAATCCCGTATGGGTGTGGAAAAGTCTTGGATGAGACCAAAGACTTGGGGCCTCTAGGGAGTCTAGCATCAAGAGACATACTCCTAGACTAGAGGAAATCTTGAAGGCTGAGCCAAGCCTGAGAAACTAGAACTAAGGATAAGGTCAGAAAACTCAGGCATTCAGCAGCTTTGTCCTGAGAAATTTCCTTTTGTGTACCATTCTAATGGACCTGCCCTGGTATGTCCCTTTGTCCCTTGCAAATGAACTCAAGTCCCATTCTTATGGACTGGAGTGTGTGGCTGACAAGCACGAAAGAAGGAACAGATACTAGACTGAAGCGTCCATATCTAATAGCCAAAGTAGAAGGAGCAGTTATTAGAATCAATCACATCAGATGGTTTCTTAGTCCAGGGACAAAGAAAATCACAGATTTGGGGCCTCAAGATGAGGATAAGAAATTTGGGAAGTGTAGACAGAAAGAGGGCCGAGGGTAAGTTCCTATAGGTGTTGAAATCAATGAGCAGCTGACATGGTGCAGCCAGGCTTAGGCTGGAATCCTTCTGACTTAGCCAGGGCTCCTGGGCCTTACCCTAGTCCCCAGCTTAGCTTCTCCTCTCCTAGCCTCTCTGCCCTCACACCCCAAGCCTCAATGGGATGAGGTCACCTTCACCTTCATAAGGGATAGTTGTCCTTGGCGTGGCATCCAGCTCTCTGGCCGGTCTCCGTGATGGGGGTCCAGGGGCAGAAGAGACCATAAAGAGGCACAGAAGGAAGGGCCCAAGCCCCTCCCACATCTTCCTAGGGGACCCAAGGATAGCTCAGATCCAAGAGAGCCCCCAGGAGCCTCGTGAGGGGGACTAGGAAAAGAGTAAAGGGGAAGTCAGTGGTGGGGAGATGGTCACAAAATCATAAGGGGTCACAGTCCAGGGAAACTGGGGCCCTGGGAGTCGTGGTCACATTCAGGTGTGTCCTTGCTTTCTACGATCCTGTGTCCACAAAATAAAAAGGGAAAAGCACTGACTCTCATTCTAGAACCAAACCTCAGTTTAATTAACCTGTTCCAAGAGTTAATTCTACAAGACCTCCCTTTTCACACACCCACAACTATATACATACAACCACACCCACATACAACCATAGAAATCTGCAGACTCTGAGCCTTTTGCCACTATGAGTTTTAATTTGTCCTTTTATTTATCTCCCTTTGCTCTGTTTTGTCAGGTATGAATTTTTTTTTTTTATTAGAGCCTCTGGCTCATCATAGAATGCTAGTGCTGGAAGGGACTTTACAGATCATCCAGTTCCTATCAAAAGTAGGAAAATGAGGCCTAAAGAGAATCAATCATTTGCAGTCATGTCTGACTCTTCTTGACCCCATTTGGGGTTTTCTTGGCAAAGATAATGTATTTGTCATTTTTTCCCCCCAACTCATTTTACAGAGGAGGAAACTGAGGCAAACAGCCTTAAGTGATCTGCCTAGGGTTATTCAGCTAGTAAGCATCTGAGACAAGATTTGAACCCAGGTGCCCCCTAGAGAGAAGTACCAAAGATATATAACACAATTGCAACTCAAATCCAAGGTTTTTGATTACTAGGCCAGGGCTCTGAGCCACATTTACCCCTTCATTCATTTAGCAACCATTTATTAATCACCTGTTATGTTCAAAGAAGCATGTGTGCCTATTCACACCTATGCCACATACCTATCTGCATGTGTTCATATGTCTCTGTGCATCTACAAGTATGCATCCCTGTAAATCTGCAGATATGTAGCTCTGAAAAGTCTTCCCTGATCTTCAGAGAGAAGTGACTTTCTTCCCTATGAACCTCCATAACATTCTGCTAAGGCTTCTCCTGGCACTAATCATTTGATGCTTTGTTATTACATATGTTTTCTTCTACCCTTGCCACCCTCACCCCCAATCTCAGGTTGTTTGCCTTCCAAAAATAGGACCTGTAGGATTTCTTCCACAGACCAAAAACCCAGAAAATGTTCATTATCACTATTAATTCATTTATATTAGACACTCAATCTGTGTAAGGCACTCTGGTATCTAATACAAAGGAAATAAAGAGATGGAATTGAGAATCTGCTCTCAAAGAAACTTGCAATCTTATGGAGGAAAGATACATGCACAACAAACAATATAAGAAAGAAAGATAGGTGCAAAGGAAAAGTCCTACCTGGGGGATGAGGGGATTCAGAGAAGGTGTCATGGAGAAGGTAACACCTGAGATGGGCCATAAAGCCAGGGGAGGACTTGAACAGAGAGAAATGAGGATGGAGTCCCCTCCAGCCTGAACAAATGGAGACAGAAGTCAAGGTGGGGTCTGGGCAGAGCTTTACTCAAAAGTCCTTTCCTCTTCCTGTGAGGAATGTAATTCAAGCACTATTATTTCAGGAAATTGAGGGTCAGAGAAATTTAGTGATGTGATCAGGGTCCCATAGGAAAATACCTGGTGAAGTTGGGGATACAGTAGCCTTTCTTCTCTATAACAGTCCCTAGCTGAATTGCATATGTCCATTCATGTATTGATTATTTCCATATATGTATGCCCATGCACACCAAGGTCTGCACAGGGAGCCTAAGTTAAGGGTATACAATTGGTGAGGCCTTCTAGAGAGGTAGGAGGAGGGCCAGCTGGACTCTGACCCACATGGAACTCCTAGAGGAAAGGAGGCCAGTACTCTTCAATGACATTTCTCATGTCTCCTTCCCTCCTAAGAGGCCTTGGGGTGGCATCTATGAGCATAAGCTCATGATGCTATTATTCCCATTTTACAGTTGGGGAAACTGAGGCAAAGGTTAAGTGACCTGCCTGGGGTCACCCAGCTAGTAAATGTTCAAGGCCACATTTGAATTCAGATCTTTCTGAGTCCAAGCCAAAGTATTATGGACTCACTGCACAGCCTACTTGCCTCTATACAAAGGACAGCCTTAAGCCCTCTAGTGCTCTTTGATGGAGAGTGGGGAGGTTCCCAGATGGAGAGCTAGGGAAGAAGTGGAGGCAGAGGATGAACAAAAGGGTTAGAGGGGGAAATAAATGAAGGGGATAATGCCTGGAACCCCAGCCAACAGGAAGATCACAACAGTAGCCAATCCCATGGGCTTTGGTTCTTTCCTCAGGTGGCCTGGAGGAGGGGGAGAAGCTGCAGGAACAGCCTTGGGGAGTTGGGATGGGGGAGGGAAGTGGGGAAGCAGATCATACTATGTGTGTGGGACCAATGGAGGTTAATTAAAGGGCAAAGGTTGGGATGGGTGAAGATCTGGGGTGTGGTTGTTTGCTGAAGGAGGGTGTACAGTTAGCCTTGTACCATTGGATATGAGCAGCTTTGGACTGGACACACATGTGCACACATACATATAAATGCAAGTGTGTGTGTCCATGCATGAACATCATGAACTCATGTTCAGATATGCATGTCAATACCCACAGACATGCAATGGGTGAAGAAGGGGCTGGGCTCTGTGCTACAGAGACCCAATCTTCCAAGAGGAGGGGAGGAGGGGAATGAATCGGGAACAGTCAGGGAAGGATGAGAGTGGGGCTAATATTGAAAGGGCTCTGCTTCCTTCCCCAGCCAGGGCTGCTGGACTGGGACCCCAAATCACCAGAGCCTCCACAGCAATACATAATTTACTGAAAATGTTCCCTAGAATTCAGTGTGAGCAGGAGCCTCTACCTCCCAGGTACCTGCAACGATGGGCCAGTCACAGGGACTTCCCAGTTGGGGTTCTGGGAGCACAGGCCCTCACAGTTCTGGCAGGGTCTTTCCTCCCCCCACCGGGTGTGTCCAGCTGCCGGGGGCCTTACAGTCTGGGGTCTCGACCCGCCCCTCCCCCAAGCCTGCCCTTCCTTAGCAAGGCGAGTATCTCAGCTACATCCTATCGGTGACCTAGGGCGGAAGCGGTCAGTAGCCCTGTCCCTTTCTCCGGGTCGCGGGGAAGATTCCCCCCACACACGTGGAGTTGGTCCCCGGGCCCAGAGGGAGCCCACGGCCCATACCGACCACCTGGGGCTCTCTGCTAACCTCAATCCCTCCCGCTGCAGTTTGAAGACGTTTCTTTCTCCTCCTGTCCTCTGGGGCCTGGACTTAACCCAGATCTTGGGAAGGGGCCCTACCTTGCCCACCGAGGTGCCCACCTGGTCCCCACGACACGCTGAGGTAGCAACCCCTCAAGACCCCCGCCCCCTTCGATTCCCAGGTGCTGCTCCTCGAGCGGCGGGCAGGGATGCGGACTCCGGCCCCGGCTTCTCTAAGCCCGCACCTGCTGCGGCCCCGGTCTGCTCCCGCCTCCCACCTCCCACCTCCCACCGTAGTTCCCGGCCCGGCCCGGTCCGGCCCATGCACCTGCGTCTTCGGCTCCCGGCCGACCGGGGGTATCAAGCTGGACGAGGCCCAATCCGGCCAAGGCTCGGCCCTACCCCCAGACCCAAACCCGAAGGCCGTAGGAGGGAAGGGCGACACCCCAGCCCCTCATCCTCCACCTCCCTCCCCATACACACCTTTTGACTCTTAAATCCGGGTCCATAAAGCCACGGACACTACGGCTCCAGCAGCACAGCCCCGGCCCGGAGGGGGCGGGGCGGGGGCGTGCCAGGAGCGGCGCTGGGGCGGGGCCGGGGGGAGAGGAGGGAGGGGCTGGAAAAGAGCCCTTCTGGATCCTCAGGATGCCCCGCCTCGCCTCGCCAAACACCCTTGACCCCGGGGTCACTGCCGCAGCTCGGGCCACGCCCCCCTCTGACCCGCCTCTCCAGGCACCTATTGCGTGAAGTCAGGGGCGGATAGGTCTCCTGGGGCGTGGGGGGGAGCCCGGATTGCTCCAGCGCCGACTCTGGGCCGAGTCGGGCCACCGGACCGGACAGGCTCTGAACGCTGCCCGCGAGAGCAAAGGGTTCGGCCTCAGCACGTCTCTTAACCACTGGTTGTCTGATCGAGGGGCTGCGATCTGCAATCAGAAGTGCCCGCCAGGAAGACACCTTTCGAGGTTTCCTCGATGGTTTGCTCCCTGGGCACAGGCACGAGCCGCAGTGGTTCTTTTCTCTCCGATGTCTTCAGGGACCTCGCACTATTGTTCATCAGAACGTCCGCATCGGAGCTGCGCCCCCTGGTGGCCCGCGCTGCCTCCTGCACTTTGACTTACATCTTTCAACTTGGTCGTAATGGAGAAACAGAGGCACGCCGTGGCATCCTAACCCAGATCGTTTCTGGTCTGTATCTAATACGGGAGGGAACCTAATGGCTCCTTGCGGACCCACCCATGCCCAGAGAGAAGATTCTTGGATCCATTAACCGGCATTCTTGTAAACTTGGGTTTTTTTCCTTCACACCCGCCTCAATCTTCGAACCCCACCTCCGAGCAACAGATTTTTCTCTTCAGTTTTCCTCTCCTTTCCCTTCCTGCGTAAGCTCTACCCCAAAAAATGTAAATTTTGATGCTGAAACCTCAGGAGATCTCTTGGGGTTCAGGGACCACACTTGAAAACCAAATCACTCTGCTTCACTGATAGGCCAACAAAAGATACCCGAGCAAGCTCCCCTTGGTGCTTGGTATCCTATTGGCTCAGAATGAATGTCAATACCAATTGTTTCAGGGTGGGCCAGATACTCCGAGCATCTTCCCCTCCCAAATTGATTTTCTTTACAAACTAGGTAAAAGGCCATTCTTTGCCTCATTTCTTATCTACCCTTCCAAGGGGTGGTTACCTTAATCAAACTGAAACCTGCTGAAGTCGGAGCTTAAAAAGGCCAAGGTCTCCCAATGCATCCAGGGCCATCTCCTGATTTATATATTTCCAGATCTGTTATCTGGCCAGGGGGCGACCCTGCACAGATCTCTCACTTAAATGCAATTCACTTGTGTCTTATCACCTGCCTGATGTCCTGGTCCTCTAGGAGAATGAACAATAGCTGGTCAGCTTGGTTTAGGTGCAGTCTAACTAGTGACATCCTTGTGTAGTGGAGAGAATGCAGGGTTTTGCAATCTGAGGGCTGTTTCTGGATCTTTCCACCAGGGAAATCTTAAGCAAAACACCCAATTTCTGCATCAGTGAAGGTACGAGGGGATTGGATTAGAAATATCTACTTCTTAAACTATATTCATTAGTGATTGAACCTCTAGACTCCCTCTTCCCCGCCCTCGTTATTTTGTGCACTAACTAGTCCTAATTTTCACAAAATCAAAATGAAGTTTACTCCTATTTTTGAACAACAGCCCTTCGAATACTTTTAAGATCACATTCCGATGTCTTCTCTTCATCTGTAATTCTAAGCCTACCAATATTTGGTTTAAAAAAAAAAAAAGTAAGAAAACTTCCCATTCTCCTGTAAGACTTAATAAAGGGAATGCTATTTCTCTGGATAAACCCTTACCAAAACCTGCAGATTCCTAAAAAAGAAAGAGATGGACACTCCCGGATGATCAAAAGCAAAGTAAAAATGAGAAGGGGGCTGGACTGGGTATGATTAAATAGAGGGCCAGATGTCAGGTTCTAGATTTTAGCTAAAAGATTATAAACATCTAATCTAACCCCGCTGATTTTACAGATTTGGAAACAATTCCAGAAAGGGGAAGTGATTTGTTCTTGGTTGAAGGTTCTAACTCCAAATCTGGTGCTTTTTTGACTGTAATGAGTTACCTTGAACCTGGATTTAGAAATTTACATTTAATGGCATTAAGGAAATGGAGAGATGCCCAGATGAAAATTGTGCAAATAATTTTAACAACAATGCTATAAGATCTACCAGAAGGATTAAGCCCCAAGGGAATACAAATTAAGCTGACAGGCTCAATTGTAAACTGACTCATGTTCACTCCTTTCTGTGCAGAAGCTGTTTGCTGGGATACCATAGGACCTAGTGCTGCTATGCATTAAGTTCAGGTTTAAAGATCTAGGTTTTAGCAACAAAACTCAATTCTTCATTTATCAGGTACCAGAGTGGCTAGATTGATGATGGGCTTGGAGTCAGGAATATTAAGAGTTCAAATACAGCCTCAGACAGTTACTAGCCGTGTGATTTGTGGATCAAGTCACTTACCTTCTCTCATTTTCCTCAATTGTAAAAATGGGAATGATAGCAAAATCATACGGTTGTTGTGAAAATATCAAATAAAAATTGTAACCTGCTTAATACGGTGTATTGGCAATGTAATGGGTGCTTAATAAAATATTTTTCTTCCTTTGTTTACCTTAGCCTTTTTCTTTTTTAAGTTAGGGAAATCTGCTTTATTGACTAATGAATATTTGCCTTGTTATATTGGCTTTGCTACTAAGGTAGAATAAGGCCTATTACTGTATTTGATTACAAAACCAAGCTTTATCACTAGAGATAGGAAATAAGTTATTAAAAACAACTTCCTCCTAAATGCTTCCCTTGATTGCTACCACTTTCCTCAGATTGTTTCTCTACCAAATCCTTTTAATATATTGTCTCAATCTCTTGAGATGAGAAGTACTCTGTGGTCACACTCAGAAAATCTGGGTCTAGTTCTAATTGTGCAAATGAATCAGTTAATTCATTTAGATTCCTTCCCTCCCCTGTAAAATGGGGAAAATATCTGACATTTCTATATTACTATACAAATAGTCCAAGTGCTTTTTCCACATTAAGCCTGAAGGTGGGAAGTGACAGTACTTATACTGTTCCCATTTTACAAACAGAAAAACAGATTCAGGGAAATTAAATAAAACATCAAATTGTACGGTAAATTATCTCTGAGCCAGAATTTGAATCATGTATTCTTTTTCCATTATACTAGTTCGGGGGCTGCTTGGATCATATGAAAAAGCTTTGAAAATGCAAGCAATCAAGCGTTTTGAAAGTGAAGCTGTTAAATGACTTGTGCTTTCTCACTTTTAACACATTCTAATTCACTTCATTTAGGTGGTCTTCTCCAAGAGCACTTTGAGAGCTAGGAAGGCAGCATCTCCTTAGTCCTAACTTTCCTTTGTACTATTAACCACTCTGCTGTGATCCCATCTCTCCTATTCCCCCAGGGTGAGAATGTAAACACCCCTCTGAAACCTCCTAGTGATACTCTAGGGTGGAAAAAGGATGCCAAGGATTGTGAGACAACTTCTCATTTCTAGATGTATTTTCCCAAGGATTTTTATTTTGGGTTGTCAACAAGAAACTTCAAGGTTTTAACATCTTTCCATGCTGTTGAGTTTAACTGCCTCCTTGTGGAGACAGACCATCTTGATTACAATATTCTCAGATTTACTTATCATTCGGCAACTTTTGCTTCTTAAAAGAGTTTCTAATTAGTTTGCTCATACTGAATTTTAAATTTGTCTCTTTGCCTTTCTCTGAACTCTGAGACATTAGGCAGCAAAGGGATGTGGCCATACCTAAGTTCAAGGGGGCTCACTGTCAACAACCATTTTTTGCCCTCCTAATCACAGAGAATATACAATTTTTTTCTAATTTAAGACTTATTTGGGTAGCTTGCCCCCAAATTCCTGACTGCTACAGTATTGAAACACATTATTAGTTTTATTAGAAATGATATATGAGATTTGGAACCAATAAGTTCATATAACAACAAATCTGCAGTTTCGTAGTGTGCTCCCTTTAAGCCATCCCTCTAACTTGCCTTTGGGAAGTGTGTTCTGATTAACATGTAGCAGATGTCTTCAAATGCAGACACACCCAATGTCAGAGCTACTATGAAAGGTGTGAAGAGTATTTTTCAGGGCTGATCTCCCCAGCTCCTAACTCACCTACCATGAAGTTTTGTCACACAATGAGAAGAGAAAAAAACACCTTACACTTGGACATAACAATCTACTTAAGAGCACACTGAGGTTTCTGGTAGCCACATCTGGCAATGTGATGAAACTTCTCCCAATGAGCGGATGCTGACAGTTTTCCTTTCAACTTATTGTTAAATAGCTAATACTAAACCAGTAAAAGGCTACTGGAATTCTAATATCAATGATTTCTACCCAAAATGTCTTTTTTTCCCTGATAATCTTGGTCATACAGTAGTCTAGGGGAGATAAGCACAGTGGTTGGATAAAGACAGGATAAGAAAAACAAGTGACAAGGTCTGGGGACATTTTCCCTTGGGAATTACTGGAAACTAGATTACAGTATATGGAAAAAGACAAAACTGCAAATGCTACAAGCAATATTGCATAAATATAACATTTTTAGCTGTATTTGCAATTCGCCTTTCCAAGACCTGGAAAAAAACATTATTCCAATACATTACATAACATGATCAAGAACTGAATAACTCAAAGCAAAAGTTGGGGGAGTGGGGTAAGGTGCAGTAATACAATGAAATCATAAAACACACACACAACACACACACACACACACACACACACACACACACACACGCGAGCTCGATTGAAGGTGTGGGAGATATAGAAGCAGATAAAGTGGCTATTTAATTCTTATTACCACCAAACACTAGAAACTCAAACTGAAACAAATGAAGCTTTAATATCAAGCAACATACTCAAAAGTATTTTAAACATTGTATAATGCAAAAACTTATTTAAAAAGTTTTCTTTTTTCTGGATGCCCTTCTGGACAGCTGAACTATTAAAGTTAAAGAAGCAGAGCACACTGAGAAAGGAAAGCGATGAATAAAAACTTAACCCCATGTTAGTAGCTGTATCTGATTTGCCATCTGAGATGTCCCCACATTCAGAGATACAAAACCAGAAACCCAAGAGGATTCCCCAAATATTCCTGATTCGATGGCATAGCCACATATAAATGGTTATTTCCTTGTCATTAAGGATTTTTGTACTTTAAAAAAAAAAATCAGATTCTTTCCCTCAATTCCATGAATTATTTCAAATCCCAACTAAAATTCTATTTTCTAAAGAGTCTTTTAAAATACCTCTTAATTTGTCCTATTAATCCTGTTTCTCATTTGTTTACTCAGAATTATTTGCTTATTTTCTCCTTCCTCATACTATGAACTCCTCAAGGGTCAGAACTGCCTGTTGTCTGTTCATCTAACTTTCATTGTTATTTCCATAAACTGCATTTATATTATTTATAATGACATATAATTATTTATAATGACATCAATTTGAACATCCATCAGAAACAGTGAAGATGTGCTTGCACTCTGCTAGCTACTGACCTTTGAGTGCTTATCAATAGATAACACCAATTTAGTTACCATTTTCTACCTGACATCTGGGGTTGACTTCTACAAATCAAACTTAAACATCTTTCTTCTTACTGAAATGGTAACATCAAATAAAAACTTCTTGATACATCCTGACCTTTCACCTTATGTTTCCTGACAGCTTTTGACAGCTCAGCCATCAGAAGCCAATATGAAAATGCCAATGATGCTGGATGAGGTTTTCCACAAAAATATATTCATTAATATGACCTCAGCAAGAGGAAGCTGTATTTTCTATTAAGCACAACAACAAAATATTAGTTAGAAAGTCAGTTACACATAAGCAAAACAATTTTTTTTTTAAAATAAATATCTTTATTTTCTGTTTGCAATATGGGCAGTAAGTTCAGCCTACTTACAAAATTAAATAGACAGTACAGTTCCTGGCATGTTAATCTTGCCAAACAACAATAACTGGGGCAAACTTTGTTTACAAAATTTTTTATAACAAGTACTTCTTTGGAAAGATTTGACTTAGAAACAAAACTCAGAGCTTACAGACCCAGTATTAATGCTATATTCACTCTGCACTTCAGCAAATTCTGATTCTTTGCAAAATCATCTATTTGTGGGATCTCAGGCCACCCAACATGAGGGGCAGGAGCTGATGGACTTCTGAATCAGTGTTTTTTGTATTGCCCTACCTTTTGTCTTCTTGAGACTGAGTTTTTGCCTCGGTGTGCTACTGAGATGGATTTTTGCAAAGAATCAGTAAAGGACTACTTGTATTAAAACAGGATTGAAAACACTCAGCAGTAAACTCCTACGTACATACTAATATACTATTATTATTATTACCTATAAAATGAAGTCAAGCTGTCCATTTTAGAATTATGACCTTCAATCATTTTCCTGTTTTCTTTTTTTTTTAAATGACATATACAGCAATCCTTTCATGACAGATGCCAAAGTTTAAAAAGTTTTATTTTTATGAGAATCGTTAAATAAAAGTTTACCAAAGTGGTTAAAAAGTCATAGGTCTGGCAGTTTATGTGCTTTAATCTGCAGTGAAAAAAAGTGCTATTAAAAAATATATACATATATATACACATACACACACACATCTAAACAATCCATCTTTCCCTCCTTAACTAATTCAATCCAGTCCCTTTAAAGCACATGATAAGAAACTATTTACATGCTCTAATTACACAAAGTCAAAGCAATATATTTTATACTTAGCAATTTGTACACTTTATACAATGGTCAGTGACAAAAATATGAACATGTAAAATTACAAATAACGTATCAAAAGAGAGTATCTATATTTAGATATATGTCCTGCAGCAATGACCCTTTACCCTTAACTAAACAAATCCTTTCATTCCACTCCCTAATAACAGGCATTTTATAATAAAATCTTGAAAAGGTAGTGAGAGAGAAAAAAAGGATACTTGCCAGTGGACTTTAATAAGGAGTGAGAGAGAAGTAGGAGGGAGGGAAGAAAAGAGAAAAGAAGGGGAGAGAGAGGGAGGGAGGGGGAGAGGGGGAGAGAGAGAGAGAGAGAGCGTGCTGAGAAGGACTGAAGACAACATATTGGTTTGATTCTTGGATGAATAGGCAGAATTTTGTTCTAAAAAGAAGGCTGAATTTAAGATTGTAGCACAGAAATGTGAACTGCCCCAACATTTGAGTCAATTAAACCACCCCATTTTTCAATGACAATTCTCACAGAAAATGTTTCCTTCTCCTATGCCTTCATCTGTGGGGACCAAGTGTTTAAAAAAAAAAAAATCTTTGTAAAGAAAAAGACTAGTCATCTAGATTTTTTGTTTGAATTATTCTGTTTCGCTAGAATCACTCAGAATAGAGCTGCAAACATTAGGAAATACAAAAAGACAATGAAGTACGAGGAAAAAGAAAAAGCCTTTTAATTAAGCTAAGAGTGTCAATAATTTGTTATATCAAAGGCCCTTTGGCTCATCAGAACATTAATAGAAATGTTAACCAAAGATTAGCAAACAAGTGTTTTAAACATTAAAACATTAAACATTTTCAAGTGGAGTGAATTGTTCTCAAGTCCACATACCCTATAAATGATCACAATCCAGGGGCGTACAAAGGGATAGCAACATACATGACACCTTGGCAAACTTATCCATATATCTCAACACTTCAATTCAGGACTTTAGGTAACTTGACAAGACATAATAAATCAGTGATTTGATGAGAATTTTTTTTTAAAAGTACATTCATATATAACACTATAATATTAGACATGTGGGAATCAAATCCTAGCTTTAGTATCTCCTGTAAAGGGATCAGACAATCCCCATCTAAGGTTCATAATTTACATTCTCTTGTAGATTCTAGATACAAACGGCACATTACTTGTCTGTCTCCCCATGCAAATGTTTCTATGTAAGTCTACATCTACATTTTCCACATTTTCAGGAAAGGTTCTTGTCGTGTTCAATTTCTCTTGGGTTAACATTTTATCTATTTCAATTAGGAATCTGGTACCCAGAAGTCATGCAGCTTTCCCTAAAAAGAAATGGGAAGTTGAGGAGAAGGAAAGCTTTGTCAGATTAAACAAATTAAGTGCTTTGAAGATAAAGGTGAATGTAGTAAATGTGATATTATACTGCCTCCTTAAAACTTTAGAGTAATTGGTGTCCATACTCAAGTTGTGGTAGTCTAATAAAAGAGGTACATAATATGAACACTATTTGTTTTAGTTGGCATCATAATATACAAAGAAGGTCATTAAGCACATTAAGAAAAATGCTAAGTGGATTAACATGAATCTTTGGAAATAAATTTCCATTTGTATTAATGCTATTTTAGTATATGTACTATTGGTCTTAAAAGAAAGAAAAAAAAAACTATTAGAAGTTAAAAAGCTGGAATAGCTAGATGGCACACTGGATAGAGTATTGGTCCTGGAGTAAGAAAGACATGAGTTCAAACTAGCCTCAGACATTTAACACTCACTATCTCTCTGACATTGGGCAAGTCACTTACCCCCAATTGCCATGTCAAAAGAAAAAAAGTTAGAAAGTAAAAAAGCAGTAAAATCATTTTACCACTTTTCTTATGAAAATACTGGTTAAATATACAAAGGCGTTTCTCTACAAGGAAATGCATGCCTTATTAGGTCATCTAATTAAGAACAGCAGCAATATTAAAAGCATCTACATGGTCAGAGAGTATGAGCCCACTTTTTCTTTGTCTTTACCTCTGAAGACTCTCTTCAGTATTCCTATGATTTCAATATAATCTAGGTACCCAGATAATCTTATACCAGACAGTTAGACATTAAGCAATTATGACAAAGTTTCCTTGAACAGATCTTATTATAAAGTGCCTAAGTATGATCGTTATTTAAAAAAAAAAAAATCCTTTCAGTGAAATGCAATTTAAATGCACTTTTTAAAAAAAATAAATACACATTATATATATTTTCAGGAACATAATTTTTAAAGTATTCCCTTATGTATTATTCCAAAAAAAAAACACCCACCCAAAAAAACCCAAAACCAAAAGACCCTGATACAGTGAATCATTATTTAAGTAATAAGCTATAACAAAGCACAATATAAGCAATATATTATATACATTTATATACAAAACACACAAATATTCAGCATAAAGAAAAAAAGAACCACATGGTGAAATGTTACCTGAACAGGCTGAGAATTATGGATCATGTCTTGCCATTTTCCATGTATGATGGCAACTAAATCTACTACCTTTAAAACAAAAAACTCATTTTAATAAATACCCTTGTTTATGGCCCAAAGTAGATAGTTCTCCTAGGCTGCCCCAGCTCCACCCTAAGAAGGTTCAGATTCTTTCTAGTACTAAAAGCAATCCAAATACTGTGTTTTTTCACTCCATATTGAGAGTGTACATGTTTGATCATTCTCTGTGCAGATCACTGTACCAGAGTGAAAATGATACATTCTTTTAAATCCTCATATGAATACTATTAATCAGCAACTGATTTCTGGGAAAAGTTTTAACTGCTTAAACAAGGTTAATGTAAGACAACTTTTTGTAGTTGTCTTTCAGTTCAGAAATGGGACTTTTTTGACATCTGGAATTCAGTAGATTCAATTTCACTTAAATAAGTTGCTACTTTTCCTTAACTTACTTAAGAGAAAGCATGAAACTTCCATTTCAGCAAGACCATCCTCTGAAGCAATTCCCTAGACCACTTCTGTCACTCTCCACCCTGAGTAAATAAAAGAGGGGCTTCTGGCACCAACTTGGACTCAGACCCTCCACTTCAAAAAAGCCGCTGGGTGGTCCTCTTTGAATCTGTCTGTCAACAACAACCACAAGGTTCTACGGACCAGTAACTCTAGTAAGTGTTCAAAAGAATGTGTTTCTGAAACCAGGGCTTTCTATTCTAGTACTAAGAACTATTTCCAACAGGTATTTGAAAATCTGCAACTTAATACAAAAATTCACATTTCTGCACTAAGCTATTTATTTCAATTAATAAAAGATGTACGGGATTCAAGTGATCACTACTACTCTGGATGACTTTAATTTAGTATGTGAAAGTTATACATATAATAACACATTATCACATTATTTCAGACTATCCAAAATACAAGAAACAACAATATTAAGTTCAAGTTGCTACTAAACATGGATGAGATTCAAGAATATGACTTAAGTTTTTAATGAACATACACTCATATTTTTTAAAGTGTCCTTTATCATTTAGTAAGAAAGAACATTCACATTTACCTTTGTCCTATGAAAAAACCTTGCATCTTCTTTAATATAACACTTTATATGCTTCTCCAGAGAACCACAGAGTTGCAACAAATATTTCTACATGAAACAAAGAAAAGGGACTTAAAACAAATTAACTATGAAGCATTATAAACTATCAAAAATGCAGTTACAGACTTAGCCAAACCAACAGATAATCATTTCCAAATCTATCATCCCCTAGTTTTCAATTTCTGATGTTAATCACCCAAAACAATCGTATCCAAACTCTGTCCTATTAGTGAAAGCAGTGACTGCCAAGACAATAGGGCTATTATGGTTTCTTGCTAGTCAAAATAGAAAAATAGCCAAAAATAAAAGTAGTAATACTAAATAGCTCTTATGCATGGGGGCATTAATGAAAAGTAGATCTAGAGTTCAGGCTAAGTGCTGAATTTCTCAGAAATATGAGAAGTATTCTAACCAATTCTCTAAGGAATATTCAAGTTTCAATAGACAACCTGTTTTCCTCCAGAAACAAAACAAGCTTTTATTAATAAAAGACCTATCATACTGGATTCCTTAGGAAATTAACTTTAGCTTTTAAGTTGGCATTTTTTTTTAAAGAATTTAATAGTGCACACAAACCAATGAAAGACTAATGATTAAATTATAATGCTCATCATGACTAAGTCAGAAAAGTAAAGAGATCGAAGTTAATCAAGCTACTATGGATACACTTGTTTATTTCTGTGAAAACCAACAGCATTTATAAAAAGGTATTTCAACTAGACCCAGATTTTGGTTAGTCAAAATTTATGAACACCACTATTTCCTTGACAGGAGAATACTGGGTTAAATTTTAGTGTTAAGGAATATTAGCATGTACTATCAAACAGGGTACTAATTACAAGAAAGTAAGTGTTACAGAACCTATTTTCTCATAAGATTACTTCACCAGTTGTTATTTTGTGCCCAATTCTAAAACTGAGGTTCTAAACCTTTTTTAAGTCATGGAATCTTTTGGTAGTCATGTAAAACCCTTGGATTTCTTCTCAAAAAATAAATTTTAAAAAATCATATCAGATTTTTTATTTTTAATGTTTCCCCCCCTTTTTCATCTGATTTTTCTTGTGCAGCATGACGAATTTGGAAATGTTTAGAAGAACTGCATGTTTAACCTATCTTGGATTTCTTGATGTCTAGGGGAGAGGGAAAAGGAGAGAGAAGAATTTAGAACATGAGGTTTTGTAAAGGTGAATGTTAAACTATCTTTGCATGTATTTGGAAAAATAAAAAAGCTATTCAAATTGGGGAAAAAAAAACAGTCCTTGTCTTTCTTTTTTTTTTTTTTTTTAAAACTCGGAACAAATTACACATTTCTCCCTGTGCATTTATTTTTAAAAATGAGATTTTATTTTCCCCCAATTATACGTAAAACTACTTTTAAACAAACATTTAAAAAAAATTGAGTTTCAATTTCTCTCCTTCCTTCATCATCTCCCTCTTAGCAATTTGCTATATAGGTTACACATGCTCAATCTTAAAATGTTTTTAAATGCATAAAATAAAAAATGTAAGATTGCAAGAGAAAGCAATTATACCAAAATGAGTTTTTTTTTGCTGAGGTAATTGGGGTTAAGTGACACGCCTAGGGTCACACAGCTAGGAAGTTTTAAGTGTCTGAGGTCAAATATGAACTCAGGTCCTCCTGACTTCAGGGATGGTGCTCTATCCACTGCACCACCTAGCTGCCCCCCAAAATAGGTTTGGCTTTTTTTTTTTTTAATTTTATGAATTCCAGGTTAAAAACTCATGCTTCAAAGCCAAGTAAAATTAAGTTAATTTTTGGTAAGTTTTTCTACATGTAAAATGAATCCAATTATCCTTATGAAAACTACATTAAAAAATAATGAAGATCACTTACCCTTCGTTGAAAAGGGAAAGAATAGGCACTAACTTCATTGACTAAGTGCAGAAGCACATAAGTCAAGTAATATACCTAGAAAAAGATTAAACATGAAATAATTACTGCTTCTAGTCCAGGGGGAAAAAAAGGACATATTTAGTCTGACAGACCAAAATGTTACTTCTATAATGGAATAAAATGAAGGCAAGAAACATACCCACCCACCCCCTATTTTCTCATAAGATTACTTCACCATTTGCTATTTTGTGCCCAATTCTAAAACTGGGGTTCTAAATCTAAACACACACACACACACACACACACACACACACACTCCACCCCCTACTGTAGAGGACACTAAATGACACAATAAATTACTAATTTCCTGGCCTATCTACACAATAGAGTTCCAAGCCTGTATATGAGGAAGGGTATTTTGCCAGCTGTGTGACAGATGAAGCAGAGGGCAGAGACTCAATTAGGAGACTGTTAGAATAGTCTATGTAAAAAGTGTTGAGGACCTGAACTAGGAAGGTGGCAGTGTGAGCAAAAAGAAGGAAACAGATTTGAGAGATACTGTGGAAGATGAACTTTCAGAAACTGACAAATAACTAGATGTGGGTAGTGAAGAAGGAGGAATCATCCGTCAGACAAAATTTTGTGGTTTTAAGCCTAAGTGACTAGGAGAAAAGTGGTCTTATCAACAGAAATAGGGAATTCTGTAAGAAGACCAGGTTTATATATAGAAGATGAGTTCAGTTTTAGACTTTGATAAATTTAGATAAGACTACAATCTAAGAAAATAAAATTCATAGGATATTCAGTTCTACATTTTTGGAAGAGTAAAAAATATAAGTAGACAGCCATCTTCTTTTTTTTTGTTTTTTTTTGCTAGGAAGTTGGGTTACCTGACTTGTATAGGATCATACAGTTTTAGTAATTGTTAGGGTATTCAGCCTCAGTCACTGAACTTCAAACTTATCAGGTCCACTTCTTAATTTTTATTTGTTAGTCATATTGACTACATATTTCTAGTCTCCTAAGCAAGAAACTTTGGAGTTGTCAAAAGTAATTCTTTGCTTTCCATTACATATATTCAACCTGTCAGGGATTTTAATATCTTTTTCAGAATATTTGATTCATTCCTTCACTTTCCATTTTTCCTACCACCCTAGTTCAGGTACCCATGTTATATTCTTGCTACCAATTGCACAAGATAAATTAATTTTTTTACAGTAAGACTTTGACCATCATTCCTCCATCCAATAATCTGTAATGACTAGTTAAGTTTAGATTTCTACCAAACTTTGATGTCTCTTCATAATCTTACCTGTTCAATCCTATTTTCTACTACACCTCAACTTGTACCTTATGGTATACCTTAATTGTACCATTTAAAAGTTGTCAAATTCTAGCATACAATCTATGCTCATTTGTCATTCTCACAATCCGATCTTTATTAATGCCTTATTTTTATATCATCTTTATTTTCATTTCTATGTAAATATGGAAATCTTTCTCCTAAAACCCAGAAAATTGTTCCTCACAATAAAGAATTAAAGAGGGAAGACAGTTCAGTTAAACAACACATCAACCAAGTCTGATAGCATATACAGCATTCCATTTTCAAAGCCTCCCACTTCTGCAAAGAAAGGAAATAATACATATATTTTATCAGATAATCCAGTCTTAAAACATACCTGTTGCTCAAGATCTATACCTAAATAATTTTTGGTAATGTTATCCTCCTCTTCACCTCTTTTCTTTGCTATCATTTTCCTTAACAAATCAGAAGGCTTCATTTGCATAAGGTATTGACAAAGGAGAGACATCTGCCAAATGAAAGACATAAGAGAGGAATTACCAGTAGTATATATACCCAAGACTGCTCTCTAGTGGAAGTTTCTTTCAAGTTGCCTTCTTTATGAATAATTATTGAATGGCATCAATAAACATGCTTTAGTATCATATTCAGCATTACATTGCTCTTCTTCTTACAACTACCTTTGATATAACACATATTCTTATATAGGGGTGTGTGTGCGTGTGTGTGTACACGCGCATGCACAGACACACTGTCCATTGATTACTCCCCATTAATTAAAAGACCTTAATATCTTATAGCAAACTTTGTGTTAAAATAGGCTTTTATTATTTTAAGGACAAATGTTTGAATGGACCAGCTGGCCAAAAATGTAAAAAATTTTGAGTTTTTATATATGAAAATCTTATTTCTTCAGGGAGTAATATATGTTCATTGAATCAGGGAATAGAGACATAATACTTAGGGCTGACTATGTCATCACTAAATTCTTTCATTTGAAGACTAATCACCAAGTTTGAGAGTTAATTATTAATATAGTTCTAAGTCTGTACCTGAACATTTCAAAGAGAAAATGGGTAAGAATCAAAAGCAAGAATCCTAGCCAGCTGTTTCCTATTTCTCCTTCCATGGGGGCAAACACCATTACCTGTCAATCACTCATAACTTAAAAGTTATGCAGACAATAGGTATCACAAAGTATTTATAAATTCAAGTAGAAGTATCCCAAACTCAAAGTATCTCAGATCTACCACTATATTTATTTATTTACTGGGGGGAGTGTGTGTGTGTGTGTGTGTGTGTGTTTGTTTTGCTGAGGCACACAGCTAGGACTTGTTAATTGTCTGAGACCAGATTTGAACTCAGGTCTTCCTGACTTCAGGGCTGGTGCTCTATCCTCTGTGCCACCTAGCTGCCCCCATTTATTTAAAATTTTAAGTGCTTTTCCACTGAGTTATTTCTTTATCTGCAATGTTTTTTAGTTTTCCTTGAAAGAAAACAAAATAGAATAATTAAAAGACAGTAAAGTTAAATTCTTAAGTCATGGCATATACTATTAGCCAACATTAAATGATGAAATTTTAGTGGTTTTTAAAAAGATTATGTAGTAGTCTGTGAAAAGCAATTTAAAGAAGTTCCAGGCTTTTAAAATTCCTAAAGTGAATCCTTAAATCAACACTCAGTCAAAAAGATATTCATACCTGCAGATCAGTGGTACTTGGAATATCTTCTTCAGGTTTCTTGTCCAGAAATTTAGCAATAATCACTAGGCTGAGATGCTGTCTCACCTGCCTAAAATTAAAATTTTAAATTGCATTTACATTTATTTTTTAATAATATTTTTGTTAAGCAAAGGGGAGGTAAGCATTTTTTTTAAAAGCGTGATTTTTCTTAGTCCTTAATTTATTCCAATTTTAAAATAGATCCAATATTTTCCAAGAGAATTATATTCCACAGCAATGAACATTACTGATGTGAGAGGGGAAACACTTTATATCAATGTTTTATAAGGTCAAGAATGATTTCCAGAACCATTGTCCAGATAGTAAATAATATGAATTAAGCAACAGACTCAGGTTCTTGCTGGTACTATATATTATCACAGTAAAAAAAAAAAAAAAAGAAAACTATTTATCTGTCACTCAAAGAGAATGAGAAGCAATTAGAAAAATGGAAAGAACTTTCAATAAGCATTTAGTAAGCAACTAAATGCCAAGAGCTAGGAGACAAGTACAAATAATAGAAAGATTCCCTCCTCCTAAAGAGCTTATACTTTTCTGACAGAAATGCTATTACAATCTTTTTCTCCCCCTTCTCCCCAGAGTCTCAAAATACCTTCCACGTGCTGTCCAGTTAGGGACAAACTGTACCAACCACAGAAGATTGTGATGATGAGTAGACAGCTCACTTATAGCCATACACAGTTCAGGCATCTGAAAAGCAAAGATAAAACAGGGGTGTGTGCATTTGATGACAGTTACCATGCAGGGATTAAACACCTGAAAGTCCATTTACATTGACTTAATATTTATTATTCCCAACATTCTCCCCCCAAATGTCAAATCTCTCTTTTAAAACCAGAACATTACAAAGACGCACTTAAAGATTCCAATTAACGTATCACAGAGAAGCTAGTGCTCTTTGTCAAGATGCAAACAGTTTTCAGACCTTCAGGTTAGTGCTATATTGTGATTACAGACCATATAAACATAAAAATTCGACATCTATACAACACTCGTGATATTGATAAACAAATCTCCTTTCTTCTCTAAATCAATTTATGCTCTTTAGAGAATAAAGTAATCTTCATTTCTGTAACTCCATACCCAGAATTTTACAGTAGCAAATTCCCCAAAACTGCCTTCCCACATAAACAAAGGCAAATCTAAGGTAGAAATCACTTTTGAGTTTATAGAGGTATAGCAGAAATTCATCTTTATGTTGTAGATCATTAGAGTAAAATTCAAACAGAAATGAGTCATTTATGAATACATAAGGATTTCCTTACATACTGAGCCACATATTGACTTAGTTTAATAGTATTTATGTAGGTTTTATTTATTTTGAGAAATACTTCCCCCCAATTATATTTTAGTCTAATTTGGGATGCTCTAGGGAGTTGTTCACTGCATGATGACATGTCTTTTACAATCTAGTGAAGCTTACAAGCCTTTTCTCAAAATAACAAAATACCGTAAATAAGTGAATAATGTATAGGATCACGAAGGAAATCATTTGTTGAAATAGTTATCAAAATTTTTAAAAAATTCAGTGTGTCCTCAACTTAAGAAGCCCCGATTAAGCATTATTGAAAAGACCTAATTTTCATGCTTTTAACATATTAATAAATAATGCAGTCTTTCTGTGTTGAGTCAATCCTCACCTGGCCAAAAATCAAGGTATATGTTGAAAACACAATACATTTTTATTCTGTCTGCACTGAAAGTAAGCCTCTGCTCTCATAACACTAAATTAGTATTATATTCTTCAGCAGTTTCATTTCTTACCTTTGTGTTCCAATCTCTAATGTTTTTCAACAGGTTTATGAGGAGACTCTGAAAGTCCACTAGCGCAATCTGTTTCAGGTGCTTTTCCAAACTCAGTTTCAAGAACATTAAAAGCAGCAAAATTATTTCTTGATCTGTGTAACCTTCTGGATATACAGCTGTACACAAGCCTATAAACTTAGCACACAATCACAAAAATAAACGAAATGTAATTACTCAAGGAAAAACATTTTACCTATAAGTCTGTATTCAGAAAAAATATTCCTCTATGTTACAGGATTTAGCAATGACTCAATCATTACAAAGGCAGAACAAACATTACAAAACAAGGTATTTCTGCTAACCCTTTCTCTAGATTCCTAAGATTCATGACAAATCAAAGTTCTCTACTTGAATACTGGACCTCAGATGGATCCCCAAATAAAGCTGTGAGTAGTAAAAACTTAATTTCTGCTTAATCAAGTCTTGACTTCCAAAGCAAAAGCATCATTTATTATTATCAGTTTTTTTTGTTTGTTTTTTACAAAGGGCATTTCTTCTATGTCGAATCTGAAACTGAACACAAAAAGACAAAAATGACTTTTTTTTTTAAAACTGATAAAAGGCAAATTTCTTACCTTAACTACATTTAAAATGTTGGTTTCTGGAAGACATGAAACAACAATTTCTGCTATAGAATCTTCACCTTTCCTTTCTTCAGATATGTGTTGTACCTTAAAATTACTAAAAAACGAACAAAGAAGTATGAAATATACAGAACATTCATTCAACAAAAGTTCTATAGATCATTTTCAGGAACAAGGCAGTGCAAGGTAAGCCAGAGAAAGATAAATAAAAAATTGACCCCCAGAAGAAGCTTAGAAGTCTGAGAAGATAAGACAAGATATCCAAAATAACAATATGACACAATTAAGCATGTGACAAACTTTAAAATACAAGTGAAATTCAGTGGAAGATAAAAACACTAAAGTTCAAAATTAAGGAAGGAGCCAGTTACTTATATTTGGCTCTATCCAGATCACATTTAGAGGACTGTATACAGTTCTGGGGAAGGATCTAGGAGGATCATGAATTCAAGAGGACTTAAGGATATGTCATACAAAGGTTAAGAAACTGATCATTATTTAGCTTGGAAAGGACACTCCACTAACCTTTCCCCCAAACAAACAATGTAGAGAGGTTTTAACTAACAGAAAATCAAAAGACCATTTGTTGTGAATATTGTAGAAGGAATTATTAGTTACTATAGATTCAATTCAGCATGCATTCATTAAGAACCTTTACTTAAGGTACCATACACATAAAGACCAAAAACAAAACAAGTTACCTCCTGTCCAATAAGGAAGTTACAATCTAGAAGGGAAGGGAGACTATAAGCTCCTAAATAAATAGATACAAATTATATATAAAGTTAATTCAAAATAATTTCAGAGGACAGTAGAAACAATTTGAGAGTCAGGAAGGTACTGCATAGAAAGCAACACCTGAGTTGAAATTAAAAGGGAGTTAAGAGGTAAGGCATCAAGAGGAACATTTATTAAGCATCTACTATGTTCCAGGAACCGTGCAAAACATTTTACATTTTTTTTCAATTTGGTTCCCACAAGAACCCTGAAACTTAAGTGCCATTATTATGCTCATTTTACTATCAAGAAAACTGAGGCAGACAGAGGCTAAATGACTTGTTAAGGAAATGGGAGAAGAATGAATTTGCAATTATTTATCTAAAGCTGGAAGGGACCTCAGTAGTCATCCAATGCAATCCCCTCATTGTACAGATGCCGAAATTGAGGCCAACAGAAGTTTAGTGACTGGTTACCCATAAGGTTAAGATTTCAAAGAAAGAAAAGAATAAAGGGATTATGAATTGGGAATGCAGAGAGGGTAAGTGAATGGAAGTCATAATGAAAATGAGTAAATTTAGGAGAAGTAAGAGAGAGAAAGAATAAAAGGTTATTGTCTAAGATGAATTTCAGAGTTCTGAATCAGAGGTCAAACAAATCTAAATGATGATTCATAAGATTACAGATTCAGATCTGGAAAAAACCTTAGAGGACATTTAATCCAACCCTCTCATTCGACAGTTCAGCAACCTGAGACTCAGGGACGTGAAATGACTTCGAGCAAGATCATATAGGTAACGTGCCATTCTTATAGTGTCAGGTGAGGGACGTGACAAGTAGGAATGAGATAATGAATTGAGAAGGTCATCAATGTGTACACTAAAATCCCAAAGTATGAGACAGGAACTGGGACACAGAGGACAGAGTTCTCTAAGGTCTATATGGGCAATCAATAAACACGAATGAAATGAACTTCAAAAAAGTGACAATGGCAGAAGAGTCTAGACACAGAAGCAAGGAGCAGAATATGCTCTTTTCTCTTAGAGAGTTAAGTGTATAGGAAACATAAAAAGCAATGTGTCAAACACTAGAGAGGACATTCAGTGATACACTGTTCTCAGGGACAGAGGGATCCTATGTGTTTGTGAGTATAAGATGGAAAAAATAGAAGAATTACAAGTCTAATATTAGGGAAGTTTGTTTACAATAAAGTGAGAGCTCCTGAAGACATAACAGAAAGGAGAGAAACAGGAAGGGAAAGGTTGAAATATAGGGAAAAGGGAACCAGGATCTTTCTGTTAGAATCTGTGACAATCAGTAAAGGCTGAATTGGAGGTGATATCTGAGTTTGGTCATGAAGGTCAGATAGATGCTACCGAGATGCAACCCTGATTTTAAAGTGAAAAGAGAACTGGACTTGAAATCAGAAGACTTATCAAGTATATGACTTTATGCAAGTCAATTAACTGTTCTCAGCCTTAGTTTTCTTACTTGTAAAATGAGGATAACACTTAATATCTAACTCAGGGTTGTTGCAGGAAAATATTTTAAAATCTTAAGTCACAAGTTTAAGGGCCTTTAAAAAAAAAAAGGATATGATATCTTAGATCCTTTTTACCTCTAAATCTATAAAGCTAACAGGGGAGACATGCATGTACACAAGCACATACTAACACCTATATAACAGACACAAGGTAACACTGAGGGAATATAGGGGGGAAGGCAGAGAAGGGATTGATCAGGAGAAGAATCACAAAGATGGCAGCACCTGAGCTGGGTCTTAAAGGAGAATCAGGGATCCTAAAGAGGGTAGGTGAGAAAGGAGTGCATTACAGAAGCAAGAGAGAGCCAGAGCAAAGGCAAGTTAAATGGAACAGTAAGATCAGTTTATTTAGTATAAAGAGCATTACAGCAAAAACTATATAAAAAGGCCAGAAAGGTAAAAAGGTAAAGGTAAAAAGAGTTTTGACTGATAAATAGGAGCTCCTATTTCACTCTAGAGTTAATAAGAAACCACTGGATTTTATTGGGGGGAGGAGGAAAGGAGACAACCGATAGAAAGGGGAGAGAGAGAGAGAATGTGTATAACATTCTGACTCATGTTTTATAGAAGATCATTTTGGGGGCGGCTATCCAGACTAGAAAAGGGAATTGAAGGCAGAGAGACTAATTAGAAGTTACCTTCTATATTCCAGGTGAGAAGTGAAGAGGGCTTAACTAGAGTTAGATGGCTATGTGAGTGAATAGAAAGAATGGAGGGAAGAAAATCAAAGTACATTCTAAGTAAATGAAAGCTAAGTTTCCTATGGAAGTAGATTACAAGGGGCTAGAATATGGAGGATCTTGAGGCTAATGAACTGGACCTTATGGCCTGTAAGATAAGGAGAATTAAAAAGATTTTTGAGCAAAGGAGTAATAAGAAAATTCACCAAACACTGATGAATTGGGAAGAGAAAATCCTGGAGGAAGGCAGAGAACCGAAGATCGGAATTCATTAGAAACTAGTTTGATTGTAAAAGGAAAAAAACAGAATGGCAATTAGAAGGCAAAGGAATAAATATAAAAATTAATAATAGCAGGCAATATTTATATCTAACTTATTATGTGCCAGACTCTGTGCAAATATGGTCTCATTTGATCTTTACTCCAACCTTTTGAGGCAGGTACTATTAATATCCCATTTTACAGCTGGGGTAATTGAAGCAAAAATTTTCCCAGGGTCACAAAGATAATAAGTGTCTGAAGCCATAGTTGAAAACTAAAGTCTTCCTCCTGACTCCAGGCCCAGCATGTTCATTGACTGTATAACCTTACTGCCTTAAGATGCAAGAAATTTTGTAAAATAATATGACAAATATGGAAATATGTTTAAAAGAACTGCACATTATTACCTACTATTTGGGGGAAGAGAGAAGTAAGGAGAAAATCTTTGAACACAAAGTCTTACAAAAATGAATGTTGAGAAATATCTTTACATATATTTGGAAAAGTAAAATACTATCGAGGAAAAAAATGAAATTTTGTGAGAAAACAAGGTTAAGAAGGTAAAAAAAAAAAGAATAGGTAAAAGCAATAGAGTTATGCTGGAATATGGAAATGCCTCACTATTTTTGAGGCAGAAAGAAAAAAAAAGAGATAAAGAAATAAGTTGAAGCAAAAAGGAATCAGATGAAGGAGTTCCCACCTGGGGCATCTAGATTTTCTTAGGAGAGATCACTGTACTTGCTATGAGTTGAAAGATGGTGAAAGTGAGGATCTGAAAAGGTGAAGAATATTTACACTACCACTGCCACCACCATCATAACTACCATAAACAATACTTTCAAGAACAGCCACTGGTAGGAATAAATGCTAAAGAATCTATGGGAGATGAAAAACAGGACTAGTGAACATAGCAATAAGTGCCTAACTGAAGTTAAACAGGGTTGTTTGTTGATGTCCAGGTTTATCCACAGTCTGTAATTTTTCCCAGTGTTATTTTGCAGGTCAAAAGGAGGAATAAAAAACATGGATGGTAAGAATGATCCATGCATGACCATTATTAATTATAGGTTACAGGGCCAAGAAGTTCTAGAATGTTAATAAGGGCAGCATTAAATAAGGGCAGAAATGATACAACGAATGATGGAAGAAGTTAGGAAACCATAGTTGGGAACCTGTTGAGTTGAGCTCAAGATAATTATCTTTCTATATGTTACTTTGAAATTGAATGCACATTTAACTAATTAGAAGTTGTCAAACCTGCAGAGTACCAAATTATGGATTAATTTTTATTATTATTAACTCCAATGTATTTACTAGTGCTATAGAGAGCACATGGTAAGGGTAGTGATCTGAACTTTTAAAGCGCTTACAAAATTATAGTTATAGAACATTACTATTAAAAGAATTTACATATCAATTTTACAGTGAGAAAAACTTTGTCTAGAGGGGAGAATCCCAATGTCACTCAGCTAGTCAGTGACCAAAACTAGATAAGACTCAACTTCCAACTCAGAGCTCTTTTTATTGTACTGCAATGACCCCCATAATCTGGTGCTCCCAGTTACTGGGTGAAAAAACTTTTCAATTGCTAAGGTTTAACAATATGAATTACTTTTTTTGATCTATGGACCACATTTGCATAAGAATTTATTTAAAAACCTCATTTAAATGGCAGCCAAATGTTTGAAGTGAGGAAAATTTGGAAATATATTGAAAATGGCCTTTTTCTCTACTCACAATCACCTTACCATTCATTTCTCCCACTCCTCCATACAAACAGTTCTTACTTTCTATAAATTTGCATTTCCCAAATTCGACTTTATGTAAAGCATTCTGAAAAAAATCCCCATTCCAAAAAAAAAAAAAAAAAAGCCACAGTACTATGCTCTCTCCATTTCTGCCCCTCAGCTTGGCATTGTAGGTTCTGCAACCCTCCTTCCTTCCCAAAATCCCTCCAAGTGAATGCAGAACCGACTTGCTGAGAGATTACCACCACTTTCACAGCAGAGACCTCCTCTCCTCCACTGGGAGCTAGTCCCCAAGTGTTTCTCCCTACTTCTACATGTCACCTGTCCTCTCCTTTCTGTGTCTGACCCCAACATATTCTTCCTTTCAGGTTCAGTTAGTCCTCCTCCTGATCTCCCTTCTCTGTTCCCAGCCCCAGTGTGTCCTTCAACTATATGCTGGCCCCCTCTGCCTTTTCTGTGCACAAGCAAGTGTGCCTCCCCCTCAGTTTGCCACTTCCATCATCAAATTAGATAAAAATTGCTTCAAGTAGAACTCTACAGAACAGTCCACTTACATAAAGGAAGAACTATATACTCAATCTCAACAGGAACTGCAATTCCCAGAACCTTTCAAATTCACTTAGTCTAAGCTCTCTTCTGGCTACAACCTACTTTCTAGACAAAAAAGATATATCAAGATCAGCAGCTTTAACATGACTTACAACAAGAACTGATCTCCTGACTGTTATTATTTAGTAGTCCTTAGGCTATGTTTCTATTTCCTGCACACAGGACAGATAAGAAAACTAGAGTGAAATACAACCTCCTATATCACGATTTGAAAATTTAAACCCTTTCCTGTCCCCAGACATCAATGCTAGTAAACTGTGTGAAGAAAACTTACAAAATATCTTCATTAAAGACAGGCTGAAGATTTTGTACAGGAAATAAACACTTAAAACTAACTCCCATGTTGATAAACACAGTTGCTATATCAGACAGTGATGGGATCCAAGGCCAACTTGATGAACCACTAGTGGCATCTAAAGAAAAAAGAGACAAAATATTAGCTCCATTACTGTAGACATTTTTCCAAACTAGAAAATTTTTTTCACATGACATTCCACAGTGTCATGATGAAATATAACATAGAAAAATAGGATTTCATAGTAAAGAAACTGATTTTACAGATCTTGAAGTATGTGAAAAGCATACTACCAATCTATTATGTGGAAAGCCTATGGCTTAATAGATGACAGGAAGAAAACCATTCTTTGTTCAACCACATTTACTAAACCTGCAGTAGTAGTAGTAATTTCTAAATCTAGTTAAACCAATGTTTAACTAGACTCAGAAATAAAATTGCTCTTGAGCTTCACCTTTTACCAAATTAAAGGTCAATTACCTTCTACAGACCTACACAATCCACAGGTAAACAAGAACATGTTGCTATGTGCAAAGTCTTTTCACAAAAATAGCAATTCCACCCTCTAAAAAAATTAAACTGGCCTACAACTGTTATCCTTATCACGGTGCCAATCTGTTTCTCAGTGTAATACTGTTTGTTGCTGTTGACTACATCCCAATTAATTTTTAACTTCCAATTATACCAACACTTCTGGCAAAGCAACCCACAAGCTGGGAAATTACCCAATTAGGGCTGTCACTTAAATGATTTGGAAACTCTTTTCTCCTGTACAACTGGAACACACAGATACTCTTTTTAACTTTGATCAGAAACAGGTCATGAGCACCTCACTCCATTACTACACATTTTGAAATTATACAAGCAATTTAAATCACTAAACACACTTAATCCTCTGCAGAGGCAGCTGGTGGCACAGTGGATCAAGTGCTGGCTTAGAGTCAGGAAAACCTCAGCTCTAGTGTTGCCTCAAACACTTACCAGCTATGTGACCCCTGAGCAAGATGCTTTGCCTGTTTGCCTCAGTTTCCTCAAATGTAAAATTGAGGAAATAATAGCACCTATCTCACAGGATTGTTTTAAAGATGAAATGAGATTTTTTTTTGGGGGGGGGGAAGGTACTTAGCAAAATTCCTGGCATACACTATGTAGTATATAAATTCTTATTCTCCCCTCTCCTCACCCTGTCCCTCCTCTCACCTAATCCCAAAGCAGGCAATCTAACAGCTCTATACACAAGACAGAAAGAATATACCTGCATACTTACCATCTCTAACTGTTATGTTTATCAACGTATTCAAAAGTTGTATAGAAACAATACAATCTGTGTGAACAGACATCATCTGTCAAAAGAAAATCACTATTTAATTTTTTTTACACAAAATTTAGAGAAAAGCACAATTAAAAACCTAAGCAATTTCATGTGTTTTGTGATGAGAGGAGAAAGGCAGCATTTGTGAAAAGCTAAAGACAACAGACTGTGTTAGTCTCACCCATGGATGGTCACATCAGCAGGTCACAATCAGACAATTTTTAAGTAGCAAAGCCACAAAAGACTGAAAACAATAGCATCTGACAAGATCTCTTCTGATATGCTTGTGAACAAGATGGAGAGGTTCCACCTAGCTGAGAGTATACCTAGGTAAATTTGGAAGTAACTGAAGGGCAGGGCCCAGAGCACTAATAGATTTCCCATGCTGTTTCCTAGCTTGGTGAGACTGCCTGTGACAGGAAGGTATGAGGAGTAGCTCTGCAAACAAGACATCAGGAATCAGATCCCTGTGCACTGGACTTAAGAGGCAAGATGATCAATGACTAGCTGTGCAACCCTGAGCCAATCACCTCCCTTCTCTGGCACTCAGTTTTTTCATCTGTAAAACAAGGAGTCAGGGGAGATCTTTCAGCTTTCTTTCTGGACCTAACAACCTATGACTATGAAATAGAGCAACAAGGACAAATGTCAAGCTTTTGAAGCTTGAAGTTAAAAAAAAAAAAATCTATTCCCTAAAAGAGTAAAGGGAAACCTGGTTTGACAGAAATACATATCAAAAACAGATTTAAAGTTTTAGCTGACCACCAGCTGTTACAACCACCTCTGTTGGTAGATCAGTTTAGCTTTTTTCTATGGAATTAAGCATAATTATAATTATAGGCAGCATCAGGTTTTATATTCCCAACAGGGATGAGGGAAGGCAAAACGGAAAGAGAAAATCTTCTGATCCTTCCTGGCAAGTTCAAGATCAGCAACAGGGAAGACTACTGGCCAAACCATACCTGGAACATTATATTCGATTCTCTATCAAGGAGGATGCTGAAAAACCAGTGATCAACCAGGATGAAGTGTCTAGAAAACACGATAGGACTAATGGATGAAAAACAGATACCGAAGACTTGGGGAAGATGAAATTAGGTGCTTTCCACTTCTAGAACCAGCAGTACTGTTTAGTGGAAGGTTTTATTGAATTAGGAGATGAGATTAGATGCTAGCCTTGGCTCTGCAACCAGCTAACTCCAAGACAGTGACCATCACTCACTTCTCTTGGTCTGTTTCATCAACTATAAAATAAGGAGTTTCAGACTAGATAATAAAGTCTCTTAAAACTTTTCATGCATATCAAATAATCCTAAAATGTTACATTTTAAGAGACCTTAGGGATCATCTAGTCTATGCCAGTCATTTCAAAGAAAAGGAAACATGTTTTAGAGTCTAAATGGTTTGCTCAAAGTCTCAGTGCTTTGCTCTTCAGTCCTGTTTCAGACATGCCTTTTTCTTCAAGATCCCGACTGGAGTTTTCTTGGCAAAGATATTTGGGTGGTTTGCCATTTCCTTCTCAAGCTTATTTTACAGATGACAAAACAGAAGCCTACAGGATTAAGTGACTTGCTCAGGGTCATAGAGCTAGAAGTGTTGGGGTCACATTTAAACTCAGGTTTTCCCGACTCCAAGCCTGGCACTATCCACTGCCTAGTTGCCTGGTTAGGGGCAAAACTAGAACTCAGGTTTTTTTTCCCCTCTGAACTATATCAAAGTATTCATCATTATCTCCCAGTCATTATCTCTAAACTCATTTCTACTGGAATGGGGAAGAAGCAAACTTCATCTCACAAAAACCCAGAGAGAATGACAAATTTTTGAGACTACTGACCCAGTTTTTCTCACATTCTCTCCACTTACTGCCTCCAACTTAACTGAGGCTCTTATTTCTCAACAGCCTCCTCACTGGCCTCTCTGCCTCCAGGTTCTCCACTGCTCAAATGATATGTCTAAAACACAAGTCTGATCACAACCCTCTCCTGCTTAATAAGCTCCGGGGCTTCTCTCTTAGCATCCAACAGGAATCCCTCCATTGGGAATTTTGCCTTTTGCAACCTACCTTTCTAGCCACAACAGACATTATGAATGGGGACTTCTTTCTTGATGTTCCCCAGACACAACATTCCATCTCCCATCTGTTAACTTTACCCTAGCTGTTCCTCATTCCTACAATCTACTCCTCTTCATCTGAGTCCCTTAGTATCCCTAATATCTTTCAAAGTTCCGTCTAAAGACCACATGAAGGCTTTCTTGATTCTCTCAGCTACTAGTGCTTTCACCCAAAATACTTTATGAAGCCACTGTGTCCCCTATAAAAATTTAAGTCTTTTCCAAGTAAGGAATGTTTTATACTTTGGACTTGTCTCCCTAGCACCCAATACAATGCTTGGCAAGGAGGATCTCAGATACTAAGTAGTGAATTTTTTGTTACTTGCTTTCTTTTCTGAGAGAACATAAGCTCCTTGACTATAGGGACCACTGCACTTGTCTGTCTCCCAAATGCCTAACAGGAGCCAGTACATTGCAGGTACTTAATAAATGCTGTTGGCTGATTTAGGCTAATGTTTCTTACTTTCTAATGAACTTCAACTCATTCAAACAAATTTATCTAGCACTTACTGTGAACAAGTTATTGTGCTAGATGCAATGGTGAATAAAAAGGTCAATAAGACATATTTCTTTGTCTTCGAGGAATTTATAACCTCATAAAGGAAGATAACCCAAAAAATGAGTTAAGTCCATTATTTCTCTCACCTGGAATAGCCACTTTAACACAGGTATAGGACACTGGATGTAGTGATAGGCAGTGCTGAGATATCCTTGTGTTGTTAAAAAAATTTGCTGTGTTTTTCCTGATCTGTAAAACAAGGGAAACAAAACAAACAAACAAAAAAGAAAACCGTTATTATACCCTTGGACACTGAGGTAACGTTCAACTGTAAATGAAAAAGATCCTGGCTTAGCTAGTATACAGTGATTTCTCCTGCTGCAGCTGATACCAATCATAAATACGTAACTTTTTCAACATAATTTACCTTGGTTGGTTTAGGGTCTGCTCTGCTGTGGTAATAGCTGTATTCCAGGGAACAAATGGAACTGATTGCTTGTCACAATCTAAGCTTTTGGGAAAATATTAGGAACAACTCATCTTTTATAAAAAGATGGGTAATGCTACAGCATACTACCCTAACATGTTTTACAAGGTTATTCTTACCTAAAGGCATATATCCCAGAGAAATCTGGAGATCAGTCCCTTTCCTCTCTCTTCATTGTTAGTTAGGCCTGCCAAGCCTAAGCCTCCATTTCAGTGGAATAATCTACTTCACCTCTTTTAGTTTAGGTGTGGACAAGCACACCTCCCCCCCCCCCTTCTCTAAAATGAAGCAGTAAAATTAAAACTTTTGTCATGAAATTCAGGGACAAACTAAGGTAGAAGAATAAGACAAGATCCATAAAGAGGTTATTTTCTCTTTAACTCTACTGAGCTCTTACCCTGAATCCCCTTGTACAAGACCTAGAGAGTTGTTCCTCCAACCTCTACTCACAATTGCTCCTAGAACATTGCATACCATATGCATCCCTATCCCCACCTGGGCCTTATATCTACACGTTAGAAAGGGACAGGGCCAAAAGCAAATGACTGGGTTTAGTTTCTTCATCTGTCAGATGAGAGAGCCAGGATGGAATGATGACTTCTAAGAAGGTCCCTTACACCTCTCTGCTTTATGAGCCTAAGATACCTTTCAGCTCCAAACCACCTGCCCTACCACAAAAGTTGTTTCTACTTGTTACTCTCTACTTCCTTGAAGTGTCTTTGGTTCTCTTGCAGAGAAGCCTGAAATTCCATTTAGACTCTCTTTGCACCATATTAGTAAATACCCAGGATCACTGAGAGTCAGAGGGGCAGATACCAGCAGCTGTGAGATAGAAACCACTTGAGAAGACTTAGGTATAACTGCCACTCAATCTTCAAGTTTGGAGTTTTCACTTACATTCTCCCCAGATGTGGGATGACAATGTTGAGCTAGACTCCCAGGAACCCATTATCTATAGGAAAAGATTTCCTGGGACAGACTGTAACAATTTTGGGTAAGTGACATAATGAACTGACTTGCCAACACCTATTTTTAATGAAAAAACACGTGAAGCAAAAGTAAGTTTAAGAATATACCAGAGGGGCAGTTAGATGGTGCAGTGGATAGAGCACCAGCCCTGAAGTCAGGAGGATCTGAGTTCAAATCTGGTCTCAGACACTTAACACTCCCTAGCTGTATGACCCTGGGCAAGTCACTTAACCTCAATTGCCTCAGCAAAAAGCAAAGAGTATACCAGACAGATTATGAAAAGTAATCACTCTCTGAAAAGGATAATGTTTAAGAGCAAATTATAATTGTGATGTTTGCATGTGTACAGTATTTTTTATTTTACATTGTAAATTTTCTTTGTTGCTGTTCTTACTTAAGGATAAGATCTTCAATAGCATTCTTTGGAACAAAGTCGCAGTCCCTTAAGTCCAATGTATATTGAGTGAAAATTTTTCCAAAATCACAACAGTGAAATATTTCTTCACCAGGATGGCAATCAGGAATAGTATCAAGAGCAATGAAGAATTTCCTTATAAACTCCCTATTTGAAAAACAAACAAAAAACAAAAAATATTATTGAGGACTAAACAGTATAAGTACAAAATAAAGAATTCAGGTGAATATCAATTTCTGCATCTTTTGATGTTTCATTTTCATCATCTTTTGTGGAGGACTAAATGTTGTAGGTTTGCTCATATTGAGCCGCATTTGGAGGTAGCTAAGGAAATCCAAGAAGCAACAGTTTGGGTTCTGTGGGCAAGTTATTTAACTTGTCAGGGCTCAGTTTTCTCATCGACAAAATAAGAAAGTAGCTCTAATGGTCTTTTAATAAATCTGATACAAAGTAAACTTTAAGTGACAATTCACTTTCATGTCATTGTTCTAAATTTTGCAAAGCACTTTTCTCATAATCACTATGTGGAAGAAGAAACCTGAGACTTCATAACTGAGAGGGTATTCAGACCCAAGATCCTTGGATTTCAAATCCAAATTCAAATCTTTCCACTATATATCCTGATCCTAACCTAATGATTTAAGTCAATCTTTGATTAGGGAGACTGACATGAAGCAATATATATAACCTTAGGTTTGTATAAACATGTCTCTCTTTTTGCTGTTAGCTAGCAAGTCATGGCTGTCTGAGAAAAAGTTGAACTGAGTCAAAAAATAAAGGCACTGAGAAATTGGCCTTCATGTTGTACATCATAATGTACCTTTTCTTTTAACCCACATCATCAAGGCTTATAAACTAACTAGCAGCATCAAAAGAGGGAATTAAATCTGTTGATTTAAGTACTATATAGAATTGGAAACATAAGTGAAATTAAATATATGTTTACAAAAAGCTTTTTACCTATGCTCTTCTTGGAGTTCTCCACTGTCGCCTGCATTTTCTGATTCTTCTGTCTCAATTTTGGTTTTTATTCCCTCACCTTTCACTATGCCTTCCTTTAGCTCCTTTTCCCACTCATCTAACCTAGGAGAGATAAAAGATTAACATAACAAATATAATTTGTACTTTAAAAACCCTTAATTTTTATGACTAGTTACAACATACAAGCAAGCCTTTGTTATAAAATACCTTGCTATAAGAAAATCTATTCATTTCATGAGACCAAGTTATGATTCAAAGCAAAATGTAAAATCCATAATAGTTCAGTTATCTAAAACATATTGTCTATAAATTGGGCATTCTTGTCCCCAGTTAACAGTATTCTAAAATGGTCTTCAGCACTAGTCTTCCAACAAATTTCCTCTATCTTCCAATAGTTCAATACCATCTTGATATTGTCCTAAATAATTTATGACAAAGGGAGTAAAAAGTCACAATGGAATGGAGCCAACACTTTATTTACATGTGACTTTTAGCATATATTCCTTTATTTTACATTGGCCAAACAATAAAAAGTTTTTAGAATGTTAATCAAGTTTCTCAGTAGGTTTAAGTTCTTTTAATCATGTTGTCTACAGACTCATCGAATACATAATCTAATCAACAAGCAAGAATCAACTTTTAAGAACAGAAAATTATGTCTGTTAGCACTGTACAAGGAGCACTGAAATACAAAAACAATTTTTGCTTGTGTTTTTGATCCTAAGGCTTTGTCCTATCAATTCACTGCTATTGTTCTTGAAAATAAAAAGATATTTTATAATGCCATTTAATAAAGTAATATTGTTTTAAAATAAGCTTAGTCAATGAATAAGATAATGTATCTCAGATATAAATTGATACTATATGAAGAGACACCATTTTAAAAAATCGAATATTTTATGTTTTTCTTTTGGCCACTGTCACTTCCCAATGATGATCTATCTCTATCCAACAGAACTCTTCATTGCAATACTATGTCAGTGAAGCAAAATAAACCAATACAACCAACACATTGGCTATATCCATTGAGCTAGTTAATGTATATTATCCTTAGAATGTCTCAATTTACATCTGTTATCCACTGCTTCTCTGTCAACAAGAGGGAGACATAGTTCACCACCAGTACCTTCAAGTCAGAATTTAAGAAACTATTATCTACCAATCGTGAACGTCTCTGTAGACAAAGGAAGCTACAAAAACTGTACAAGTCAGGTGAGCTCTTTGCTGGTAGCGAAAATTGAGTCTAGGGCCACACAGTGAAGCCATGCTTCACATGAAGAATGGTTAATCTAATCAAATAAAGCACAGTGCTAACCTTGGAGGATTTTCATTCTCCTTCACTAAGCGCTCTAAGGTGTTCTCAAAAACCTGGTTACGAATGCTTACCTACAATGAAAAGAAAATTTGAAATAGATTTGTAACATAGCTTTTAACAAAAAAATCAGGCTATTTGGGGAGTTACTATTTATTCAGGAATTAGATCATTTTCTATTCCATATGTGAAAACTGATAACTTTTTTGTTTTATTATTATTTACTTTATAAATCAATCATATTTTACTTTTCCAATATGTAAACAGAGTTTTCAAAATTCATTTTTACACTTGATCTTAGCCAAAAGGCCGAGAAGCGATTCAACATTCATTTTTTGTAAAACTTTGTATTCCAAATTTTGTCCCTCCCCCTCCTTACCTTCCCCTTCCCAAGACAGCAAGTAATCTGGACAAGCTTCTTTAAAGTGACTTCTGACACTACCATCAAGTTAGAGATTTCAATACTAAGATATTTAATAATCCATTCTTACCATCTTTATTTATATAACACTATTGACCTTGGGTCATAAAAAACCTCAGCGTCATATCTCAGCTCTACTTCCTAATTGTATTCTGAGCTCATTAAAACACAAATTCTAAAGTAGTGCTACCACCCAAAATGAATTCATAGGTAGCTATTCAATAATCAAATTTTAAAATAAATATTTTAGAATTTAATTCAGCTCTTCTCCCAAGATATAATGAATGATCTTGCCTTTAATTTTTGACATCTCTACATCCTAACTTTACTTACAAAGGACAAAAACTAAAAGTATATAGGGAACTCATTTGATAAACTAAGTAATATAATAAACCCAGCATTTTAAAATTGATTTTGGGCAGAGGGAGGTTGGTGAAGCAATTGTTAAGTGACTTGCCTAGGGTTTCACAGTGTTTATAGTGTCTGAAGCTGTATTTGAATTCAGGCCTTCCCAATTACAGGGCCAACACTCTATCCACTGTGCCAGTTAGCAGCCCCAGCATTTTTTTTTTTTTTTAAGTCAATGCTTTTCCTTAAACTATTTTCCCCTTTCAAGGCAATACTAATAAAATGGAACCACTTACTGAACTGTCTGATGATAATGCTCTAGGCTTTTCTGAAAGAACAAAAGCTTTTTCTGGAGTTGCAGGTTGACTAGAATTCAAAGACATGATTTGTTGAAGTGGTTTTAATACAAAATCTTCCTCATCACTTTCCAGTTTGCAATCTAAAATTTCCTTATCACTATCAAAATCAACTTTTTGTTTTTTTCTTGGTGAACTACTAGTGGAACTGGAATTTTCTAAGTTTTCATGTGAAACCCTTGAAATGCTTGGGCTGCACAAAACATCTCCAAGTACAGCTGAAGGAACCTTAGTAATACTATTACTGGTTTGAAAAGGCAAAGATTTACTAGATGTTTTCACTGAAGATGTATTAGTAACATCTTTGAAATTCCTTTTTCTTCGTTTCTTGATCCTTGGTGACACAGATGCTTTAGGCAAGGTGACCACTCTTTCTTTTTTAGAAGATGAAACAATGTATGTGTTGGTATCTGATACCTCCGAAGAATCAGCACCTAAAATACATAAAGGAGAAAGTGAGTGTTTCATTTTATTTGATGCTAAAGTATAGAAAGCTGCATTTTTCTGAGGACTCCTGGTTTTATATCTCACACAAGAGAGGTAGGATCAGAACTCGGGTCCCTGGCTTTTTTCCTTTATAACATGTTGCCCCATAAGTGTATCAAGTTTACTATATGGATAATTTAATTAGGATACACCCCAAAACCAGGGAAATCTAAGATGTAAGTTTTTCCAGAATCCTATTTGCTTGGCAAGGTCTGCCATTTCCCCCTTTAGTTCATTTCACAGATGAGGAAACTGAGGCCAAAAGGGTTAAGCGACTTGCCCAAAGTCACACAATTAAGTGTCTGAGGCTAGATTTGAACTCAAGTCGTCCTCCGACTCCAGGCTCAGCATTCTATCCACTGTACCATCCGGCTGCCCTAAATTCCTTGTTAGAAGGTCACAAATAACTGCCATGGATAAGACTAGAAGGCAAAGAAAAACAGAAGTGGATTTGGGATAGACCTCTATTGGGTCTGTCTTAAATGGAAGTTTAAAATCAAAATATAGCAGCCAATTGTCACATTAAGGCAAACGTCTTTCTAGAGAATTGTCGTGTAGAAAGTAACAATAAAATTCCTTCACTGTTCATGAAAAAGCGATTGAGCAGACCATTGGAATGAGGATTTTTATGAAATTTAAAAGTTATAATTTAACTGATAAATTATATCTGAAATGGAAGCAAAGGCCTGCTCAAGAGAGCAAAGTAGGGTTATTATAATTTACCATTTTTCCTCCTCTAGTGAATTATGATGATTCCAAAAAGAGTAGGGCAGAAAGAGAGCTAAATTTGGAGTCAACAGAGATTTGGATTCAAATTCCACAGCATGCAATTCAAATCAAATAGATTTGAATTTAATTCTGATCTCATCTGCAAAAAGGCTCTTAAGGTCTCTTCCAAGCTCTAAATCCTTTGAATACAATACTGCATATACTAGGCCAAAATGTTAAATGGAATAATTAGAGCTGTTATTTGTCAACTCCATATCATTTGCTCAAAAACCCTTAAAGTAGGTCCTACTATTATAACAATTTTACAGGTGAAGAAAGCAAAACTTGGAACTTAAATGCCTTGCCTGAGGTCCCACAGCACACAAGGGCTAAGAGCAGAGATATACTGATTGAAAATCTCGTACTATTAACCATGAAGGCACACTGCCCTAGAGTCTTTTGGAGGGGTGAGAGATAGGAAGGGAGGCAGAAAGGAGAGAAGGCAGGAGAGGAAGAAGAAATGGTACACAGAATGAGAAGAGGACACATTTTACATACAACAAACTCAAGATTTCACTTCCTATTGTCAGATCATCATTTTACCATTCTTAACTTATCTAAGAGCTTCTATTTTTATTCAAGAAGGAAATTATATTCTCAAATAGGATCGTTTTATTTTTTATAATGCAGTCACTAAGTTGCAAGCATTTATTTACAATTCCATATCATATTTAATATGGTTTTACCTGAAGCATCCAGTGAATCAAAATGTAATCTTTTTCTTAAGAAGTCTTCATTTTCCTAGAACCCAAATAAGAAAAAGCCACTTTATGAGGTGTAAGAGGATGAATGTTTAATTTCTTTGTTTAAAAAGAAAAAAACAGAAAAGTGAACACCACCACACACCCCCCCTAAGAGTTAGGAAAAAAATTTATATTGAGACTAGATTTAAATTTGTAAAATTTAAAATTAAAACTTCACTTTTCAGTTATAGTTTATATAAAAATGTTGGGTTTTGTTACCCTAAAAGAGGACACAAGATTTTAGAAAATACTGTAGTTTTACTATACTTAATTTAAATTTTTACTAAATAAGGGAGGGGCCGGAAAAAGGGATAAGTATTCATACCGCACATACTGGTGATAGGTGCTGCTAAGGGCTCTTTACAAATATTATCTCATTTGATACTCACAGCAACCTTGGGAGATAGGTGCTATTATTATCTCTTGTTTTACAGTTGAGGAAACAAACAGAAGTGACTTGCGCCATTCACACAACTACTAAGTATATGAGGCCAGATTTTAACTCAGGAACATTAATCTCTCTGAATTGAGGGCTAACACTCTATTGACTGGGCCACCTAACTGCTCCCGTAGAAAAAGATGAAGATATAATTAATTTTTCTAACTATCCATAATGCACAGACATTTACTTTTCCATTCACAAGTTAATTTTGTTTTATTTCCTCTTTGTCATATTGTCTTCAAGTTTGATGTGATCTTATCTTATACCCCTAATAAATATTTCAACTCCCTCTATACTTGGTATACAGAAAAGTTCTTTAATTTAATAAATAACATCTATGTAGCATTGTTGCCCTAAAAAAATGGTTCTAATCCTCCCATAATCTTGACAAAGATTACAGTCTTGTGCTCAATCACATTAGTCAATTTCTTCAATACTCAAAGATATAATTGGGCTTGGTAACTTGAGTCAAAAAGGTAGGCACTCTCGTTTATGTTTCTTTATTTCTCTCTCTCTCTCTCTGCAAATGGATTTTAAAGACAATTAAAACATAGACTTAACTGGTTCCTGTTGCACTTCCAGAGAACATTCTGATTGTTGGCACCTGGTTATATCATTTCTACCACCAAATTTGCTGGAATTGCTTTCCAAAATCTCAGGTTCTGGCGAGGAGACCAAGCTTTTGGCATCTGTAATTGTCTTGTTTTGATCTGTGCACTTATTTGCCTTCTCCCTCATATTTCCATGATTATGTGATGACATTCTGATCAGAGATCTTTCTTGCTTCCTCAAGTCTTTTATTTTATTACTCGACAAGCAATGACGTGAAGTAGAAATAATGGGTTTTTCAATTACTAAAGACAGGGTCTTCTGCATGAGAAAAGACCCATTTCCCTCAGGTACATCTCTTTTGCCTTTTTTCTCTTTCAATCCTCTCATGAAAGTTTCTGTAACAGGACTCTTGTTCGGTGGTGTAGATAGCATCTTTATACACAAATTTTTTGAAGATATTTTTCTTTCAAATTGTCTTATACCGGTGTCTAATAATCTATCTCTTTCATGTTTCTGATTTGTGCTTTGTGATGAGTTCAATTCAAGTTTATCTGTATATTCAATTAAAAACAAAGAAACAAAAAAGTCAAAAAGATTATTAAAAAATATCATTTTAGCTAGCTCCAAATAGACAATTTTATAGTGGAAGTAGAGGGACTCAGACCTTAGACATTAATCACTACAACTAAAAAACTTTAAACATATTGCCTTCTATTTTCATTATAACTGCCTATGTATAAAAGACTGAAAGATATACACTGGGAACACTATTATGATATAATTTTAAATGTAGGAAAACACTACTATGTCACACTTTTGTTACTTATTAAAGTAAAATAATAATAATAACAATAATAATATAAGAAGTTATGTAAAAGCACACAAACCTTGCTTTGGGACTGGTTTGAAGAAATCCATAATTGATTGATTTCTGAAAAGTAAGTCAAAAATAATGTAGTATTATAAATTAAAATTGTGTAAAATCTCCATAATTCAGAACTAAGGCAAGAGAGCTCACGTTGACTGGCTATTTAAATATCCTGAAAAATGGTCCATCCACAACAATGGTTTGTTAATATGAAAACAACAAATACTGCTAAATGGAAAACTTTAGGGACTATGCAAACTAGAGTAGGAACAACAGGAAGCTGAAGTTCACAGTATTTCTGGCATTGAAAAATTAAGGGGTGAAAAAAGGATGCACTGGGAGAAGGAGGAAGGAGAAGTAGAATAGGGAAAATTATCTTACATAAAAGAGATGAACAAGAGTTTTTATGATGGACAGAAATATAGTGGGGTGGCAAGCAATGCTTAAATCTCACTTATCAGAAATGGTTCAAAGAGGGAAATAAAGAAATTTATCTTAAATCAACAGGGAAATAATTAATAAAAGAGATAAAAGAAAGAAAAAGAGGAAAGGTTTTAAAGGGAGAAGATTTAGGAAGGCAGTGGTCAGAAGCAAAACAGATTTTTGAGGAGGGACAGGCTCAAAAGAGAGAAAGAAACAAAAAAAAAAATAGAATGGAGGTAAATATAGTTAATAATCTTAAGAGTGAAGGAGAAATGGGATGAGCTCACCCCTAAAATGGAAGCAGACAGCAGAATGGATTAGAACTGAGTTCAACAATATGTTGTTTACAAAAGTCATATTTGAAACAGTAAGATATATGGACACAGGGTTAAATAAAGAGATTAAGCAGAATCTATCCTTCAGCTGATGTGAAAAAAGGCAGGGCAGTAGCAATAGATCTCAGACAAAGCAAAAGCAAAATCAGGAGAGACCTGATTAAGACAAGATAACTTGGGAAACTTCATTTTAATAAAAGATACATAGACAATGAAATAATATCAAAAAAGGCCATTTTCTCAAATATATATAGAACTGAGTCAAATAAAGTAAGAGCCATTCCTTGATAAACTGTCAAGGGAAATGAACAAACATTTTTCAGAAGTTAAATCAAAGCCATCTTTAGTCAAAAGAAAAAATGCTCTAAAATCATTATTGATTAGCAAATTGATACAACTCTGAGATACTACTTCTAACATATCGGAAATAATAAATGCTGGAAGAAATGAGGGAAAACAGATTTTATATGAACTGCTGGTATAGTAATAAAGTGGTCCAACTATTTTGGAGAACAATTAGGAACTGTACAAAATTTGACCCCAAAATGCTACTACTGTCTGTACCCCAAAGAGATCAAAGAAAAAGATGTATTTGTGCAAAAATATTTTTAGCAATTCTTTTGTGGTGGCAAAGAATTGGAAATTAAGGGGATGCTTACCAACTGGAAAATGGCTAAATAAGTTGTGGCATATGATTGGGATGGAATGCTAACTGTAATAAGAAATGACAAGGAGGGAATGGTTTCAGAGTGAGTAGAACCAGATTATTGTTCCTAGGAAGCCAATGATGAGACTGTGCTGAATTTAGACTACTTTGGGAGGACTGAAAACCTGCAAATCTCTAGCCTGAGCTTTCTTGGAGAGCTTGGAATAACAATACTTAATAACCAAAAAAGCAGCAATAGAACCTTTCTTCCAAAAGTGTTTTGAACCAATACTAACCAAAAATCTGAAAGTATGATGAAAAAATAAACAAACAAACAAAAAATGGAAACCACAACATAAAAACCTATTATGGTCAACTTCTAACAAGATGACAAACTAGATATATCTCTGATCCCCATGATCTCTCAAACCTGTCCCAAACAGGAATTATGTGCCAACAATAAAGCCACAATCAGTTGTTTTCATGGCCTATGATACCCGGAATCCAAAAGAAGTTTTAAAAAAACCACCCAAACTCCACAATTAATGCTTACTGATTCTAAACTCACTCAGCACCTCTTTTCCCTACCTCCTATACTACAACAGCAAGGTTGCAATAGCAAACCCTAGGATAAAACACAAGATTACATCAAAACCCATTCCTACACCCTCATCTGTCCTCCTTCCCTCCTTCTTTTCGGTGACATGGAAACCTCAACTCCAAGCTTGGCCACAGCCCTACAGGAGTCTCCATCTTCTGGGGCTTGCAACCCAGAAGCACTAGTGCTGCAAAACTCTGAACAGAAAAAACAAGCTCTGAATTGTCAGTGCTAGTCCAGAAAACTGAAGGACTGAGTCAGGTTACCAGAAGAGCACACCAAGTATAGAGGAATGGAGGGGGGGAGAAGGTAATTGTGCAGCACCCTATCAAGCCTGAGGAAAACAGCACAGCACCCAGCCAGGACCAGTTTTGACACCTCAAAAATTAGTTTAGACAGAGACCCCTTGATGAATCATGAATTGTCCAGAGTGAAAAGAGGCTGAGATACGCTGAAATACAACCCTCAAGGAAACCACAATCATCGGGGAAGAAGTCAAGAAACAAGTAATAAGGAAAAAAGAATGAAAGAACCAAAGATTCCAGGAAAAAATCTTAAAGATCTTGAATATTAAAATAATCAATCGATAAGAAATCAATAAGAAAAACAGTAATAAGAGAAATATAGCCTCCAGATCTGGTTAAATAAGTATGAATAAATACCACAAAATAATGGGAAATGATTCAATACTTGATGAGACAGGACCCCTGTGGAATTTGAGAACACAGAAGCACAACACACTGTCTTGGGTAATCCAGAAGAGAAATAATAATTATAAGACTAGAATTTATGTCCTGCACAGAAAAATTAATGCGCAGATTAAAAAAAATTCGAATCTAAAATGGCAAGCCTCAGCAAAGAAAAAGAGAAAAGAATAGATTGGAAAATTAATACAAAGTGAAGAAAAACCAAGAAAAAAAGCAAAGAACAATAACATTTTAAAAATTATCTTTAAAGAAGAGGGAGAAAAATTTAGTTAGAACACAAAGTTTTACGAAGGTGAATGTTGAAAACTACCTCTGCGTTTATTTAGAAAAATAAAAAACTATTTTTAAAAAATGGGTTAAGAATTACCTTTTAAAAAATGGGGCAGTTAGGTGGCACAGTAGATAGAGCACCAGCCATGAAGTCAGGAGGACCCGAGTTCAAATTTGGTCTCAGACACTTAAGGCGTCCTAGCTATATGACCCTGGGCAAGTCACTTAACCTCAACTGCCTCAACAACCCCCCCCCCCAAATCCCACAAACATTAAAATTGATCATCATACAATCAAAACATATAGGTCTCAAAAACAGGATATATGGAGACAACAGTATAATGAACAACTTTTGAACATAAAAAGGTGAAATATGATCAAAATAATTTATATTATATTCCTCCAGGAGGGAAAAAAACAAGCCAAGGCAATTGCAAATTTAAAGATATTAGTGGTTAAATCCAACAATTCAATTCATAACCAAGTCCTGTAAGTCATAAAGAAATAAACCTTCAAATAGAACAAGATTTTCCACCCCCACTAGAAAAAAAGGAAGAGAAATGGACTATAAATGGCCTCAGAATGCAGCCCTGGGTAACCTAATCCAGTAAATCTGAGCCTAACCACGTAAAATAAAAGGAAGATGTTCAATAATACAGGAGAGTTTGAAATACTTTTTAGAAAGAGAATCAGAATTAAAGAGATTATTTGCTTCTCAAATACCCCAAACAACTGAAATACCGGAGTGAATAAAGAAGCAGGCCAGGACAGTAACAAGAATAAATGACAACAAAGAGGGCAATAAAAGATTTATTTCTAAATGTACACAAGGGAAAGGGGTGAAAAAGGAAATCTTATAGAGTTAACAATGAAGAGAACAGGGAGCATTATGGACAGATCCTGACAACACTCTGCCTTAAAGGTGAATGTTTCTTTTATATGATTTTACTACGTGGTGAGGAGGAGAGGGAACAGGAGGAAAGAGATATGAGGTTCTGGGATCAAATCAAGGAAAAGATGAATTCTGCAGTCTCAGAAAAAGAAGAGTCTACAGAGGAATGGGTAAGGAAGGAGAGAGGAAAGATTAAAAAGTTGGAGGATGGACAGAAGAAGGCATTACTTTGAAAGTAGTAAAGAGTTCCATGAAAAAATGTTTCTATGGGTGAAGGGACCTTATACTGCATGGGGTCTGGCAGTTTAGTTGTCCTGGAAGGAGAGGAATTAGAATTCCTGGGAGCAAGTGCCACCCAGAGGAGGAATATGGACAGGGGAGAGGGAATACCAGGCCAAGAGGTAAAAAGGTCAACAAGAGAAGGCATAGCTCAATGGTGGGAGAGGGGGTCTTACTGTGAGGCAGTGTCTTGTCTAGCATCTGCAATAACTCGAACTGTTTTGAGAGGGAGACACAATAGAAAAGAGGAAGTCATGGAGAGAACCCTCAAAGGAAGTTGCAGAAAGCACCCAGAGAGAGCCTAGGGAAGCTTTAACTGTATGAAGACTATAAGGATCTATAGTATACAGAAGATGGATAATGAAGAAAATGAAATTCTTTTTTGGAAAGGAGTACCAAAAAATTTGAAATTTGAAAAACTAATGAAGATTAGCTGAAGGTAAGGAGAGAAAGGAGGAATTGATTTGACAGAGAAGAAAAAAGAGGAAGAAATTTAACTAGATAAAAGCAGGAAAGAGGAAACCCAACAAAAGAAATGTGATAACAAGCAAGAAGAGAGCATCAGGGTAAGAAGAGGGCCAGTGAGAAGAGGGCCAGGAAGATCATAACTTAAAATTGAGCTTCAAGAAGACATAGGTAGTAACACAATAGTGACCAAGATTTCAATTACTCCCCCCCAACAGTTTTGCATAAGTCTATCATAAGCAAAGGGAAAATATGGAACCAAACAAATTTGTGGAGAAACCACATAAATAAGACAGCAAAAGAACAAACATGTTTTCTGGCACCACTTTTACAAAAATTGACTATGTGCTAGGGTACCAAAAATACTGCAAACAAATATTTAAAAAAGCAGAAATATTAAAATAAAAAATAAAATAAAAAAAATAAAAAAGCAGAAATAATTTACATATCTTTTATAGGCCATAATACGCACAGGAATAGAAATTGGCTCACAAACAAAAAGATACAGACCCAAATGAAGATCCAACACTGCAATCTTTAATGAGTGGGTCAAAGAACAAATCATAGAATACTTATTGTAAAACAAAATGATAAAGAAACCACATGAACCTTGACAAAAAAAAAATTAACACCATCCTAATAAACAGTTTATAATTTAACCAAGAAATAATTCATTTTGATCAAGTACGATTTGTAGCAGGGATGCAGCAAGCAGGATTCAAAATTAGGAAAACAATCAACATAACTAATCATATTAAAAACCAAAATATCCAAAACCACATGATCATCAAGAGATACAGAAAAAGCCTTTGGCCAAGTATAACTCTCTCATGCTAAAAATCTTACAAAGTATACCACAGAGGGAACTTTTAAAAAATAAAAAGCATCTTTTTAAAATCAAAAGCAAGAATTATATGCAAATAGGATACATTAGAATCTTTTCTAATAAATTAAGGATGTAAAGATAGCTGTTCTCTTATACATGTATGTACACACACACACACACACACAGGAAATACTAGCAATAGCAACAAGACAAGAGAAAAGAATTTTCAGCCAAAAGCAACTCTTCCTTAACATATTTGGGGTTTTCTTGGCAAAGATTCTGGAATGGTTTGCCATTACCCTCTCCAGTAATTTAACAGATGAGGAAGGACCCTAGGCAAACAAGATTAAGTGATTTTGCCCAGGGTCACACACAACTATTAAATGTCTGAGTCTGAACTGGAACTCAAATATTCAGCACTCAAGGTCCAGTGCTCCATCCACTCCATTACCTACCAGATGTATAAAAGAATAAAGAAAGGTAAAGAGGAAACAAAATCTTCAGTCTCTCTCCCTCTCTCCCCAGACAATCATTAAAGATACTTATTGAGACAATTAACAGCTTCAGCAAAATTGCAGACTACAAAATAAATCATCAAAAATCAATAGCATTTCTATAAAATAATAACAAAAGAAGTAATAATGAAAACTGGAATCCCACTCCAACAAAATGCATAAAATACCCAGGAATGAGCTTCCCAAAGCACACAAAATTAATTTTTCAGTTGCAACTCAGAGAAAAAAGGAAAGCAAAATGATTTAATTACAGGTATTTTGGAAAGTAGTGTGTTCCAAAAGTCTTACTGCAGTTTTAAACTTTAATTGTCGTAGCAATATATACTATCCAAGTAGCATAAGTCTGAATGAAATCAAGAGAGAATTAAAGAAGTGTTATGTAAGTAGCTATCTAAAAATCATTACACACAAAAATTTTCAGGAAACTTTAAAAATTTTATGCTATAAATAAGAAGGAATTTAATCTTAAATTTTAATTACTTATTCTATTTTTGTCTCTTTTAAAAAATTTTACTGGAAGCTTTTTTTTTAAACACCAGTCATTTCTAAATTTATTAATCTAATTTTCCTTTGTAAAAATATTTAAGCAAAAATGACCAAACTACTATAGAAGCAAGCTATGCATTCTGCACCTCACCTCTCTAGTGAGACAGGAAATTAGTTGAGGCCAATATTAGTTACTGCAAATTTTATTTTCTTTTACTTTGTAGTAGTCATTGAGTTGACCACTCTCCCAGTACAACTCCCAGCATCAATTCATACAAATTTTATCATGTTTCTCTGGATTCCTCCTATTCATCCTTTCCCATGGTTCATACACCTTAACCATTGCCCACTAAGTTTTTATGCTACAATAAAAAATTATTACTAATTTGTATATATAGTACCTTTCTGTCTAACCTCTTTGGGCCTGATGCTCAACAAATGGTTGAGTCAAGGGGTATGAAGTTTTTATAGGTATTTTTTTTCTTCCAAAATTTCAAATAACATTACATGATGGTTATGGGCCTAATTCACAACAGTAGCACCAGTATTCCCAGAGCCCCCCTAACACTAGCTTCCGTGGTTAAGTCATGGAGGAGAGGATTTTGGAGCAGCTTTAATTTGCATTTCTAATTAGCACTACCAAGTTTAACATTTGAAAGAAAGGCTTAACACTTTCCTATTTTAAAAATACAAAAGTCCTAGAGCAGCAGATTAGCTTAAAGTTAAATTAAAAACACTAAAGTTCCAAGCAGGGGGGATTTGAGAGGATTTATATAGGTCAAATCTCAATAAAAACAACAACAACAACAACCACCACCTAAGAAATCTATTAAGAAAAAAATTCTAGTAAAAACAAAAGGTAGTAAATCCCAAAGGAAAATGGCGAGCAGAAACAGAACATTGATGGAGGAGAAAACTTAGGGAAAATAAATTTCTCAATTCAGAAAACAGTTTAAAAAATTATTTTAAAAAAGAAATGTACAAAGATGTCCTGGGAACAAATTGGTGGAGAGGAGTCGAGAAGAGGAAACGCTTCTAGCTACAGGAAGGAAAACACAATTCTACTCAATAAGACACTTCTAGAAATGCAAATAACTAACAAAACAGAAAGTAACTAGGCTGGAAAGAAAGCACAAATCAACACACCTTACAAATTTTACACACACACACTATACACACTCGGAGAAAAAGTGTAAACAATTCTACAGGCAAAGAAGTGGTGACAACGTCCTGATCCAGCGAGTCAGGGTCCTCATATTGCACATACATGAAATATCACTGGTTCATCTGAACCTCTTAATATGCAACGCGCGCACACACACACACACACACACACACACACACACACACACACACGCACGACCTCAGAAGCTCCCTGACCTTCCAGACGAATGGCCAGCTCTAAGTCCCAGGATGCTCAAGCAACTGGGAGGCCGTTTTGTCCCTGGGGGTCGGCAGCAAAATGGGAAAAGCCGGCTCGACCTTCGTCAGCCTCGAGCCCGGGGCCCACGGCCCTCCTCCTCCCCCTCCCTTTTCTCTCCTCCTCCCGTACCTGTCATCGCGGCTCTCCTCGCACCTTTCCGAACCAGACTGGGCCGCATCGGGCCTCGAGAGGTAGCGCCGCAATCGGGCTGGGGAAGAGTTGGGGGAGGGCCGAGCAGACTTGCAACCCAGCTTCATGTCCCTTCAGCTGTGCTAGGGGGCCGCTTCAGGGAGCAGTAGTGCTCCAGAGACGCCAGTCGGGTGTTGGGGCGGTTGTGGAGAGGCTTCCACGCCCCTTCCCTCTACGCTACGGTTATCTACTAGGGAGTGGTGCGGAGGCTGGCGGGAAGAGACCGAGCCACCAGAAGGAGGCGGGCTTTGCCGTCGGGATTGGTGTGTTGATTGGCTTGATTGGCTGCTGTGCGAGACTATCTAGACGCATGCGCAGCCTATAATTTTTTTTTCTTTCGTTATTTATATTTAAGATGGGCCGGGTGCAAAAAAATTCCAAACCCCAAAATGATTCTGCTTATCTGGAGCGGGGCGCTAGCCCTTCCCTGTCCCGAGAGATTAAACTCCACTAGTTCTCGGTGATTGGGGTAGACCGGAAGATGCAGCGGCTATAACCACAGCTGTTCCCAGTTTTGTGCAGGCCCAATCCCCAGCTTGCACAACTCCTGCAGCCGACCACCATTAAGCATTCATTGTAGTTCGTTCCTTTTAGTCCTGTCCGACTCTTCCTGACCTCATCTAGAGGTTTTCTTGATAGAAATACTGCAGTGGTTTGCCATTTCCTTCTCCAGCTCATCTGACAGATGAGGAAACTGAGGCAAACAGTGACGTGACTTGCCCAAGGTCACAGCGTGTCTGGAGTCAGATTTGAACTCTGGAAGGTTAGCCTTCCTCTTTCTAAGCTCAAGAGCTACCTGGCTGCCTATGCATTCATTAAACTCTCACCTGGTCTTGGGTTGAACAATGAGGATACACAGAGAAGCAAATGACAAGCCCTGCCCTCCAAGAGTCATGGTCAAATGGGAGAGGCAACATGTAAACATGTACACATATATACACACACATGCAATATGCTATACACAGGATAATTAGGAAATAATTAAAAGAGGGAAAGTACTGGAATTAAGAAAGCAGAGTTTCATGCTTGGGGAAAGAAAGATGAGTCTCTGAGTTTTATTGACTAAGGAGCTAAGTTTGGGGCTGAGGCTACAAAGAAAAGCTTGAAGCACCAAGTGGGTCCCTGCCAATTTAGTCGGAAATTGAACCCATTTTATTTTTGATGGAATCTTTATGAAGGATATCCTAAAAGAGGTTGAAGACTTGGAAATGACAAAACAGCCTTAGAAGAAATGAGAAAGCTCTCTAAAAGCCATTGAATAAAACGCAAGGAAACCAGATAAGGGGCCTTTTGGAATTGACTAGGCGATTTTCATTCTGCTCTTTGGTTTCTGCAGAAATGCAGAGTTAACAGGAACTGGGGGAACAGAAATCAGAGTATGTGACATCTTTGGCCTGGTCATCTTGCCTGGTCTCTCCCTTTAACCTGAGCTTTGGAGATTTGGGAGTAGAGAGTCATGCGTTAATTACTTGGGACAACCAATGATTTTGATGTGGATTAGTTTATTATTAGAATTGTCATACATATATTTCTGTTGACAGACAGGCTAACCCAGAAGTCTGACCACATGAAACCCGAATGAGCTGGTTTTCTCCCTGTTATATTTTAAAGTAAATTTTAGCAATATATTTATTTTTACCTGGCCCAAATGTCACCATGTGTTCCATATGTCCTATAAGATAGAAGAATCTACATGTAAAATATTTACCCAAAATAATGGTTGGGGTCTTTTTTTTTAACTTCTAGAGGACCTAGAATTCTTATTCCCTTTGAGAGAACAATGAATTCTTATAAAAACACTGACATATTAAGAAGCAGAATTATTCTGGCTAGAAATTCCTGAGTGGAGAGAGAGCAGAGGACCCTCAGCTTTGTGTAGAGACTGACTGTGCTTGCTCCGAGCATTTTTAAAAGTGTCCTGTTTTGCTAAGTGAAACGAACAGAACCAGCATATCATTGTATACTATTATACAATAATCAATTCTGATGGATGCAACTCTTTCCAACAATGAGATGATTGAGGCCAGTTCCAGTGATCTTGTGATGAAGAGAGCCATCTATACCCAGAGAGAGGACTGTGGGAACTGGGTGGATCACAACATAGCATTTTCACTCTTTTTGTTGTTGTTCACTTACATTTTGCTTTCTTATTCATTTTCTTTCCTTTTTGATCTGATTTTTCTTGTGCAGCAAGATACATGTATAAGTATGTTAACATATATTGGATTTAACATATTTTAACATGTATAACATATATTGGATTGCTTGCCATCTAGGGGAGTCAGTGAGGGGAAGAAGGGGAAAATTTGAAACACAAGGCTATGCAAAGGTCAATGTTGAAAAATGATCTGTGCATATGTTTTGATAATAAAAAGCTTTAATTTAAAAAAAAGTGTCCTGTTTTTGTTTTGAACTGGAAGGGGAAAAGCCTTAAAATGAAGAACCATAATGGAACAGTGAGGAAAAGTACAAAATTCAAATTCAAAGCTCTTTCAAAGCGCTTAGGTTTGGTTCTTATAACTTACTAGTTGTATTTTTGGAATTATTTCATGTCTCTAGGCCTGTTTCTCCTAAAGTTGAAGGAATTATTTATGAATTTTTTTGCATTCTCTTCAGTTCTAAAATATTCATATGTATCTGTTTTTTAATATGGATATTACTTCTAATGATGAAGATTGCCATCCAACTTTTGATTCTTGTAGATGTTCTTCCATAAATTCACCATGGAGGATCCATCCAGATGCTAGAAGCCTTTGTGACTTGGTGAAAATATCAATGTTGTATTCTGGCACTTGTCTTCTCTGTCACCTATCATTCGGTCAACCCATCTTTTTGCTTTTCCACCATTTATTTCTCAGTGACATTTTTTACTCCTCTTTTTCTTCAGAGTTCTTTATTTGTGTTGCCACCTGTTCATACCCATCACAATTTTTTCATTACCTTCTGTTTGAAAATCATTTTTAATTCTTTCAAGAGTTCTGTGTTAATGTCCAAAAGATAAATAACAGCTCAACATAATTTTTAATGGGTCTTTATTTCTGTACAATTATAATAACTGACATGTAGAACT
>JAJPUD010002606.1:79921-110398 GCA_023553655.1 Myrmecobius fasciatus
AAATCTATGAGGTAGGTAAAATTTATATTGTCTCCATTTTATAGAAAGCTGAAGCTCAGAAAAGTCAAGTGATTTGCCAGTAGTTACACAAATAGTAAATGTTTGGTAGAATTTTAAACCTAGGCTTCCTGATTTCCAAGTCTAGCTCTCTAATAATTATACCAGGATGCCTACTTCTTTTTTATGTTCATTGGCATCTTTTAAGTTTTTGATATCACATAGATTTGCCAATATACTTCTCCCTCTCCCAAGGAGTCATCTTTAAAACAAAGAAGAAAAAAGAATAAAAAGTTTGACAAATCAATATATTGAAAAGCCTAATTTTATGTGTAATACTACATCCCAAATTTCTGCTCCCTAACCCTGGCATAGAAGCTGGAATAGGGAGATATTTTCTCAAAGTTCTTCTTTGAAATCAAGTTTGATCATTATAATTTTGTAGCATTCAGTTTTGATTGTCTTGTTCTTTCTGTTTCCTTGTTGTAGTCAGTCTATATTGTTTCCTGGTTCTTTTTACTTCACTTTGTATCAGTTTAATAAGTTTTCCATTCTTCTCTGCATTTATTATATTCATCATTTCTTCCAGTATAGTGATATTCCTTTATATATTATACATTTTATTTAACCATTTCCTAATTGAGAAGCATTTACTTTGTTTCCAATCATTTGCTAGGGTAAAAAAAAAAAGGCTTTTTAAAATCTTTCAGGGCTTAATGAGGTTTATCTTTTTTGTCTTTGACTTAGTCTTCCTGCTTCTTAAGAGCCCAGACCATCTATATTTACAAAAGCATTTTGTCCCTTGACACTGTTCCCCAAATTTGACCTATCTTTTTCTGCCTTGTGTCTTTGGGTTAAAATTATATATTGTAACAAAATTTCAGGAGTATTTTTTGACATATTTGCAAGTTTTGACCAAATGTTCACTTCTTTTATGCCTTCCCATATTCTAGGATGCTCTCTACCTACACTCCCTTCATGAATCTCTTCTGGGTTCCATTCTCCCTTCTCTAGGCCCAAAACCAACAACAAAATATAAGCTCAACATACTTTTGAGTTTAACCTGCAAACATTAACGTTTTTTCTATCACTTTCTTATGTCTAGACAATTAAAAATACTTCTTGTATACTTGCATTCTATTCATAATATATTTTTGAATACACCTTCAGATTATAAATTTCATAAAGGCAGGAACTTCTTTATGTGTATTTTTGTAAGCCTCCACAGTGCCTAAAACAGTAGTAGCTACAAAGCAGGTATAAAATAACAAAACCTGAATATATGAATGAGCTAACTGAACTTTTTACAAAAACTTCCTAAAAGAACAAATCAAATCTTATTAGAACAAATAAATGCTGAAACCCCACATCTCTCTGTATCGGGAAGATTTCCTAATTGGAACTGAATACTCATTTATCTAAGCAATATTTTATGAAATAAAATCCCAGTACTACAAAACAATTTAAACAGACTTTTGGATTTTATTGTATTGAGTGACCTTCAATTCACCTTCGATACCCCTTTTCAGGTCTGAGGCAATTAATGAGCATCAAATTGATCAAAAGGTAAAATGAAGAGATTGAGGGGAAACAACAGGGAAGGAAGTTAATTTATCAATTAATTCAATAAATATTTACAGAGTACCTAATGCAGACTCAATTCTGTTCTAGAGGGTGGAAGATTCATAGAAAAATAGAGGACAAAGTCCCAGGCCTTTGGGCATTAGAGTGATTTACTTAGAGTAACTGACTGGAGTAGTATACAGCAATGTTTGTGGAAAGAAGGGGAATGGAGGATGGGGGTGGCTAAAGGGAGGGATATTGTCTCATTTCCATAGGAAGACAGTACCCTTAAAGATACATACAGAATGCTATAAAGAAATATGCCCTCCCCCCAAAAAAAAACCAAACCCCAAACAAACAAAAAACCCTTACTTAATCCAAACCATCTCAGAGTGTGTTCTACACAGAAAAACAGCTTATGGGTAAAAACACATTCTGAATGATCAATTAATTGCTTTCCTTGGATTAAAGTATTTGAATCAGTTTCCAAAATGTCACTTTAAGATGGGCCACCAAACAATAGTTTTCACATTTTCTTAATCTGAGCAACAGATTATAGAGTTAAGTGAGGCAAGAAATCCTTTGATCAATAAATGGAGATGGAGGTATAATGAAAACACACAATTTAAAAAATCTCTTCTTAACCGGGAAGTAGTTCTCTAAATCCCCAATAGGGATCAAGGTCCTTGCTTTGTTGTCTTACGTATTTCAAAACAATGCAGATTTGGATAACTGTGCGAGACAGTCAATTTACCAAACCTTTGCCTGGGAGATTCTGAGAGTATCTCTTTTCCTTTCCACTCAGAGGAAAGTGCCTGGCATTGTGCTTTGGTAACCACCCCTTTTGGCTGTATTTCATCTATCCCACGTTAATGAAGGAGATTTATAAACATTAAATTATTTTGGACCAGTGATCACTGGACAGGAAACACTGAAAGAAAGGTATTGAAGAATCTACCAGTGTGTATCTGTGTGGGGGCTGTGGAAGAAGTGCCAAAAGAGGCAAAATGCCAGGAGGTTGAACTAGAAACCTCAAATGAAGTTTAGTCCAGTCTAAGAATAGAAATAAGTAGTTCTGGAAAACTAGTGGATATGGAAATCAGAGGGGAAGGTCAATTAATGTGATATGTAGAGACATTGGGCTTCCAAAATTATATTTGGGGTCAATTAGGGTTCTGTTTCTTCATTTAAAGGGAGTCTAAATTAGACTTAGGGTAGAACATAGGGCAAGGAGTACAGGCAAGCAAGCAAGGCAAAACTGATTGAAAAGGAATGGGAGACTTTCCGAACAAGAGAAGCTAAATAGGTATTTTTTTGTCCAAGCACTGATGCTGGACAGCTGCTGTAAGAAAATGTAATGATACTGCCACTGAAGTAAGTTGCTCAGTCACTGGACTTTTTCCAGAGGATAGTTGATCTTACTCTTTAATGGCAGCTACACCTTCTTCCCACTTTTGGCCATTGGTATAACTTGATAATGCCATATTGATGATACTGTTCAGCAGGAATGATGAAATACAGGCTTCTTTCAGCAGCATCCTTTAGCTTAGGATCAACAGAAGCTCTTCCCATTTTCTTTCCTCTTTGATTTTCTCAGAACTTCAGCAAATTTTAAAAATTAGTTTTATTCCTGAATCCTCTCTCCCTTTTTTACCTGTGAAAAAGTAAGAAAAATAAGAAAAGCAAAAACATATCAAATGTATATATATATATGCATATATATATATAATCTAATAGTAAAACTTCTCACTTTAACTATAATACCCTTTTTCCCCCCAAAAATTCTCAACCCAGACTCTGAGTCTATCTCCTCTGTATCTGGAGATGAATAACATGCTTCATGATGAGTTTTCTGGAATTGTAGTTGGTTCCATTGTGCTGATTTGAGTGTCTAAGTCTTTTAAAGTTGTGTGTTTACTTTTTTAAAATTAATTTTTATTTATTTTTATAATAGATTTTTATTTTCAAAATATATACTGATAGTTTTCAACATTCATCCTTCCAAAACCTTGTGTTCCAAATCTTTCTCCCTCCCTTCCTCCTCCTCTAGATAGCAGATAATCCAATATATGTTTAACATGTGCAATTCTTATATACATATTTCCACAATTATCACACTGCATAAAAAATGGAAAAAATGAGAAAGAAAACAAAATGTAAGCAAAAAACAACAAAAAACAGGGAAATACTATGTTGTGATCCACACTCAGTCCCCACAGTTCTCTCTCTGGCTGTAGATGGCTTTCTTCATCACAAGACCATTGGAACTAGGCTGAATCGTCTCGTTAAAAAGAATCATGTCCATTAGAATTGACTATTGCACAATCTTCTTGTTGCTTGTTTGTTTTCACAATAATATTGTTATTGTATAAAAAGTTCTCCTGGTTCTATTCACTTCACTTTGTCTCAGTACATACAAGTTTTCTCAGGTCTTTCTAAAACTATGCCTTTTATTTTTATAGCACAATAGCCTTTCTCTAGATGATTGGTACCCCTTCAATTTCTAATTCTTTTCTACCTCAAAAAGAGATACTATAAGTATTTTTGTACATGTGAATCCTTTTCCTTTATATATACATATGTGTGTGTGTATATATATATACATATATACACATACATACATATATATAATATATACACATACATGATATATTATATATATGTATGTATGTCTTTGGGTTATAGACCTAGAAGTAGTAGTCCTAACTCAAAGAGTATACATAGTTAAGTAACTTTGGGATATGGTTTTAAATTGCTTTCCAGAATGGTTTCACCAATAGAGCATTAATGTACCTGTTTTCCCCCAGACCCTCCAGAGTTTGTCATTTTCCTTGTTTGTCACCTTTGCCAAACTGGCTGGTGTGAGGTGGTGATATAGTTAGTGCAGTTTCTAGGGAAGATGTAGTAATAACCCTAAGGCTATCTGGCCTTGTGAGAGATGTAGTTGAAAATGATATATTTCTTCCTCTAGGTTATCCTGCTCCAGTTTACTCTATATGATCAGGATGCTATGGCTATAAATATTATTTGCTGTCAGATAACAGTCAGTTGGTCAATGATAACAGAGTTTCTGAGTCCAATGAGCAGCAACAATGAGGTGTTTAAAGTTGACTCAGGGATAGAACAAAATTGAGTGTCTGCCACTTGACTTAGTGGTGTTTCATGTCTAAAAACACACCTTTTCCTTTTCCCTACCTCCACTCTTGTGAGTTTTACCCAGAAAATTATGGGTATTGCACCTGGGCACAAAATCAGAACCAGACTGCTCCTCAACTCCACCTCTAAGCCATAAAATTAGCATATCAGTGACATGAAGCACCTGGTTTCTCTTTTTCCTGTAAAATTATTGTTTTGCCCCTGGTTCTTTGCTAACTTCCTTTGGAACTTAACTTGCTTTAATTGGCGTTACAATTACAATAAATTTTCCTCTTGACTTGGAGATGGGTCCAAGTCTGCAAATTCTCTTGAGATACCTCAGGATTGCTGGCCTAGAATTCCAATCTTTTTGAGGTCCCCCTTGAACCCCAAAAGTGTTACCTCAGAATTGCTTTAATTTACATGCTTCTAATTATGCCTATTAATGGCTTGAATTTCTTCCTTGGAAAACTGTATTCACTTCCTTTGACCATTTATCAATGAAAGAATGATTCTCAGTTTTTGAGATGGCTTTTAATCTCCAAGGAGGAGATGAAAGAAGTCATTCTCTACCTATTCTACAAATTCTTCCTCAATCAAAAGATCTTTGCTCAGTCAATCTCCATATTGCTTTAAGATGAATAGTTTCAATTCAGTTAGTTTCACCTCTTATACTTCTTTGCGAATCTTATGTAGATGAGTCACTAGGGACAAAAGTATGACTGCTATCTTTGTTCTGGAGGCAAGTTCATTGTCAACTTTTGCAAACTTTTTGAAAATTTCAGGAAAACACTTCTTTTTTTTTTAATAAAGCTTTTTATTTACAAAACATATGAGTGACCTTTCAACATTGACCTTTGCAAAAAAACTTTTTTTTCCCAAGCTTTTCCTTTCCTTCCCCCCACCCCACACCCCTAGATGACAGGTAATCTAATACATGCTAGATAGGATAAATTATATGACAAATACAATACATGTATACATATCTATACAGTTATCTTACTGCACAAGAAACATCAGATCTAGAAAGAGAAGAAAAAAACAACCTAAGAAGGAAAACAAAATGTATGGAAATATTCACAGAAAGTGTTAAAATGCTGTGTTGTGGTTCACTCTCAGTTCCCACAGGCCTCTCTCTGGATGTATATGACTATCTTCATCGCAGCACAACTGGTTTGAATCACATCATTGTTGAAGAGAACCATGTCCATCAAAATTGATCATCGTATAGTCTTGTTGCTGTGTATAATGTTCTCCTGGTTCTGCTGATTTCACTCAGCAACAGTTCATGCAAGTCTCTCCAATCCTCTCTGAAATCCTCCTGTTGGTAATTTCTTACAGAACAATAATATTCCATAACATTCATATACCATAATTTATTCAGCCATTCTCCAATTGATGGGCATCTTTTCAATTTCCAGTTTCTTGCCACTACAAAAGGGCTGCCACAAACATTTTTGCACATGTGGGTCCCTTTCCCTCCTTTAAAATCTCTTTGGGATATAGGCCCAGTAGAAACACTGCTGGGTCAAAGGGTATGCACTGTTTGATAACTTTTTGAGCATAGCTCCAAATTGCTCTCCAGAATGGTTGGATCCTTTCACAGTTCCACCAACAATGTATCAGTGTCCCAGTTTTCCCACATCCCCTCCAACAGCTATCATTATCATTTCCTGTCATTTTAGCCAATCTGACAGGTGTGTAGTGGTATCTCAGAGTTGTCTTAATTTGCATTTCTCTGATCAATAGTGACTTGGAGCACCTTTTCATGTGACCGGAAATAGTTTCAAGTTCTTCGTCTGAAAATTGTCTGTTCATATCTTTTGACCATTTGTCAATTGGAGAATGGCTTGAATTCTTATATATTTGAGTCAATTCTCGATATATTTTAGAAATGAGGCCTTTATCAGAACCTTTGGATGTAAAAATATTTTCCCAGTTTACTGCTACCCTTCTAATCTTGTCTGCATTCATTTTGTTTGTACAAAAACTTTTTAACTTGATATAGTCAAACTTATCTATTTTGTGATTAATGATGGCCTCTAGTTCTTCTTTGGTCACAAATTCCTTCCCCCTCCACAGGTCTGAGAGGTAAACCATCCTACATTGTTCTAATTTGTTTATAATATCATTCTTTATGCCTAGATCATGAATCCATTTTGACCTTATCTTGGTATATGGTGTTAGGTGTGGGTCAATGCCTAATTTCTTCCATACTAGTTTCCAATTATCCCAGCAGTTTTTGTCAAATAGTGAGTTTTTATCCCAAAAACTGGGGTCTTTGGGTTTATCAAACACTAGATTACTATTGTCATTGAGTATTTTGTCCTGTGAACCTAACCTATTCCACTGATCCACTACTCTATTTCTTATCCAGTACCAAATGGTTTTGGTGACCACTGCTTTATAATATAGTTTTAGATCTGGTGCAGCTAGGCCACCCTCATTTGCATTTTTTTTCATTAATTCCCTTGAAATTCTTGACCTTTTGTTTTTCCAGATGAATTTTGTTGTTATTTTTTCTAGTTCAGTTAAATAATCTCTTGGAAGTTTGATTGGTATAGCACTAAATAGATAGATTAGTTTAGCTAGTATTGCCATCTTTATTATATTTGCTTGACCTATCCAAGAGCACTTGATGTTTTTCCAATTGTTTAGATCTGACTTTATTTGAGTGGAGAGTGTTTTGTAGTTTTGCTCATATAGATCCTGACTTTCCCTTGGCAGATATATTCCCAAATATTTTATACTATTGATAGTTATTTTGAATGGAATTTCTCTTTGTATCTCTTGCTGTTGCATTTTGTTGGTGATGTGTAAAAATGCTGATGATTTATGTGGATTTATTTTGTATCCTGCAACTTTGCTAAAGTTGTGGATTATTCTAATAGTTTTTTAGTTGATTCGCTAGGGTTCTCTAAGTAGACCAGGAAAACACTTCTTTTGGAGCTAGTAGAGCTTAAAAAGAAAAGCAAAGGGAATTTGCTATAAATTCTTCCATCCAGATAAAATAGCATAAAAAATTGACAAGATCCTGTGGAAGTATAGAGTTGAGACAAGCCAGGATGGATGAGCGTCTGGCCTGCATTCAAAAAGATTCCTCTTCCTAAATTCAGATCTGATCTCAGATATTTACTAGCTATGTGATCCGGAGCAAATCACTTAACCTGTTCTGCTTCAGTTTGTTCATCTGTAAAATGAGCTGGAGAAGGAAACCACTTCCAGTGTCTTGAGATGAAACATGAAGGATTCAAACATGACTGAACAACAAGAACAGAATGGGTGGAAAACAAAGTCCAAAGAAGCCCCAAGAGACATGGGTCCAAACCAGGTGATCCTGGGGTTCCTTCCCCATCAGAGGCAGGAGACCAAGACAGACAAGCAAGTATCCACATAGCCCAGGACCAACATAGAATCGAGGCACCTTGGCCCTGAACTACAACAGGAGGCAAGGTCAAACCATTCCTTAAATAGGTAGGGCCTGGTCTAAAATCAGGATCAAGCAGATCCTACCTACACCTTCTAGGAACAGAGGAGTGTAGTTTGCACCAGGCACAAATAAACTCCCAATCTGGAAAATAAGATTATAGATGTGAACAAACAAGAAAAACTAACAAACACTGAGTAGATAATAGATGGTAGAAATACTTTAGGTGGACAAAAGCTCAAAAGAAGAGAAAACCACAGATCAAGTAGAGTAGGGTTTTTACCCTTTTTTACCTTTGGGAGGTGGATGAAGCCTATGGACTCAAATTCTCAGAATAATGTTTAAAATTATTGAAGGAAATGCTAAATGGTGGAAATAAAGATGAATTTTTTTCCTATGCAAATTCATGTCTCAAATATATCAAATAGATTCCTTGGGAGTCTGTGAGTCCCAGGTTAAGAGTTCTTAAAGTAGCCACTTAGAGAAAATAATATCTTGGACCCAAAGACTAGAAGAATACTTGGAAGAAATAAAGTGATATACAAAATGGAATAACAAAAGGGGATAAAATAGCAAGGAGAATTAATATTTTAGATAGTAATGAATTTTATCCAAGTATGAAACTCCTTGAAAATTAGTATGTGACAACACAAAACATTAAAATAAAATCAAAAGATTAAAACAGAAGAAAATGTATGGCCTATAATATTTTTAAAAAATAAACCTGGGTCAGCTAGGTGGTGCAATGGATAGAGCACCAGCCCTGAAGTCAGGAGAACCTGAGTTCAAATATGGCCTCAGACACTAAACACTTCCTAGCTGCATGACCCTGGGCAAGTCTTAACCCCAATTGCCTTTGCAAAAAAAGAAACAAAATAAATAAACCTGGAAAACAGGTGAAAGAGAGAGAATCTAAGAATCATCAGATTACCTGAAAGTCATGACAAAAAAAAAAGTTTTAGAAATCATGAATCAAAACTGCTTAGATCTATTAAGGAACAAAATCAAAAGAGAAAGAATCCATTGGTCACCTCCTGAAACCTTGAAATGAAAACTCCCAAGAACATCATTATCAAAATCCAGAGATTCTATATTAAATTTAAAATATTACAAGTAACTGAAAAGAAAGAGCTCAAGTACCAAGAAACCAGTCAGAATTATCTAAGACTTGGCAGCTACCACAGAAAAATAGAGATCTTGAAGGCAGCTAGGTGGTGCAGTGGATAAAACACCACCCCTGAAGTCAGAAGGACCTGAGCTCAAATCTAGTCTCAGACACTTAATGCTTCCTAGCTGTGTGACACTGGGCAAGTCATTTAACCCCAATTGCCTCAGCAAAAAAGAAAAAACAAAAAAACAGAGAGAAAGGGGAACCACAAAAGCTTCCTAAGCAAGGGACAGATATTGTCACACCTATATTATAAGAATATTATTTTGTTAGTTGTATAGATGACTCAGAGAAGAGAGAGACTAGAAACAGAGAGACCAATTATGGGAGAAGCTGATCTAGGATGTAACTAGAAAGAAGGGGACAGTTATGATAGTTGCTGTAAGGGTAGAATTGACAAAGCTTAAAAAGTGAATTGGATATCGAATATGAAGGAGAGAAAAGAATAAAGGATGACTTCAAGGTGGCAAACCTTGATGGGATCCTAAGCAGAAAAAGGGATCTTGGGAAGAGAGATGGCAAAAATATATGAGTAATGTTTTGGACATGTTAAGTATAAGAGACCTATAGGACATTCAAGGGCAACTAGGTATTAGCCTGGCATCAGGAATTCTTACTTTTGTTGAGCTCAAATCTGGCCTCAGCCATTTATTAGCTGTGTGACCCTAGGCAAATCATTTAAACCTGTTTGCCTCAGTTTCCTCATATGTTAAATGAGATGAAAAAGGAAATGGCAAACTATTCCAGTATTCTTTGCAAAAAAAAAAAACCCAAAAAACAAAACCCAAAAAACAAAAAAACCTCCAAATGGGTTCTTAAAGAGTCAGACTTGACGGAAAAAGATGGAATAATGGAACATCCAGGTGACAATGTCTAGAAGGCATATGCAGGATTGGAGCTCTGGAGAAAGATGAGGGTTTAATTGGCTATACATAGTATTAGGAATATATGGTTGCTGAATTGATTTGATCTGCACTAGGCTATTTGGACTCTCATCTTATCTGGCTTTGACCTCTGAACATTGATCCCTATCTGTATACTTTCTTCATGTTTCACTTTCTACCTTAATTGGACTTCAGAACATTGACCCTGGTTTTTATACTTTGACCATACTTTTGCCTGTGTCCCCTGCTTAGTTTGGATCTCTGCTTAGTAATTTCAGACCACCTATTCAGACTGAGTTTTATTTAGACTTTTGCTGTTCATTTGGGTCTTCCTGACTCCAGGCCCAATGCTGTATCCATTGAGCCACCTAGCTGCCTCTGATTTAGACTAATACCAAAATTTGACTTTTACTATACTTTCATGTTTCATAGTAACCATATAAACTTTTTTTAAAATAAAAATTGAACTAGCTAACATCTTTATCTTGAGCTCTAGCTATCTCAGTCCACTGATCTTGTCCACATTCTAGTCCCTATCTATTCTAACTTGTCTTGTCCAACAACTATCCACAAAATAATATAGGCACATTGTCGAAGCAAGAACTGCTTTTATTCTTTTAACTCCATTTTAATTTCAAGGAGAAAAACTCTTGTGGGTCAGAATTTGACAGAACAAAGGAATCACTACTACTGCAGTCCCATTTGTATTCCTTAGTTCTTTAGACTTTTATTACCAGCATGCAAGGATAATAAACTGTGGGCTTAGTTCTCCAAGGCTGCACCCTGGGGTTTGGTCACAAGCCAACTCCTGTTTTAGCTGGCCTTTCCTTCTTCCAACCCACAAAGGTTGGTTCAAAATCAAACTTTATCATAATATTAGGGGCTTAAGAGATCTGGGTTTTTTGGAAGGAATGATCAAATTCATTTTTTTCATTGCAGTTTCAAATGCAATTTTGTTACATATTAATGTTTAGGAGACTTCCTTTAACCTGTGAAATGTAGTCAGCATTCAGATTAAGCAGATTTAAAATGTTTTCAATAATTTTCAGCACCATGGCCTCTGCTGGATCTGGTTTAAAAATCATATTCAACAATCTGAGCTGAACACTTCCTAAAGCCCACTAATCCCTTGTCTTCCTATCTTGAGTTGAATTGTTTCCTTTAGCTCCCCCTCCTGGACTCATTTCTTTTAGACTATAGTTCTGATTTTATATAGTCAATATAATTTTTATACATATTATATAGTCAATACATATTTTATATATGTAGGCAAAAATTCATGGACGCTACGGGTCTTCCTTCACCATGATACTAATGTCCCCTAACTCAAGAAAATTCTATCTTCCCTTTCTACTTGGCTTGCAGCAGAAGCCTACTTGTCATTTTGACCTTTAGATTATTCTTGGCTATTCTAGCAACTCTGTCCCTCTAAATACCAAATCCATTATCTTGGATTAGAGCATGTCATTTCTCGTAATGCTTCTCTTCTGATACAAATTGATCTGCCCTACACCCAGCCCATCTTCTTCCTTTTGGTCATTTCCCCATATTCTTAACTATTGAGATCATTCTCTCCCTTCTTCTTTAGCCTAGGTTAAAAGGCCCATTCTAGGCCAACCCACTGCTGGACCAGATGCCTATGGCTTACTTCCCTCTTACAGATATTTGCATATCTGCAGAATTTCTACAGAATTCTGAAAATTCTGTATTTTCAGAATAATTTCATAGAATTTCCAGTATACCTCTTAGAACACCATAAACATGCAGCTAGCTCTAGATCCTCTGACATGCCTTCCTCGCCTAATATGGAGAAGGGGAGGGCTTTCTGCCACACAATTCCCCTCTCTCTATATCTCCTCACTTCAGATGCTTCCCATAAAACACTTTTTAGAGATTTGGAAAGGATGTATTAAGTATTAATCAATGCTGTGAAAATAGTATTTTGCACACTTGAGCTAACCTTTCCAAATGGGAGATGCTCAGGCATCAGGATAGATTATTTTCTGATTAACATTCGAGGAACTTTTGCAATAATCTGTGCAATTATGCAAAATAATTATGTCATTTACCCAATTATTCTTGATGTTGCAAAGTTGTGACAAGCTTGGTCTAGCAGGTTTAATCCCTCTGCAAATGCTTCAGTTTTTCTCATCCAGGTCAATAATGTCTGATTTTGCACTTGACCCCCCAGAAGAGTTAGAGGGTTGAATATATGCCTGGAAAGCAGAGAAGACTTTGAGATATGATCTGGATTACATGTTACTAATTTGCTTTGTGTCTGAGTTTCATAGGGGGAAATGAGCAGTTTGGATGCTCCTGTCCTCCTTCTCTATTTTCAAATCGCCCACTCCCTCCTTTTGTTCCCTGTAAGCTGTTGGCCCAACATAGGGGTCCCAGGTCTGCATCTCTGTCAAGAGAAAACTTTTAGCCCAACTTGGGGTCTTACAGTGCACTCTGAAGACAGTGAGCTTTGGATGTAGCCCCAAGCGGTTACAAAAGGCAGATTACCATTCACCACTGCTGAGCTTCAGTTATTTCATGCTATTTTGTGTTCCCCCCGCCAGGGTGGTGACTCACAGCTTTCCAGTTCAAAGTGAGGACATGTCCCACAGTGTTTACTGCCTGATGCTCCTGGAGGAAATTCCTAACCAACTACTCACCAAGTATTAGAAACCTAACTCTGAAATCACTAATCCCCAAATAGCCTTCTTTCTCTTGACTGCTGGTTTCCTGGCTTTGATTTTATGCACAGTAGTTCTAAACTCAAGGCCAAAAAATCCACCACATGCAGAGCCACATTCAAGGGAGAACCAATATGCTGAGACTAGAGGGGATTTGAATAGCAGCTAATTGTCAGTTTGTCAAGTGAAAAAAAGCTTTCACTCTCCCTTGAGTGGGATGGTTATTTTTTAAAGTTTGCTGGGGGTTTTGGAGCTACTGGCTGTTAGGAGGCAGACCAAACTCAGCAGTTTTAATTATTAATCAGGTCAAAGGCTGATTACAATTTTTCTTTTCTTCAGGGAAGGGTATTGAAAGTGTAAGGGAAAGGGGATGCACAAGTTCTCATGATGTGATAGGCAAAAGGACTGAGGAGAAAAACAGAGCAAGCAGAACAGGTCCGAAGTGCTTAATGGCTCCTTTGCCTGAGACAGACTGGGTTGGAAGAAAACTTAGGGTGCCTCTGGGTCCTTTTAAAAATGAATGTAGGTCTTTATTCTTTGAGTAGGTTTGTTTCTTTCTGGGTTGAAACCATTCCAGGCCTGACAGCATGAGTGGAAATGTGCATTGTAGTTCAATTGCCAGCTGAAGAACATGAAAGTGGAAAGCAAGTATGGAAGTGCCAAGTGCACTGGGCCTGCCTTCCTCCCCAGCTCCAGATCAGGTTACTTTGTAGCAACCCTTCCAGGGGCCCAAGATGTGGAGGCTTTCTGTTTCCCAGACAGTTAGGGAATGGGCAAGAGCCCTTTCAAACAGGTTGCTTGCCTTCTGGAGCAGGTCAGGCACATTGGTCAATGTTGCACTACTCAATCCTCCTACACTTTTTTGTTTCCATTTAAAGGGAGAGGAATTACAGTATTCATTTGATAAAGGAGCATTTAGTGAGCGACTACTAAAATAGAGCCTGTGCTACAGGAATGAAGGGAATATAGAAATAATACACAGCCCTTCCTCCCTAGAACAACCAGTTTAGTTGGGCGCATGAATGAAAAGCATTTATTTTGCACTTATTGTATGCCAGTGCTAAGTGCCAGGAAGAAAAAATAAGCAAGATAGCTTCTGCCCTCAAAGAGCTCACATTCTAAGAGGGGAAGTCAACATGGATAAGGGAGCTAGAGCTGGAAAACAGCATAGAGAAGTGGTACAGTGGCCTGGTTCTGGGGGAGATAAAATAAAAACTCATCTGTCGTAGCCCGTATCCTAGGAGCAAAGTCTGATTTGTAGCAGATGGAGTAGGACCAGAGTGCATGCAGGTGACACGGTTTGGAAAGGGATATGGAGCTGATGTCAGAAGGAAGCAAACATGAAACAGTGAAGTAATATGGGGCCATATATGGCAAATGGCCCATAACTGAAGCAGATAGTGGATGTTATGGAAATTGAGTGGGGGATAAATTACTGTGGCCCTGAATATTTGGGAAAGGTTTCATAGAGGAAGTAAATAAATAGACAGATAGATGGACCATTTATTGTTTGTTATTTGCTAAGCACCTTGCCAAAACCTGGAGATAAAAATACTAACAAAGACACTGTCTTTACCCTCAAGGAGCTTACATTCTATGGGAGAAAGACACGTTAAGGAGTTCTGGAAGCCTGGCTGGGTGAGGGAGTGGGAGGGCACGGCAAGGGCTCATGGGGACAGTGAGAAGTGACAGTGCTGAGGAGGCCTGGATGCCAACAAAACCAAGTGAAAGGTTCTTTCAGAGCTGGAGGGTGGGGGATGGGGATGGAGAGAGATATCTGGGGCCAATGGAGATGGTCAGAAAATGAAGTCAAGACAAGGAGTCCGCAGGTAGTGGCAATGACCTGGACTCTGAGGGGCAGAATTCAGAAATTATATATTCCAAGGCATATTCCAAGTAGAGAGGAGAGGAATGAGTCAAAAATTGAACTGGAGTGTTTGCATTGAAGTAGCTAACGGGTGTAATCTCTTTCTACTAAATGAAGGGAAAATTTGGCTAAGAAAAAGATATTGTCAGAAAGAGGAAAACCAAAATTCATGTTGGATTGAGCCAAAAATTCACCAGAATACCAATTCTCAGGATGTAATCCTAATGCAATCCATAGAACTCTAAAAACTGTGCAATGTCAAGGTGCAAGCAGGGCACTTTGAAAGCTGTATGTGTAGGTGAGATGACTCTTCCTTCTTAGATGCCTTTATTAATATAATCTTCCTTTATAGTAGTAAATTGCCAACTATATCTCCTCCTCGATTTGTTTTTTTAATAGTATTTTATTTTTCCAAATATATGCAAAGATAGTTTTCAACATTTTGCACCTTTGCAAAACCTGGTGTTCTAAATTGCCCCTCCTCAATTTGTTAGCATGGTCTTGGGCCAAATAGGTAAATTTGGGTAATTTAGATTAGCTCATGAACTGTAGAAACATATTAAATCTTTTCCTTCTTTGAGAAGGAAAATATTAAATAATTACTCAATTGTCTAATCTGAAGTTATTTCGATTTGAATGAAAATATAAACTGTCTTTCTTTCATTATCATTGTCAAAGTGTCTCGGTTAAAAATATTTTGCAGCATGTTTATCAAAGGCCTAATTAGTTTCTAAAGAGAGAGACTTGATCAATTTAGGAAAGAATCTTTCTTTTCTGAATTTGATTAAGGTAATGATTAGACTTAAAACAAAGCTCAGTTTTGATTTTAGAATGAAGTTTTAAGTAGGGAAGTGCCCCTTAGTATTGACTGGACCAGATCTTGGATTCCTAGGAAGATATTATCTTTAAGGGTTCATTTCCCTAACATTAACATTTCTGTAATACTGTTTGAAGAAAAATCATAAAATTAAACTTGATATCCTTGTTTAATTTTAACTGTAGATTTTTATTCCATTCTTGAACCCTGTACTTTGTGAAAAAATAATTACTTGGGTCAGAGAGATTTTTTTTCCCCAAACAAGGTGAATCTATGCCCCTTTGTATTTTTCTCTTTCTGAGAAGAGATTTTTAGCATTTAATTAATAAATTTGTTTCTGATCGTCTTGTGCCGAAAGTACAGAATACTATGGTTTACTTCCAAAATGGCTTTGAATACTGGCCTTTGAGGAATTTCTATTTTGTAGGTAGATGATAAGAAGTCATTAAATTTTTTTTAATTTGAAAGAGTTACAATTAAAATAGCATTTTGTTAGTAATTAACATTTATTAAGTGCCTTTATATGTCAGGGACTGTATTAATTTCTGAGAATATAAAGAAAAACAAAAAAGACAGGCCCTGCTCTGAAGGAGCTCACAATCCAATGAGGGGAGACAAATTGGAGACAACTATGTACAAACAAGAACAAACTGGAAATTATCATTAGAGAGAGTACTGATGACTCCATCCCTTCTTAGGAGAAGTACTAGATGGATAGAACATTCAATTCAACAAGGATTAATTTTTTTGTATTAATATCCTTTGTCTTTAATATTACATTTATTGCCAACTATACTTCTTACCTTTATCCTACCCATATAGCCAGAGCTCTCTCTACAACAACATCTGTTGAATGCCAACTTTGTGCCACTCTGCTAAACACTGGGATACAAAGACAAAGGAAAGCCACTCACAGAGATGTGAACAATAAATACATAAGGGAAAGGAATAACAATTAAGTGGCCCAGAAAGGAGCTAATGTGAAAGATGATAATTAAACAGAATCTTGAATGGAACTGGGGACTCTAAGAGATGAGGGGTAAGGAAGGAGAGCGTCCCAGACATGGATGATAGGTGATAGCAAGTATGGGGCCCTTATTATAGCAGACGTTTTTATCACTTTCCCTTTCCCCCAACTTCAAAAGTTGAAACTGTACATTAACTAGAGTAAGGCAGCAATATTTATTACTCAATTTATTACTGAGCCTTTGGAGGGTAAAGTTAGGGCTGGGAAGATGGCAAGGCCCTTTAGAGTTTTAGGGGCAGTATTCTTCTAATCCCCTAATAATTGACAGACTGAAGACTTGGTTCCTGAGCAACGGTTAAATTGAAAACTTGATTCTCTTTGGTAACTTGATGGCTCATTTTAAGTCTCAGGTTGCTGTTCCATGAACTTGCCTCGAAATTTAATCACCCAAATTTATTTCCTGGAGTGTTTCTCCAACACATTCTCCTCCAGGCCCATTAGTCACCATCCTGTGACTTGACAGTGTGATCATTAAAGATTCTGTGGTTACTTTTCAGCAAATTTAGGGGTGCTGTTAACTCAGTGTAACACATTTTAACTTCTGTCATTGTTTGGGGACTTTCTTTGATTGTATATGAAGCACCATCATAGGCATTATATTGAAGTTTAGCCCCATATGGAATCCATGCTTTGCTTTGCTCCTATTTAGGAAAAAGCCATCCTCTTGCTGACTTGTGGGGCCAAAGGAGAGATACTGCAAGTGATCTAGTTGAGAAATGTTTTCACATGTTTTTATTCTGAGACAAGCCTCAGAGATATAGGTCTCATTCCATTCCCCATATTTCCCCTTAACTCTTCCTATTTGCAGGACCACAGAGTTCCTTTTCCTACTCTGACCTTGCCTTAGGACCAGGACAGAACTGCTGTCCATCACCCTCTAGTGGCAGATGGAAGGGAACAGGCGACCAAGTGCCAGGGCCTACATCAGGCAGGGTAGACATATTGCAGAAACTGACAAACAAGTCAAAAGATGAGTTTCCTGCTTTCCATAGATAATTTTTATTGGTTTTGCAATAAACATAGGAGATAGAAACAATAGCTATAAACCAACTGAACAAGAAATCGAAAGGCACAGGCCCCAAAAGGCCTTCTTGCTTCTTCTTAATGAGCCTTTAATTTATAGACAGTTGAGTAGACCTCCTATCTCTGAGCTGAAAACTTTCCCCACTTGTAGCCCTGGATGATCTGAGACTTCTGCCCTGCTCCTGGCATCATACATGAGATCCAAGGTCTGTAATGGAATCTTTTCTCAGTGTTGAGGGAAGCAGATAGGAGGAACTTATATTGCTTTGTCTTTATGAGAAATAAATAAAATAAAATTTCCTAGTTTTGCATCTCTAGTGACTTCTGTTGCTAACTTTTCCATCTTTATCGTTCTAGATTGAGAGGTGAAATTCCCAGACAAAGAATACAAGTGTCATGATACACTTCCTATCTTTCTGGGATTTGGAAATCAGAGCAGAGCATGTTGAAATAGCTAAAAAGGGGACCTCTTCTGTTCTCAAAGCTATTGTTTGAAAGTGGTTAGGTGTCAAAGGACCACAGACTGAAGATTTCAGGCTTAGGACTGTTCTGTTTACAAATGACCAAATAATCTTAATGCTTCCATTTCATAGTTCTGCTCTTAGAACCAGAAGCAGTGAATAGAGAAGGAGGTGAGATCTGTACTTTTATAGACTCCTGTTGCTGATAAGGCTGAGTTCTTATTACTCAGAAGCCTTTGAAACATGCTGGGTCCCAGCAATCCTGGGATTATTTCCTCTAGAAATCCTAACAATGTATTCCCACCAGGACCAGATGAGTGGGCTATCAAAACCAGGAAAGCTCAATGCTTCACCATCCAGTAGATCTGCTACATCAGCTTTCTCTTCTCTACTGCAGTCCTGGCAATGAATATATTTCCATAAATTAGCTTTAAAGACCAAAAAGTTGGATAAGATAAGATCCCAAAAGGTTCATCCCTTAACATGATTCCTAAGCCTCGGGGAATAGAATAACCATGATAACCAGCCCAGGGGAGGATGCTAAGCAGCCACTTTGAACATTTGCTTTCTACTTGTCTCTAAGACCAGTTTAGTGCCAAATGCATACTCCTCCTTACATCTTACATACATCCTTTTTTTTTCCTTCTTGCATCAAGCCTCAGAGGAGAGGGTGAAATTTGTGACCTTGGCAAGCATAACACCTATGACTTTTTATATCTGGAAGGAACTATAGAGAGAAAATGATCCAATGGCTCTTCATTGTACAAATCTAGAGATAGGAGCTGTGAAAAGGGGAAGTTACTTGTCTGGTGTCACATATGAATTAGTAGCAGAGCCAGGACTATTCCCCCAGGCCTCCTGACTCCCAGGTTAGTTCACTTGTATTATACTACATCATTACTTTCATGCCTCCTTTTTCTCTCCCCTCTCTCTCTTTCTTTTCTTTTCTCCCTCTCATCCCCCTCTCCCTTTCCTTCTCTTTCTTCTCACTTTTCCTCCTTCTATTCTTCTTCTTTCTTCTCCTCTTCCTCCTCTTGCTTTTCTCTTATTTTTCTCCTCCGTTTTCTTTTCTTCTTCTTCTTCTTCTCTGTCTCTTTCCTCTCCTTTTTCCTTTTAGCTTTTGTCATTGAGTGGATTTAAAAAAATTATCCCTTCAAATATGTATTTCCATATACATCAGAGAGTATCATTATAGATGAAACTATAACTCACCATTACATACAGCTTGTTTTTCTTTTAAAGCATGTGATTAACTTGCAGTTTAAATTAAAAAAAAAACGGTTTAATTTTGGAGGGGGAAGAGCTTTAAATGACTTGACCAAAGTCACACAGCTAGTGTCTGAATGCATATTTGAACTCAGGTCCTCCTGACTCCAGGACTAGTGTTCAATCCACTGTACCACCTACTGTCCTGTGTCTTTAGTTGTCAAAACTATTCTGTTTAGCTATGAATCTGGCCTTCCATCTCTGCATTAAAAAATAGATGCTCCATTGCTCCCTTCCCTCCCCATCCTCTCCTTTCTCTTCTTTCGCTACTCTATCTCTAGCCTCCTTCCACTGAATGGATTTCTCAAAAAGAGCTTAACTTAATTTTAACTTAACATAGGCATTTCTGTGTGAGTCTGGGATCATTCCCTGATGCTTTGGGCACACAGAATTGTGAACTGGGAATTGTTTTCCTTGAGCCCCAGCCTCGCAGGCAGATCTGTGCAGCCCAGGAAAGACAGGAGCCATGCACAATGTAGCAGTGCCTAACAGTCCTGTTGACTCCTGATGGGCTCCCTGAGTCATATCCATTACACTGGCAAAAAAAATAAGTTTGTGTTATTGCTGGGCTGGCAGAAGCATGGAAGAGCGAGCTGGGATCTACTGCCCCATGCATCACTGGCCAAATCGCCTGAGAAATCCCGGCTCCAGAACTTCTCATCGTTGTGGATGATGTACAAAGCCGAGTGACAGCTCCGGGTCCTGGCTGGGCCTGGGGCTCTGTTATGCTGCCGGCGCAGCTGCAGTTTTATTAGATTGGCTCAGCTTGCAAGTGGAAGCAAAGATTTTCTTTCCTTTCCCTTGCATTTTTACTCCTTGGCTCCCACTTCTCCCCACCCCTGCCCCCACCATTCCCCGCCTGATCTTCTACCCCCCTGCCAGAGCCATCAAGCCATCAATGGAGAATCAAGGGGAGGCACAAGATGTCATTTCCCCATCACTTTTCAAACAACTCCACTCTAATGTGCTTTTAATGCTGAGATGCTGCACTAATTAATCAGCGTCCTGCATGGAGGCCTCCCCTCCCCTCCCTTCTCCTCCCACCTCCTTTCTCTCTCCTCTCCTCCCCTCCTTTTTCTCTCCTTCCTTGCACTCTTCCTTTTCTTTTCTCTCCTTCCCCTACTTTTCTCCCCCCCTCCTTTCCTCTCACGATTACCTCATTCTCTGTCACTTGCTTCCTTTTTTCTCTCATCTCTTCCCTTTTTCTTCCTTTCCCTCTGTCTTCACCTTTCCCTTGGCTTTTTTATCCTGCTGTTCTTTCCCCCCCTTCCTTCCTTTCCCTTCTCTATATCTTCTTCTCTCTCCTCCTCTATCTTTGTCTCCTTTCTTCCTTTCCTCCCTCCACTTTTTTCTTTCTCTTCTCCTCCTCCTTCTCACTCCCTTTTCTTTCTTCTCCCCTGTCTTTCTCTTATGCTTTCTTTTTTCCACTTCTCCCTTCCTCTCTTTCTCTCCCATCTCCCCTGCCCTCCTTTTGGCTTGCTCTTATGTCAGTCCCATAATACCCTGGTGTCTGAAGCAGAGAAAGCTCTTTTACCTGGACCAGCTGATATAGCTATGAGAGATAACTGTATACGAACCAATAATCTACCCTGACAATCCAATTTACTGACCAATAGAGCACAATCCACCATGTCATCAGCTGTGGGGAGGCCCATAAATTAGTTCCTAGTAATTTATTCTGATCAATAGAATGGGCAAAGTCACTTGTCTCTTTAATCAAAGGCCTTCTTGGAGAATGTCAGGGCTGCCAGTGTGGGAGGGAGTCCCTGAAATGGGGATGGAAGTGCCACACCCCATTCTCTGGCCCTTCACTGCCTAACATACCACCGACATGGTGGCTGTTACAGCGATTAATGGCTTACAATGTCCCCTGACATTAGAGGTCAGTCCTGGACAAGGGAGCTCATAGGTGAGCAAGGTGGTGGACATCATGAGGCACAGTCCAGGATCTCTCCCCAGCCCTATTTCAGGTGAGGGCAGCTTTTCCCCCTCCATGGCCCTCTCCCAAGCAGAACCAATATAATTTGAGCACTAGATAACTAGGGAGCTTGTCCAGAGAGAACACATCTGATACAATATACAATGTACCTGATACTATAGAATATAATTTTTCTCTTCTACTTACCTGATACAAGTGAGTAGAAGGGAAAAATTACCCTGAGAGAGCTAGGTTTCTTTTGCCTGGTTCTCTTTTAAAGAAATCTGATTTTGTGAATACATAAAAGATTTTGGTTGTTTACTTGGTTTACTACAAATCCATTTCTTGCTCTTATGGATAATCTCACCCTCCACAGAAAAATAGAGAAATAATTGAATGAGTAATGTGTCTTTGAGAGGTTTCACAAAGGCTCAATGAAAGGCTTTTTTCCTTTCTGCCTTAGCATCGGAATTAGTATGGGTGTTACCACCCTAGTTCCTAGGCCATCAGCCAGGTTTCCACCTCTACCTCTGACCCAAATGCTTACTGGGGAGTAGGACCAGATCTTGGGTTGAACTAAGGAATGTTTGTTATTACCATCAGATAAGATAGAATGGGGGCAGGGGCTCTAGCATAAGTCAACTGTGACATTGACCCTAAACCACATTTGAATAGCATTGACCTGGGTTCCAGCATCAGGCCATTTCTGCATCCAGACTCAGGTTAAAATAGAAAAAGGAACTATTTACCTGAAAAAGATGGTTCTGAGGGTCTCAAAGCTTTCTTTATCATTATGGTACCATGGCATCCTACTCCTGCACTCAAGGTTCATTCAAAATTATCCTTTAGCTTAAATTTCTCTTGAACTTTTGTAAACTGTCCCTATCTCTAACCACGCCTCCCTCCATCTCCCACAGGTAACCAGGAGTCCTAGTGGCTGGAATGGTGGACCTGAGGTCCAGATTCAGATACTTACTAGCTGTGGGACCCTAGCCATGTTACTTAGCCTCCATCTGCCTTAGTTTCCTCATCTATAAAAGGGTGATAATAACATCTACCCATTGAGATTGTTATGACAGTCAAATGAGATGATATTTGTATAACTCTTTGCCTGGTACATAGGAAGTGCTTAATAAATGCACCTTGTCTTTTTCTCCCCCAGCTGTTGAAGAGAAGTGTTCCTTTGTTAAATAGTTTCCTGGCTAACTTTCCCCCTCATTCCATTTACTCTCATTTTCTCTATACCAATCAGGTATCTATCCCACACCTCTAACTCTCTCCTCACCCCCAGCATTAAAAGAGGAAGGGGTGCTGATCAGAGGAGAGTTAGATTGAGAAATTGTGCAGGCCTTTTGGGCATTTTAGAACAAGATTCTTGGGTTCCGTTACTCAACAATTGTCTAAGTTATTACTGTCCTTCTCTTAGCTAATAACAAAGACTTCCTGAAGAAAGTGGCCCCTGTCTACAAGTAAAAGGGAAGGAGGAAGATGTCCATAGTAAGAACTAGCAGCAAGAGCAGAATATCAGAATTACTTGTTATATAGGGGAGGGAAGAGAAGGGAAGGGGGGGAATTAGAACTCAAGGTTTTGCAAGGGTTAATGTTGAAAAATTATCCATGCATATGTTTTGAAAATTAAAAAGCTTTAATAAAAATGTGTTTTTTTTTTAAAAGAGCAGAATATCAAGAGGACTTTGCCTAGGAAATGGGGGAAAACTCTCAACCTGAGCAGGAGATGAGTGAAAGCTTGGAGAACTGATCTTTCTTTCTCCTTGAGATCAGCTTCCTCATAGTAGGAGCAGACAGGCAATGCCATATTCCGGGAGACTGATGAGAGGCCACATTCTATGGGAAATAGATGGGAGACCTTAATATCATAGGGAAATGAGGAAACCCTTATTAAAGGAGGAAATAGGAGGCATAAAGGACAAACCCCATATCAGGGGTGAGGAACTGTAGGGATAAAGATTGGAATTGCGATTTCATTAAAATGATAATTCATTCTTGCGTTAAGATAGTTTATTTGTCTATTCTAGCATCTTCTCTGAAATGTATAGTCTTTTCTTTTTTTTTTTAATTAAAGCTTTTTATTTGTAAAATACATGCATGGGTAATTTTTCATCATTGACCCTTGCAAAGCTTTCTGTTACAAATTTTTCCCTCCTTCCTCCCACCCCCTCTTCTAGATGGCAGGAAGTCTCATACATGTTAATTATGCTAAAATACTCGACAAATCAAATATATGTATACATATATTTATACAGTTATTTTGCTGTACAAGAAAAATTGTATCTACCAGAAAAAAAAACCTGAGAAAGAAAACAAAATACAGGCAAACATCAACAGAAAGTGTGAAAATACTATGTTGTGGTCCACACTCAGATCCCACAGGCTCTGGGTATATATGGCTTTCTTCATCATTGAACAACTGGAACTGGTTTGGAACATCTCATTGTTGAAGAGAGCCATGTCCATCAGAATTGATCATTGTATTGGCAACAAGACTATATGATGATCAATTCTGATGGACATGGCTCTCTTCAACAATGAAATGTTTCAAACCAGTTCCAATTGTTCAGTAAAGAAGGCCATGTACACCCAGAGAGAGGGATATGAAATGTGGACCACAACATAACATTTTCACACTTTCTGTTGATGTTTGCCTGCATTATGTTTCCCTTCTCAGATTTTTTTTCTTGTAGATCTGGCTTTTCTTGCATAGCAAAGTAATTGTAAAAATATATATACACATATTTGATTTGTCAAGTATTTTAACATAATTAACATGTAGTGGATTTCCTGTCATCTAGGGGAGGGGTGGGGACTAGGAAGGAAAAATTTGTAACGAAAAGCTTTGCAAGGGTCAATGTTGAAAAATTACCCATACGTATGTTTTGCAAATAAAAAGCTTTAATAAAAAAAGAATTGATCATTGTATAATCTTGTTGCCATGATCTTTTGGTTCTGCTCATTTCACTCAGCATCAGTTCATGCAAGTCTCTCTAGACCTCTCTGAAATCATCCTGCTGGTCATGAAATGTATAGTCTTAAGAGTTGTCTAACAAGGTTTTGCAAGAAGGAATGTTGAAAACTATCTTTGCATGTATTTTGAAAATAAAAAAGCTGTTATTAAAATTAAAAAAACAGTTGTTTAGAACAGTGAGTTTTGTGAATTACCCAGGATCACACAACCAGTATATGTGCTCCTTCTAAGATCCATATTATAAGGGACAAATGAGGAACCCCATATTCCAGGAGATAGATATGAATGTCCATGTGAACAGAGGATAAAAAGGGACAGTCCCTTTTATAAAGGGCAGAAGATGAATGCATATTACAAGAGGCAGACTGGGACCCAATGTAAAAAGCGGATGTTATAGGGGACAAACTAGGGAGCTCTTGTTATTGGAAGCAGATGGACTGTTACACAGGAGATGTTAGAGCAAGGTAGCACAGTGGATAGGAATCTGGGTTTGGAGTCAGGAAGATCAGAATTCAAATGTAAACGGACACATTCGCTGTGTGATTGTGGGGATAATTATAGCATCTATCCTCTCAGAATTGTGGGGGAAATCTAACAAAATGATACTTATAAAGCTCTTAGCACAGTTCCTGACATTTAGTAAGCATTTAATAAATGCCTTTTTCCTTGCCTTCCTGCTCATTCTGTAAGGGGTAAATGGGAGCCCATTTTACAGAACATCTCGTTTTAGGGAATAGACAGGAAATGCTACAGAGAAACAGATGGGGAAGGGTAACCATGCTAGTGAGGACCAATACGGGATGTTATATGGGGTCCTATGCTACAGACAGAGTAAGAGGGAGGAGCCGAAGCTTTATATAGGGTTATTGGCTCTAGCTGTTCTACCTGGACTCCACATTTTCCTTCGAATCCAATTCCCGTTCTTTCCTCTTGCCCTCTGTAGACAGGTCAGCCCTAGGCCAGGCAGAACCAGATGGGCTCAGAGCTTCTAACCCCCAGCTCTGCCCCCACCTCCCCATGGGTCAGTAGGAGTAGAACAGGGGGCTGAGTAGGGAGGTGGTGGTCAGTGGGCTGTGGAGGCCTGAGGACAATCTGGGAGGGGGGTGACAGTGTGACAGGTGGACTGGCGAGCAGGGATCTGGCACCCTCTGCTGACCCTGCTGCAGGAGGCAGCCGGTCAGCCTGGCTGGGGCCCGCAGGGCTAGAGGCAGAAACAGCAACTTACTAGTCAAAAGAGCAGTTCCTCACTCTGAATAGATCATTTTTATTGGTTTTGCAATAAGCTTATGAGACAGGAACAATAGCAATAAACAAACCGAACAAGAAATCGAAAAGACGGGCCCCGAAAGCTGTTACTGAGTCTTTCCCGCCGCTTCCTAACGAGTCTCTAATTTATAACAAACTCATCAGCCCAGCACCACCACTGTCCCCCATGCAGAGCCCAGGGATCTGGCCCTTCCACCTTGAGAGGTCCATCATCCCTGGACCAGACACGTGGGCACGGTGCTCACTCATCCCGGGGTGGTGGGAGGTGGGAGGAAGGATGATCTCAGACCCTCCAGGACTCTCCAGCAAAGTGCTCCATCACTTAAAGGATGAGAAAAGATGGTCCTGAGTGTGGTCCAAGGTGGTCACCAGCTTTTTGTCGTTGTGTTCTTGCAAAGAGGCAATAGACTTGTCTCTGTAGGACCCTGCCAAGCCATTGTGGGAAGACAGAGTGGGGGGGATAGTAGGGACTAAGGACCCAGAGACACTGTGGCCGGCTGGTAGGTTGCACTCCATCCTTCTGAATGTCGGTGTCAGAAATGAGACAGAGAGAGAGGGAGGGAGACAAACTCAAGGGAGAAGCCAAGGAGCGAGCCAAGGGGATTAGGTGGCAGGGCTTGGGGAAAAAACTCAGAATGATCAAATTCAAGCACCCATTGTGGGATCTGATGGAACCTGCACCTAGCTTGGACTGCCTTTCTCAATTCTTGGATCCATTCTAAGGACTCAGGGATGGAACCTAGGTCTTGGGGAGAGTTGGAGAAGTCTGGAAGTGGGCGCACAGTATTTCAGGAATTGGGGGCCCTCCCAGAGACAAAAGCAGCAGATGTCTGTCTTTTTCTAAATTCTGGGGCAGGACTTGGCACTGAAGAATAGAAAATCCTTGGGGATTCCTTAATTAAACCCTACCTGTCACTAATGGCATCCGAGAGTTCTCTCTTTCAACCAGGAGTTAAATCTTCCTCCAAGTGGGGGAAGGTGTTCCCTGAGCACAAGGCAGGAGGAAAGGCAGTAACTCTGAACTCCTCCCCAATCACCCCTCCCTAAGGGCTTCCTTTCTGTCCATTTCCTCCTGCTCACTCTTGTCCCATCTCCATCCACAGGAAGCTGTCTGCCAGGCTGAATGCCTGAGGCTCAGGTCCCTGTGGGCTCCATCCCGAGGGGAAAGGGCCAGCTGGTCACTCTAAAATCTTAGTCCAGGCTGACCCTAGGGAAAATGGAGCCTTTGAGTGGCAATATCACTGAAGACCACCAGATGTCAGTCTGAGGCCATAGAAATGGACAAGCAGGGCCCGCTGTCAACCCAGGCCTAGAAGTGGACCCAGGAGTCCTGAGCACTGCTCCCTGGGGTACTCCCCTAACCCAGTCTCAGCAGCTTCAGCTCTCAGGCTTCAGGAAGTCTACAAGACCACTTCCCAAGAGGCAGTCACAGGATGTCCAGTACGCTGACAGACCTTCCGCTCTTGTCTGAATCTGACTTTTTCTGTGGAAGCTACTGTGAAGAGTATCATGTGTACACAGTGTAAAGTTTATGTGCACATACACTGGTCAGAAGTTCCATAAATGAGTTGTCTGTGCAAATTCTGCATTGGGGGTGGTTGCAAGAGAAATGTGAATAAGCATGACTAAATCACGTTTGAATGGTTTTCCTGAGAGCCCAGAGAGATTTTCTACATGAACAGAACCCCAAAATGTTTCCAGAAAAAATAGAAAAAGGTGAGGGCTACAAAGGGATTAAAGGAGAAAAGCAGGAGAGGAAATGAGTGTGGGGGATTTGAAGAAAAATAAGACAGAGTATGTCTGAGTAAGGGGCTAGATAATCCTCTGTGAGAATATGCACTTGGGGGAGAGGGTGAGTGTAAGACATGGGTAAGGGTCTCCTTGTGTAAGGGACTCTGGGGAGCTGGGAAGGTGTGATAGTAATGTGAAGGGGTCTGTTTGAGTGAGGGGCTGTGTGTATAAAAAGGCTTATATCTGCTTGGGGATCTAAGCCTAAGGGTCTATGTGAGTAGGGTTGTGTGTAAAGTAAGACCTGGGTACGATTATGACTCTGTATGTGTGTGCTGTGGGGGGGGGTCTCTGTGGGAGCATCTTCTTGAGTGTGTGTATGTGGGATTAGCCATATGTCTGTGATAGGCTGTGCATAAGGGTCTGTTAATGTAAGAGAGGATGTAATGTGAGGGGAAAAGAAGGATTGACTTTTATCAGGGCCTGTGTATATGTGAGTATATACCTGTAAGGGTATGTTTCATGAGGGGTGGGTGTATTATGGCAGCAGTCTGGGGGACAAGGACCTTTCTCAGGCACTATGTGTGAGGGTCTGTTTTGTGTTGAGTGCATTTGTCTTTTTTTTTTGGCTGAGGCAATTGGGGTTAAGTGACTTGCCCAGAGTCACACAGCTAGGAAGTGTCTGAGGCCAGATTTGAACTCAGGTCCTCCCGACTTCAGGGCTGGTGCTCTAACCACTGCACCACCTAGCTGCCCCCATATTGAGTGTATTTGTGTGCAAAGGTCTGTAACGCGTTTGGGGTTGTCTCTGGATCCAAAGTAAGGATGTGTTATAAGGGTGTGCTTGTATGTGTTTTGGGGTTTTTTGTATGAGTTTGCATTTAAGGACCTGTACATTTGAGGAGCTGTATATATTTCCATAATTGAGAAGTTGATTGAAGGCTGTGTGTGTTTGGAGCCAGAATGCGTAAGGGACAATTGTGCAAAAGTTTATGTTAGCAGCTATGTGTGTAAAAGTCTATCTGAGAAATTTTGTGTTTTGTAAGAAAGGGTCTGTTGGTGTGAAGGGCATCATGGGTATGTGTAAAGAGATTTGTAAGGGGTGAAAGGATGTGTTAAGCTCTGTTTTTTTTAATTTTTTATTTAATTTTTAAAGCTTTTTATTTTCATTCTTTTTTTCTCTCACATCACCAATTTTATTTATTTATTTATTTATTTTAAATTTTATTTGCAAAACATATGTATGGGTAATACTTCAACATTAACTAACCCTTACAAAGCTTTCTGTTACAAAGTTTTCCTTCCTACTTACATACTATAAGTTATTTTGAATGAATAAATGAAAAAAGTATTAATGCTTAATACATACAAAGCACTGTCTTAAGCTCTGAGAGATTCGAAGAGAAAAACACCATCTTTTGTCAGCTGCTTCTCAAGGGTTCATCTGAAAGACAGATAGAAAGACCCAGTGGTCCTCAGAGTGCAACAGCAAGAAAGATAGTAATATATCCACTATTACTATCACTTCCCTTGACAAAACCATATCCCTTTCTGATGTTGAAGTCATTGTTGGTATCAAAGACTTTGTGACCTATTACTATTACTCATCATTCGTGTAAACAGTTTTTATCTTTTTCTTATTTGCAAAACATATGTATGGGTAATTCTTCAACATTAACCCTTACAAAGCTTTGTTACAAATTTCCCCCGCTGCTCCCTACCCCTCCCCTAGATGGCAGGATATCCACTACATGTTAATTATGTTAAAATACTTGACAAATCGAATATATGTATACATATTTCCACATTTATCATTGTTGTGCAAGAAAAATCATATCTACAAGAAAGAAAAATCAGATAAAGGAAACACAATGTAAGCAAACATCAATAGAGAGCATGAAAATGTTATGTTGTGGTCTACATTTCATAACCCTCTCTCTGGGTGTATATGGCTTTCTTCACTGAACAATTGGAACTGGGTTGAAACATTTCATTGTTGAAGAGAGCCACGTCCATCAGAATAGATCATCATATAGTATTGTTGTTGCTGTGTATAATGTTCTCCTGGTTCTGCTCATTTCACTCAGCATCAGTTCATGCAAGTCTCTCCAGGCCTCTCTGAAATCGTCCTGCTGGTCGTTTCTTACAGAACAATAATATTCCATAACATTCATATACCATAATTTATTCAGCCATTCTCCAATTGATGGGCATCCATTCAGTTTCCAGTTTCTAGCCACTACAAAAAGGGCTGCCACAAACATTCTTGCACATGTGGGGCCTTTTCCTTCCTTTATGATTTCTTTGGGATATAGGCCCAGTAGAAATGTAAAGCTTTTTATTTTCAAAACATATGCAGGGATAATTTGACAACATTGACCCTTGCATAGCCTCATATTTCAGATTTTCTCCTCCTTCCCCCCACCCCCTCCCCTGGATGGCAAGCAATCCAATATGTGTTAAACATAAAATATATGGTTAAGCTCTATTTGAATGAAGGGTTGTGCAAGTCTTTTTGTAAGGGTTTGTATGTATGAAACGTTAGGTATAAGGGTCACAATTTGCCGAAGTATATGTAAGGGGGCTGAACTTGTTTGTGTACATCAAGGACTTTGGGAGAGTTTACAAGCAATGGTAAGAATGTTTCCAATGGAGCTGGGGATGTTTGTGTTATCAGCCAGGGGCTGTGTTAATGTGTATTAGGGTTCTTTAAGGGGTTTTGTGTCCTTATATGTATGTAAGGCAATGTTTGTGAGCATGTGTGAAGGAGTCTGTGTGAATGATTGCATATTAGGGTCAGTCTGAGTCAACAGGTAAGTGTGTAAAGATCTGTGTGAGTGGCTCTTTGTGTGTATATGAGTAAGGGGCTCTGTGACTGGCTGTGAGTATGAGTGTGTGTAAGGATCTCTGTGCCTCTGTATAATATAAGGGTCTCTATGAATGGGTTGGTGGGCCATGGTCTGTTTGTGTGATTGGTGGTGTGTGGGTGTGCAATTTAATGAGCAAATGTGTGTGCATGGTGCTTGTGTTGGGGGTTGTCTGTGCAACTGTGTGTGCAAGGGAAGGATCGCACGATTTTTGTGTGCATGAGAGTCTGTGTGAGTGGCTGTGTGGGTAATGGTCCGTGCAAATAGCTGTGTGTGTGCATTTGGGCCAGGATGTCTGTGAGTGTCTGTGTGAGGGGTGTGCATGTGTGTCTGTGTGAGGGGTGTGTGTGATTGTCTGTGTGAGGGGTGTGTGTGTGTCAGGAAGCCTTTGCACAGGTG
>JAJPUD010002606.1:110408-132908 GCA_023553655.1 Myrmecobius fasciatus
TGAGGGGTGTGTGTGTGTCAGGAAGCCTTTGCACAGGTGTGAATGGCTGCGGGAAGGTGTCTGTGTGAATATTTACAGTTTTGTGCATGGGTTTGTTTGAGGAGCGGGGTGTAGCTATGCATGAGGATTGTGGGCATGTGTGGGAGGGTGTCTGTGAGTAGCTCTATGAAGGTTTCTGTGCAGGTCTCATGTACATGAGTGTGTTTGTGTGAATGGCACGTAATCATGTGTGCCCAAGTCTATATGAGCAGCCAGCTGCGTCTCTGTGATTGTTAGGCCTGCTTTTTGTTTAGGTCTGTGTCAGTGTATGTATCCATACAGAATGTGCTTGGGACTGTGTGTGTACGGATGTAAGGGTTATATGGGTGTGGGCTGTGTATTTATAGAAGGATCTTTTTGGGGTCACCAGGGCTGGTGTGTGTTTGTGTAATGTCTGTGTATCACATGTTCTTTCTGGGATTGTGTATATGAGGGGCTGGGTGTTGTGCAGAAGTGTGCACTTGTATGTCTAGATGTTTATGGGTAAGGTATTGTTATGTGAGTGGCTATTTGTGTGTCTCTGTGTGAGTGGTTGTGCTTGTGAGTCTGCATGTTTGAGGTGGAGCGAGAGGATGTTTGGGGGTGTGTGTGTGCACAGAAGGGTCTGAGTGAGCAGCTGTGTGTGTATATGCTTGTCTGTGTGTATGCAAAGGTCTTGGGGGGTGGAGGTGTGTATGAGCGCCTCTGGGTCAGCTGCTGTTTGTAAATGTATTCTTAGAGGCTTTGTGAATGACCGTATGTCGGTGCAAAGGGCCTGTTTGTTTGAGGGATTGTGTGAATGAGCATATGTTAGAGCCAGTTTTTTGCTTGGGACTATGTATATATACATACACACTGTATGTATATATGCATGTATATATGATTACATGTGTATGTATAAACACACATATGATCACACACACATAATGTATATAATTACACGTTTATTTTATGTCTATTTGTGTGTGTAATTATCTGTCCATCAGAGGCAGTTTATGTGAAATGGTTGGTAACTGTGGGTATACAATTGTGTGAATAGCCGCATGTATAGGTGTGGCTGAGTGTGTTTCGGTTTGCAGCTGTATGCACGGGTAAGAACCTATTTGTGAGAGCCCACAGGTGCAGATGGAGGTAGGAGCTATGGGAGATATTGGGCAGGTAAGCTTCTTCCGTGGCTGTGGGCATCTGTGAGTCAGATCTGTGCGTCAGAGGTATCAGTGTGTAAGGATCGGTGCTCGGGGCTGTGTATGTGTGAGCTTCTATTGATAAGAACGGCACTATGTCCGTGCTAGGTGAGGAAGGCCCCTTTGTGTTTGGGACCATGCACATACACCTGTTTGTGAGAGTGGCTCTGTCTATGTGTCCGTCAGGCCCCGGGTGTGCCCTTCAGTGCCTTTTGCTAGGAGGGGCTCTGTTGCGCCGGGGAAGGGGCCATGCGCATGTGTATGGCAATGACAGTTTGTGTTTGGGCCTGGGTGATGGAGGCGAGGCGTCTCTGCGGAAGCATTGGTTGCTGTGTTCGCTGGGTGTGCATGTGAATGTACATGTGTGTGGGCGCCGTGCACATGGGTGTTCATGTTGCTTAGAAAGCACAGGTCTAACTCCCGCAGGCTGGGCTCTGGACCCCGGGGGCTGCAGCACGCCCTTGCCAGGCAGCCGCATGCTCATCCTTCCTGCACCGAAGCACCAGCCCGAGTGCAGCCAGATTTCAAGGTTCCTGTCGCTTCCATCCATCTTCCCCAGCTCCGAGTATTAGCATTGATCTACAGGGGAAATAGAGAGCACGGCTGGCTTATTGCCGCAGCCGCCGCCCTGGCCTGCCGGTGATTGAGTGCACACATACAATTTCTGAAACATGGCCGCTCTAACTTAGTCAGTCTTCCTGCCAATAGCGTGCTCGGGTCCGAGCAGGATCGATACCAGCGGATCTTTTTATGCTAAACGCAGATGGAAGCGCCTCCAGTGGCCAGGCCTCGCCTGGACCTGGCTTAACCCAGAACTTTGAGCACTGCAAAGAGGCAGTCTAGAGATGGGTGCAAAGTAGTGTGCACACACACACACACACGTGTGTGCAAAGGTGTGTGCACGGGGCGGGCCACGTGGCGCTGGAAGCAGAGCCTAGGGGTACTCTCGTGCTCCCCATCACAGTACTCTTGCCTTCGTGCCGCCCCACCAGGGAACCTTTGCCCTCGCGCTCCCTCCTCATCGGGATGGTACCTTTGTCCTCATGCTCTCCATCACGGTTCCCCAGGACTGTCCCATTACATTCCATGGGAGGAAGCCCGCCCCATCACCCCCTTCCCAGGATAGAGTTCCCAACCATAGCTCTTCTTCCCCTTCCCCCAACGTCCCCTGTCTCCCTCCTCCTCACCTCCCCCGGCTCTCACTCACACACCTGCACCATCAAACACCGGGTTTGTCTTTAACCCCCAAGCAGGGGGCTTTAATTAAAGAGACAGTGACCCCTTTTATGAGTTTGCTCGAGTTGGGTTTCAGGGCCGGCATCACGTGCGGCTCACATAACCCGCACAAAGCGCCCCCGCCCCCGCCTCCCCAGGCCCCCGGGAGGGGCTGGTCTCCCTTGTAGACGCCGCCGCGGCGGGCCAGTGGTGGAGGAGGGCGGGGGAACAGCCCAGGGTCAGCACTCTCCCCCTACGCCCTCCTTTCTGCCAAGCGGGGGCTCTGCTGGATGTCCCCGCCTCAACTCTCGTAAGACAACGATCTTGTTAATCAGGATGGAGGTTCACCCCACTTTATAAAATAGACAAGGTTCTAAAGGACTGGCTGTATAGCAAAATGCTCCAACTTGAACCACATTTTCCTATTAACTTGCATTATTAAACTGGCAATGAAAGGGGAGAGGGGTGAAATTTTGGTTCCCAAATTGGATCAAACACATCTTGGTATGGAGGAAATATTTTTTTCAGTCACAGACTGAAAATTATTAAGTATCACAATAATAATCACAAGAAGTTATTGTTCTGGTTTTGAGAAAATCCTTAGCACACCTTTCTTTTCCTAAACCCAGGCTCTTTAAAAATGTGAAAGAAATGCATATCTACAATCTGTGTGTTTGTTTTTTCTAGATCTTGCCTATCAAGAGTCATAGAATATAGAGTGTGAACTGGGAAGACCATAGATTTCAAGCTGAAAGAGACCCTAGAGGTCAATTAGCTTAATCTCATTTTACACATAAGGAAACTGAGGCACAAAGCCCAAAAGGCATAAAAGCTTAGCATCCTTTCACAGAGCACACAAAGATCTCTCTTTTATGAATTAAAACTGCCAGACTCTCCTTAGCCCATGAGTTTGAGGGGCTTTATCTTGTTTTTTTTGCTGTCTTTCAAATAAGGGTTTATTTTATCCAGGCAAGGTCAATCCATTTATTTGGTATTCTTTTAAAATTATTTATGCTAGGGAAGGCATTGGCTTTCTTTTCTATGGATAACGGCTACAGTTAAAAACAAATCTATGATTTCAATGGGTAGAGTTTTTCTTTAAGTGGAGAATACCTGCATTTTGTTCACTGATAACCCAGGCACCTCTCAGTTATCTGCATGGGGGATTATTAACCATAAATAATTAATCCCAGGCTGCCTGGGTTGTTTCCCCCTTGGTCAGCCTCTAGAACTGAGCTGAAGTTAAATTTACAGATCAAGAAACATGCAAATACTGTGGATTAGCCAGCGGTGTGGATTATTTGTGTTCCCTCCCTTCCACCTACAAATACACCTGCCCTTGACCTACACCCCTTCATTCTCCACAGGACTCTCCAGGCCCTAAAAGGCATGGACCCTTCACTACCCAATAGGGCAACCTCTGCCCCAACTACATTTCTTGAAGCAGACGTGGGAGCATATGTATATGGAGACTCACCTGTAGTTTTACTAGTTGATGTAAAAACCCAGACAAATAAGTCACATACACACACACAAAGCCACACACCAACGCAACACATGGGGAACTCCACATCGTTCCGGTGTGCCCGCACTTAGGCTCACAAACAGAGCACAGAGAAAGAGAGGGTCATGGCCCCTTTACTCCTCTCCCGGGTTGGGATCCGGGAGGCCAGGAGGGGGCTCGGGGATAATTGGTGTTGGCGTTTCCTGCCTCCGCTGCCCACGAAGCTCCCTCCGTTTCATCTTCAGGCGGATCAATCCCGAGTCATGTGGCTTTCCACTTGGGTGCCCCGGCCCCTCTTTCCCCTCTCCCCAGTCTCCCAAGCTCAGGGAAACTTCGTTAAGGCCATTAATCTGCTGACCAGGGCAAATCATCAAGTTATCCTGAAGTCTCCGCCCTCTGTCTTTGCCTGCTGGACTCCCCCCCCCCCATTCCTCCCTGGTCCCCCAGTCCTTCTCTGGCCTCCCTCTGGGGTTCTTCCCTACCTGCCCTGCTCTGTTCCATCCCCAGACATTCCTGCTTATACCTCTCCGGGAACAGTAAATCTTACAACCCTTCTCAGACCCTCTTTCCTGATACTTCCAATGCCCCTTACGGCCCCTCCCCCTAGGCAATTCAACTTTTTTGCCTATTTGGGACCTGGACAGTCCAACTTCTTGGGCATTTGTTTGCTTGTCCCTCTCTTCCCCCAACCCCAGGCTCCTAAAGACCTCTCCATTTTGTTACCAGGGAGCTCAAATACTACCTACCACCTTTCTCAATTCTGCTTCCTGAGATTTCCCCTACTTCTGGGGACCCTTCCCCCAAAGGTCTTTCTTCTCAAGAGGAGTGTATCCCATTACTCCATTCTCCTGAAATTTATTCCCTCAGTTTTAAGGTGTTTTTCAAGAGATCCCTTCAGCCTGTTCTCCCCCCAAGAATCCACAATCTAATTACTAGCCTTTTTCTATCTAATTCTGCCTCCAACCATGGAGATCTTTGCTTCAGGCCCCAGGACTGCTCTTACCTTCAGGGCTTCCAGCTTCCTTTCCTCACTCCCAGGGCATCTTGGTGACTTCACTGACCACCCCTCCCCTCCAGACCCAGACAGCACCACCTTTCTCACCTTTTGCCCCAGGGCACTCCCACAATATCTTGTCCTACACCCTTACCCTAGCTCCCCGAGGATGCTCTCGCCTTCCTGGTGGCTCTCATACCACCATTAGCCTTTCTGCCTTGAGTCCCTCCACATCCTTACCTACCTGCCTAGTCTACCTCCTTACCTGAGGGGAGAGTCCTACGGGCTGTAGGTGTGGTGAATACACCCCAACTTTCCCTAGCTCGCTCCTAGGTAAGAAGTGGTACTCTGGCTATTATTCCATTACACAGCTGAGCATGTCAAGAGATGGAGAGGAAGGTTCTAACCCCCATGCCCTCACCTCTGATTTATTCATAGAATTGCCAATGGCCTCCACCCAATTCCCAGAAACCCCCCAGAAGACCCCACATAGTAGGTCCATCCCCCCCAGGTTATGCTAGGCCTGGGGACTGAGTGTCTCAGGACTCATATCACTTCTCCCCAGGAAAGAACCAGAGAATGGGGACCTCTGGCACATCCCCTTTCTGTATCTCCAATATAGCGCTGCGGACCCCCTCCCCCACTCTGCCTCATGGCTGCCGGAAGGAGGTGGCTCCAGTCTCAGGGTGGGGGCGCCCACAGCCTTTTGAGCCTCCCTGGGGGTGGGGAAAGAATCCTTATTCTGCCAGCTCTTGGCCCATTGTCCAGCCCAGAACAAAGACTGGGGATTTAAGCCGAATGACCAGTTGCATGGGCGGGAGGGGGGTCAAGAGAGAAAGGGGACAGGAACCTTTGAAAATAACTAATTAAAGTGCCTTCAGCTCCCCCCCTCCCTGGGCGCCTAATCTCTCCAGGGCAGCAGCCCAGACAATGTGCCCACTCCCCCTGCCGGCCCCTTGCCCGAGTTTTAAAACAAGAGGCAACTGGAAGTTAATGAGCCCCAGCTGACGGGCCTCCCTAATGAGGGGGGGCACCCCCGACAGCTCCCACATTCTCTAGTGGCTTGAATAGATCCCATACCCCAGTGGGGGTTCATTCATCAAGTTCCAGGGGTGAGGGCCAAGAAGGAGCAGAGAGTTCTAGGCAGCCCAGTCTATGTCCCTAGTCAGCTGAACTGAACGTATATTTATGGGGAAATATCCAAGGTAGGAGTCCCAAATCCTCCCCCAATAAGGTCAGGCTGCAACGGCCGGATTCCTAATTTGAGGCTAATCTGAGATAGGCTGACTGTCAGCTGGTTAGATACTAGAATCTTTGGCCCATATGCTTCTCAACAGGGCCTGTCTATTCAGGGGGGGCAGTTTAGGGGAAGGGGAATCCGGGCCTTTGGGGTCATTGACACATGGGTGGAAGCCCTCAGTTTTAGGAAATATGCCCTCTCTTGGAGCAATAGAGACAATGACCAAGACATCTATCTCTGATCTTGTCACACCCTAATCCTTGTCCCTCATCTCTCCCCCCATAATCTCTGACTCTCTCATCTTGGAGCCTACACTTGGTACCTCTATCTCTGAATGCCCCTTTCTCATCTCTAAACCCTCATTTTTTCACCACTGGTACTATATTTTTCATTTTTATTTTGAACTGGAGGAAGAGGAGTGGGGGAGTGCCCTGACCATTTTAGGATGATGGGGACTTGTGTGGAGGACAAAGGGCTGGAGGTTGTGACTTCCCCTGCCTTTCTGTCTTGGTCCTCTCCCCCAAAACCTCTAGACCCCCATCCTGCCCCCATTCTTTAAGATTAATTAATTACCAAAGGACAATGGTCAGCGAAAAAGCCAGTAGCTCCTCAACCTTAATTGGGGTCCAAATTGGAATGGAAGAGGCAACCCATCTCCTCCCCCTCTCCCATCCCTATACTCTCCCCCCTCACACTCCCTTCTATATTATGCTTGCCTTGAGCTGGGAGATGGGAGATAGAGGATGGAGGGGGATGGGGGCATTGTTTCTGGGCTTGGGGTTAGGGAAGGTCAGCATAGACATATTTGGGGGACCTGTCCCCCTCCCCCCCAGCTAAGATCAGGGGCAGGGAGAGAGGTGAAATAATTCTCCAGGCTTGGGTCTAGGATCAGAATTGATTCCAGGGGTTAGTTTGTGGGGGACCAGAGACCAAATTGGCTGGACAGAGGTAACGATTCCAGGACAGAGACTGATGGTTGGAGGCCCAGGGTTTAGGGGATCCTGAATCTGGAATGGAAAACAGTGGTCCCAGAGTTTGAGAATCCATGGTCTGGAAGGTCTGGGGTTCCGAATTTGGGGGCTCTTGGATTGGAGGTAGGGGTCTGAGACCTGGGATTCTAAGGCCTGGGAGGTGGGGGCTGACTCTGGACAGAGGTGACTGATTCCCAGGGTCACTCATGGTGAAAATATCACATTTCATGGTTTGTTGCCGATTCATGGAAAAATCCTATTAAACCAGAGATTATTTACACAATTTAAACGAGCGGTGAGGGGGATTATATAAATGCGATCAGAGCTAAAGCTAGGAAGCTGAACAGCCTGGCCCCCACCTTGACCGGCAGGGGGCGCCCTCCCCTCAGTGTTAACCCCTCCTTTCCCCCATCTCAGATCCTCAGGTATTACAAAGGGCTGCTAGGGTTTGTGTTTAAGTCTGTCTTGGTCGGATAGTCCATCTGCCCATAGGCTCCTCACAATTTGAGGGGTGGGTGTGTGAGACTAACTGGAATATTGGGTTTGTTTTGGGGTGAATTTCTATTTTTCCCTCTGGTATCCCCTTTCTGCTTTGCATAAATAAAACCCAATATTTCCCTGCCTGGGTCTATCACAAAGCAGCATGCTAAACTAAAGCACAGCAACCCAGTGAACACAGAAACATGTGCACGCTGGTAAGCACTAGTCTGAAGCAAACACCCCCAGAAAGGGAGTTTATTGCAAACAAAATGGAGTTGGAGAGGCACTGAATTTGGAGTCAGGGGTCCTCGATTCAGATTCTCCCTCTCCTACCTATTATCTATGTGATTGTGTTTGGATTACTTTCTCTGGGTCTCATTTGAAAAAGGAACAATAGAAAACTAGAGGAACTCTAAAATTTCTTTCAGTTTTAAATTCAACCATCTCTATTAATTTTTCTAGGTTGAAAATTAGCAGAGAAAGGACAGCTCCCTTACTGTTCCTGTTAGGGTGGGAGAAAGGTGTGTATGTTAGGGTAGTGTGTGTGTGTGTGTGTGTGTGTGTGTGTGTGTGTGTGTGTGTGTGTATGTATGTGTTAGGAGAGAGATCAAAGCCCCCTCACTGACAGACTTTCCTAAATGACTAAATCCCTTCTTGAACCAAATCTCTCATCTCTCACCCCATAATCTCTGACTCTCCCATCTTGGAGCCTACACCTGATACCTCTATCTCTGAATGCCCCTTTCTCATGTCTAAACCCTCATTTTTTAACCACTGATACTATATTCTTAATTTTTATTTTGAATTGGAGGAAGAGGAATCATATCTGACCATTGTAGGGTGATGTCTGTTGTAAGGGACTTGTGAGGAAGAGGAAGGGTTGGAGGTTGTGACTTCCCTTGCCTTTCTGTCTTGATCCTCTCCCCTAAAACCTCTAGGCCCCCATCCTGTCCCCATTCTTTGAGATTAATTAATTAACCAAACCCCCAGTGTCCACTCTTCTGCCTGAGAAGGGACCTCAAGCTAGGCATCCTCTCCCCATGCCCTTCGGGATGCCTCCTCCAGAGTCCCCAGGTTCCCTTTGGTCCTTCTCTCTTTATGGTACTTGAACCTCAAAAAAAGACAGAGAAATTACTGAGGTCAGAGGTTAGAAGTCAGCATTAGTGGATGAGATGGGTCAGGACTCTGGAACTGCTGGGTGCTGGGGGTTTGGAGGTGGAGGGTAGGAGAAGGTGTCCAGCTGAGGCAGGAACAGAACAACCCCTGCATCTTGTCCTGTCCCTGGCCAGGGGCCTGCCCTGCCTCAGCAGTTTTATGGCCCAGTATGGGTGAACATAATGCCCTGGGGGGTGACAGGCTGTTCTGGAGGGGAATGTACCCGCTCTCTCCCCCAAGGCTGGGCACAGAAGGGGCCAGAATTATGATCCCCTTTTCAGTACTCAGGGTCAGGGAGGGGCATTTAGGATTAGGGGTCAGTGAATCTTTAGGGGAGGTCACTCGCGGTCATGAGCCACAATGGGGGTACCAGCGTTACCAAAGAGACAAGGAAAAGATGGTCTTGGGGAAGGGTCAGTGTAAGCACTTCCCTAAATGTGACCACACTGAGCAAAGAGAGTTCTCTTTTGGAGCCAGAAGACCTGGGTTTTGTCCTAGCTTAACCACTATTTTCTGGGTCCCTCTGGTTAAAGTTCTCTGCCCACAAAGAGATGCCCCTTCCAAAGACCTGAACCTGGCTTTCCTCACAGACACAACCCTATGCTCCAAAGGCAATCTGAAGGACGAACTTCCCAACTTGAGCAGATGGGAACTTCTGAGAAAGGGAGGGAGGGTATCTGGCCCTGGTGGACTCTGGAAAACAGAGCTTTCTTTCACTTTTGATCATCTCCAGGGCCACACATCACAAAGACTTAGGACTGTGTGTGCAAGGCCAGTGACCAGGTTGCAAGGCCAGGGATCTGGGCTCAGCCACCCAGGATTTTACTGGATTTCCTTCTTTTTTCCTGAAGCTGGTTCTCACAGTCACTGTGGAACTTTAGCCCTGAGATACTTAATCAGCTCATTACAGACCCTCCTTGCCCTGGCCCCCCTTCTATCCTGTTTGTTTTTCTCCATCTCTCTCCTTTTAAAAAAAATGAGAGAAGAGAAAAAAGGAGGAAAAGGAGATGGAGAGCAGAGCAGAGAGGCCTGTCTTTAGAACAATCAGTTCTGATTCAGGCATTCATCATGGTCCCAGGTTCCTGAAGGGGGCCCAGGAGGAGCAGCCGCCAACAAGAACACTTTATTAGAATTTATATGTCGCTGGCATCGAGGGGGGAAATAATTAACACCCCTACAAATATATCGTAAACAAAATATTTATTAGAAATAAATAACTCATTTATTTTACATATTTCATTTCGACAATAACGTTACCCAATTTATCATTTAACATTTTTGCAAGACAACTTAACGACTCCTTATTAGCGTTTCCATTTTTCACCCGCGCACCATAAACCACGAGGCTCTCCCCAAATGCCCCAAGATACCTTGGGTGCCAGGCACTCACTGAGACCCAGGTGAAAGATCAGACTACCTTTATCATTAGCACATTTAGACACAGATATACAAAATGCCCCTCCCCTCTCACAGACCCCCCCAGATCCATATAAGCCCATCCCATGCTTGCCCAGAAGCCCCAGTCACGTGTGAACACGCATACACTCCCCCCATAAGACAGATCTCTAGACCCCCACACACTAATCATCTAAACACAGACATATTTACTGGTACACGTATGGAGGATGGGGAGAAAGGCGTGGATCCAGGTCTTACTGCTGGGGTTGGGGGGACATTGTTGGGAAAACCAGGTTTGTTCCTGCCAGGGTCTCTGATCATCTTCCTCATGGAGGTCCCTGCCCACCCACCCCCAGCTACTACGAGTTTCTGATTGGAAGGAGGGGACCCAAGTTTCTATTGTCCTTTTCACCCTAGGTCAGGGCTTACTTTTTTTTGAGTGGAGGGGTCTGCTTCTTGCCCCCAACACGGTCCCCAGGACGGCACCCTCTATTTCTTTACTATTTGCTATATTTGAAAGCATCATAGGGTGTGATGGACAAAAGATTTAGATCTGAGGTTCTGGGCTGAAGGTTCTGGACTGGGGACGAGTCTGGGCTGTAGGATCTGGCCAAGATTTTTCTTGGAGGCCGTGATCCTCAGATGTTCAGGAGAGTCCCTGGACCACCCCCATCTTTGTGCTAGGGAGTACTGGTAATTTTTTAAAGATAAATCCCCTTTTGCCGTCCCAAGACCTAAACTTTCTCTATTTCTTGTTGGAGTTGGGGAAGGGGCAGGCAGGAGTGTAGGCCCTGAGCAGCAGAGTGTCTGGATGTGTGTGTGTGCTCACAAGTACCTGGCTGCATCCTCCCGTGTGACAGGTGTGTGTGTGTGTGTGTGTGTGTGTGTGTGTGTGTGTGTCTTGTTCTAAAGCTGCTTCATCAGTTTCCCTTGGGCCCTTAAGCTCTAGGCCCAGTGAGCTGGGACATTAAGGAAGGCCGGGATGTGCTGGCTGGAGGGAGGGAGGAGGGGGCAGTCTAGGGTAGGGGCTTGGGGAGGAGAGAAGGTCAGTATAGATATCACCCCTGAGTTCACAGCTGCTAATATTAACTCAGGGATCATTTCATCTCCTGGGAGAGCCGGGCTGAAGGGTGGGAGACCTGAGGACTTCGGGAAGACTCTGGTTGGGGGCCTGAGGCCTGGGGGCAGGGGTGGGGCCCAGGGGTGGGGGATGGGACACAATGACTGGGGGGTTGGAGGGTCTGAAACCAGAGACTTTAATAAGAGTCACTGACAGCAAATACGGCTGACATGGGAGTCCCATTACTCACAACAAGGGCCCTTTTGTACCCACAGGGCCTGGGCTGGGGAGGCAAGGCCAGGAGGGGAGGGGCTGGCCCACTGAGCAGAGCAAAGGCCTAACTCTTCTACCTACCCAAGTCCAGAACCACCTCCATATGTCCCCAAGACTTATCCCCCTTCTGGGGACTGTCCTGGGCTGGAAGACTGGTGGATTCTTTCTTCCCTCATTGTCTGAAAGTTCCAGGATCCTGGGAGTTGGAACAGACCTTACAGAGCTAGTCCAGGGGTCCTCAGTTGGGCTCCATAGCTTCTTCAGGGGCCCGTTGATGGATTTCAGAGGGTCTTAACTTTGATAGGAAAAATACATTTTTATTTCAACATTATTAATTTCCTTTGTAATCCTGTGGGTTTTTTTTTTTAATGCATTTAAAAACATTCTAGGAAGATGGGTCCAGTGGCTTCACTAGACTGTCCAAGGGGTCCATGACCCAAACAAGGTTAAAAACCCCTGTTTTCTAGTTTCATCTTCTCATTTGCTAAAGGTCACATACTCTTTCATAGTTGGGCTGGGTTCCAGCCTTCTTTTTACTCTATCATAGGCTCAGAACTCTAGAGAGTTTGGAAAGATATTAAAGGCCCTTTTAGCCATTCCAGTCCTTCTATGGACATGGAAACCGAGTGACTCGGCTAAGGTCATCCTGGCAGTTAACATGGGCAGTCCCGTTCCTACCAGGTCCCTTGACTCTGGAGCCAATGGCACACTCCCCTGGGCCATGTTACCTCAGTACTCCCTCCAACTCTACCTGTTGCAGTGACTGTCTACTTCCTCTTAGTCAGCCCTTACTGGGCAAAATTTACAGTGTGTTATGATGTATAACAAGGGTAGCCTCTGCAACGGACAGGTTAGGAAATGTAAGTATGAGGAGGGATGGGCTTGACAGGTGATATGGTAGTTCAGTGATGGGAGTGGAACAGAGCTCTACCATATTGCAGAATCTGAAAATTATAGATTTAATAATAATAATAATAGCAGCCACCAGCTATAGAGTACCCACTGTACGCCAGACTAGCTGCTAAGTGCTTTATAAATATTATCTCATTTGATCTTCACAACAATCCTAGGAGAGGGGTCTCACTTTTGCAATTGTGGAAACAGAGGCCCATAGTTAAGTCATTTGCCCAGGATCACAAGCTAGTGTGTTTGGATTTAAACTCAATTCTTCCTGACTCCAGGCCCAATACTATCTATCATGTCACCTAGTTGCCTCTACCATAATGCTCAACTTAATCTACTCTAATGTTGATTCAGACTTCAATACTTTTATGCGTATTGTAAGATCAAATTAAAGAACTAGATAAATGCATATATAGGTGCTATTTTTAAAAACTGTTTACATGGAGTCAAACTAGAACCATTCCCAATAAGATCAGGAGTGAAACAAGGCTGCCCACTGTCACCATTATTATTTAATATAGCATTAGAAATGTTAGCTTTGGCAGTGAGAAGAAAAAGAGATTAAAGGAATTAGAGTAGATAATGAGGAAATCAAATTATCACTCTTTGCAGATGACATGATGGTATACTTAGAGAACCCTAGAAACTTGACTAAAAATTACTAGAAACAATTCACAACTTTGGCAAAGTGGCAGGATACAAAATAAATCCACATAAATCTTCAGCATTTTTATATATTACCAACAAAGTTCAACAGCAAGAGATACAAAAAGAAATTCCATTCAAAATAACTGTTGATAGTATAAAATATTTGGGAATCTATTTGCCAAGGGAAAGTCAGGAACTATATGAACTGAACTACAAAACACTTTCCACACAAATAAAGTCAGACCTGGTCAGTTGGAAAAACATCAAGTGCTCATGGGTAGGCCGAGCGAATATAATAAAAATGACAATACTACCCAAACTAATTTACCTAGTGCCATACCAATCAAACTCCCAAGAAATTATTTTACAGATCTAGAAAAAATAGTAGCAAAATTCATTTGGAAGAACAAAAGGTCAAGAGTTTCAAGAGAATTAATGAAAAAAAAGGCTGATGATGGTGGACTTGCTGTACCAGATCTAAAACTATATTATAAAGCAGCGGTCATCAAAACCATTTGGTACTGGCTGAGAAATAGAGTGGTTGATCAGTGGTATAGGATAGAATCATAGAACCACATACCAAGATAAGATGTAAATGGGTTCATGATCTGGATATAAAGAGTGATATTATAAGTAAATTAGAGGAATGAAATATACTTTACCTCTCAGACCTATGGAGATGAAATAAATTTATGTCCAAAGAAGAACTGGAACTCTTAATTGAACACCAGATAGATAACTTTGACTATATTAAGTTAAAAAGTTTTTGTACAAACAAAACCAAGGCAGTCAAGATTAGGAGGGAAGCAATAAATTGGGAAATCATCTTTACATTTAAGGGTTCTGATAAAGTCCTCATTTCTAAAATATATAGAGAATTGTCTCATATTTACAAGAATTCAAGCCATTCTCCAATCGATAAATGGTCAAAGGATATGAACATACAATTTTCAGAGGATGAAATTAAAACTATTTGTAGTCATATGAAAAGTTGTTCCAAATCTCTATTGATCAGAGAAATGCAAATTAAGACAACCCTGAGGTACCACCACACACCTGCCAGATTGGCTAACATGACAGGAAAAGATAATGATGAATGTTGGAGGGGATGTGGGAAGGCTGGGAGACTGATGCATTGTTGGTGGAACTGTGAATGGATCCAGCCATTCTGGAGAGCAATTTGGAACTATGCTCAAAAAGTTATCAAACTGTGCATATCCTTTGACCCAACAGCGTTTCTATTGGGCTTATATCCCAACGAAATCATAAAGGAAGGAAAGGGCCCCACATGTGCAAGAATGTTTGTGTCAGCCCTTCTTGTAGTGGCTAGAAACTGGAAACTGAAGGGATGCCCATCGATTGGAGAGTGGCTGAATAAATTATGGTATATGAATGTCATAGAATATTACTGTTCTGTAAGAAACGACCAGCAGGATGATTTCAGAGAGGCCTGGAGAAACTTGCATGAACTGATGCTGAGTGAAATGAGCAGAACCAGGAGATCATTATATACGGCAACAACAAGACTATATGATGACCAATTCTGATGGACGTGGCTCTCTTCAACAATGAAATGTTTCAAACCACTTCCAATTGTTCACTGAAGAAAGCCATATACATCCAGAGAAAGGGATGTGAAATGTGGACCACAACATAACATTTTCATACTCTCAATTGATATTTGCTTACATTGTGTTTCCTTTATCTGATTTTTCTTTCTTGTAGATATGATTTTTCTTGCACAACAATGATAAGTGTGGAAATATGTATTCATATATTCGATTTGTCAAGTATTTTAACATAATTAACATGTAGTGGATATCCTGCCATCTAGGGGAGGGGGGGAGTAGGGGGGGAAATTTGTAACAGAAAGCTTTGTAAGGGTTAATGTTGAAGAATTACCCATACATATGTTTTGCAAATAAGAAAAAAATAAAAAAAATAAAAACTGTTTACATGAATGAATGAGTAATAGTAATAGGTCACAAAGTCTTTGATACCAACAATGACTTCAACATCAGAAAGGGATATGGTTTTGTCAAGGGAAGTGATACTAATAGTGGATATTTTACTATCTTTCTTGCTGTTGTACTCTGAGGACCACTGGGTCTTTCTATCTGTCTTTCAGATGAACCCTTGAGAAGCACCTGACAAAAGATGGTGTTTTTCTCTTCGAATCTCTCAGAGCTTAAGACAGTGCTTTGTATGTATTAAGCATTAATACTTTTTCATTTATTAATTCAAAATAACTTATAGTATGTGACCTTTAGCAAATGAGATTAAACTAGAAAACAGGGATTCTTAACCTTGTTTGGGTCATGGGCCCCTTGGACAGTCTAGTGAAGCCATTGGATCCATCTTCCTAGAATGTTTTTAAATGTATTTAAAAAAATACTTACACATTGCTTTCATCAGCCTTCATCTGCAAATGATTAATAAATTAAAAGGTGAATAAATGAATACTAGATTCGACAATTTGACCCTAGTTTTAACAACTGCTTTGGATTATGTACAGAAGAAATGGAGTAGTTTAGGGAGACCTAGAGTACCTTGGAGAATGAGAGATTCTATTCAATAAAAATATATAATCATCTATGTGGAAAGTTCCATGTTTAGTTGAAGGATTAGATGCAGTGAGGAATGGGGTATTGTTTAGCTTGAGAGAGGAATGGAGCCACCCAAATGTCACAGTTCTTAGAATCAATCAATCAGCATTTATTAAGCACTTATTATAAGTCAGTCATTTCACTATTCACTAGTCTACATTTTCCTGACTTCCTTCAAGTCCCATTTAAAACCCTATCTTTCCCAACCTCTCATTCTAGGGTCCTTTATTTGTTAATCATTTCTCATCTATACCTTGTTTGTACATATTTACTTGCTTATTGTCTTCCCCATTGTATTGTGAGTTCCTCAAGGGCAGAACCATCTTCTTTTTGTATACTGAGCACAGCGCTTGGCTCACCATAGGTACTTGATAAATGCTCAGTGATTGACTGACTAGTCAAGACAAAAATAAAACTGTTTCTGTCCTCAAAAAACATATTCTTTTTTATTATTAAAGCTTTTTATTTTCTAAACGTACACATGATAATTTTTCAATAGTGGCCCTTGCAAAACCTTTTATTCTAATTTTTTCCTCTCCTTCCCCTCACTCCTCCTCTAGATGTTAGGTAACTCAATATATGTTAAACATATGCAATTCTTCTATATATATATTTCTACAATTGTCATGCTGCACAAGAAAAATCAGATCAAAAAAGGAAAAAATGAGAAATAAAACAAAATTCAAGCAAACAACAAAAAGAGTGAAAATGCTATGTTGATACACATTCAGTTCCTACAGTCCTTTCTCTGGGTGTAGATGACTGTCTTCAGCACAAGATCATTGGAACTGACCTAGATCATCTCATTGTTGAAAAGAGCCACGTCCATCAGAGTTGATCATCATGTAATACTGTTGTTGCTGTGTATAATAATCTCCTGGTTCTGTTCATTTCACTCAGCATCAGTTCATGCAAGTCTCTCCAGGTCTCTCTGAAATCATCCTGCTGGTCATTTCTTACAGAACAATAATATTCCATAACATTCATATACCATAATTTGTTTAGCCATTCTCCAACTGATGGGCACCCACTCAGTTTCCAGTTTCTTGCCATTACTAAAAGGGCTGCCACAAACATTTTTGCACATGTGGGTCCCTTTCCCTTTTTTATGATCTCTTTGGGATATACAAACACTGCTGGGTCAAAGGGGATGCACAGTTGGATAGCCCTTTGGGTATAGTCCCAAATTGCTCTCCAGAATGGTTGAATCAGAAGAACTTATATTCTTTCAGGGGAAACACTATATATACATACAAGTGTAGAGCATAGACTTTGGGCTTATTCATCTCACATACTCCAGAAGGTGGCTATTCCCTTAGAATTCTAGTAGTCAGCATGAGGGTTAGTTGTTCCTAATACTTTTGCTCCAGAGCCTCCACTGGTGTGCTCTCTCATATCATTTAACAAATTAACATCTCCCTAATATCAAGGAACTAATTAACATCAATTAGGTTTACAAAGGAATATTTACTGCGAAATTATGGCAAGGATGGAAATACAAAATTATCTTTTCCCCTAACTCAGACCCCTCCATCTGGGAGACATAGTGTCCCTCCTACACTCACACTTGATCCCTGGACTCGAATTTAAAGTGATTATTAGTACAAATCATCCCCTATCCCTCAGCTGGAGAAGATAGGTACTCATTGAGCCCGAGAGTCCCCAACAAGATCATCAATTGTCCCAGGAGACAATTCATTCTCTCACTCAGCTTGCCTGACTCCTCACTGGGGGTATCAGGAAGATCACCTAGCTGCTTCTGAGCTTCACTGATTCTTGGCTTCTGAGCTTGCTGGTAACCATTCCATTTGCTGAATCTTCTAAGGCTCTTCTGACTTTGAAAGATCCTCAACTGGTCCAGTATATTTCTGATGCCTAAAAAGCAGGAAAGAATAATTGGTAAGAGAAAAAAGAAACAGAAGCAACATGAGTCCACGATGATAACACATCTCCTCCTTGTACAACAGAGGCCCAGAGCAGTTCTCCCTCTTCAATCAAAAAGGCCAGGGAAGAAGTCACTAGAGTTTACTCATCCAACCTTTTTGTATGAATTTAGCAGCCAATTAATTTATATATAATGGACAGACAGAAAGGAGCTGGAGGGTACTTGAGCATGATCTGAAATGGGGAAGGGAAGAAGGAAGAGCCCCTCCAGAATACATTTCCAGAAATGGACTCTCTAAGCCTCCACATAGGCTGGTATAAGAGAGAGCATATTGTGTGTGTTCTAAGGATTGGAACCTCACTGGCCCAGTCCTACCATTGGCCAAGTAGGTATAAAACATGTACTGGGATTAGGACTTTGAGGCTGGTTTTGAAATGAGATTTGGAGGGCTGTCGCTGCCTTAATAGAGTCCAAGGGACTCTTGTAGCTCAAGGTAACTTCTCTTATAGTTCAAGGTAACTTCTTGGGAAGACAAGTTAATTTGCCATGTAATTTAAATCTGTTTCAACACCAGATCTGCTTCCTGGGACCCATTTCTTTAATTTCTTTTTTTGCCTTATTATTAGAATCATCCCTTTTCAGAAAAATCTGAGATTTATCTGAACTGATACAAAGTGAAGTGAGCAGAACCAGAAGAACAATTTACATAGTAACATCAATTATTATAAAAAAATTAATTGTGAAATACATTGTAACTCTATTATAATAATCCACCAAAATTCCAAAGGAACCTTGGTAAAAAAATTAATAGATGGAATCAGAGTGAAAATAGAAACTTTTTTTTTCTTTTCTTTTTCTTGTTTCTCCCCCATCTCAGAACATGGCCAATTCAGAAATGTGTTTTACATGACTTTATATGAATGGTGGGTATTGTATTTCAATAGGTGAGGGAGGTGAAAGGAAGAGGAGACTTTGAAATTAAACATAAAATTGAATAATAATAATAATTAAAAAGAGAACCATCCCCTGGGATGGATAGGAATGGAAGAAGGAGAATCAATGATTTACAAAATGAGCTTCTCATATTTTTTCATTTCACAGCTCTCCATGAGTCTATTCCTTCTACTTCATCTTCCTCTCTTCCTATCTCTTTCTGTTTCTGCATCTTGTTGTATCTTTCTCTCTCTCTTTTTTTTGTTTCTCTATGTTTCTTTCACTTGAAGAAGCATAAATAAATTCACATTAGGCCAAATACTCCCACAGGAAATCAGTATAGAGTTTGGGAGTCAGGTGAGCTAGAGTTGGCACTTAATATGCCTCAGACCATGATGAAGTGCTCCTCCTCTGCCTTCACTGACCCAGGGTATTTATGTGATACATGAATCTGAGGATTGTGTGTAAATGAATCTTTCCTGGCAGTGGTGGTTTAGTGGGGGGGGGGAACCACTAGATAAAGAGGGAGGAGTTGTTTGTTGTTTAGTCATTTCAATCATGTCTGATTTTTCATGATCCCATTTAGAGTTTTCTTGGCAAAGATATTGGAGCGATTTGCTATTTCCTTCTCCAGGTCACTTTACAGATGAGGAAACTGAGGCAAATTGAGTTAAGTGACATGCCCATTTATATATATACATATGCATATATATATATATAGTATACATATATAGTACTATATATACAATTATATGGCTATAGTTAACTATATGTATATAAAACTAGTTATAGTTAACTATATATATATATATATAAAACTAGTTATAGTTAACTTGTACATATAGTTAACTATAACTAGTCCTACAACTGTAAGTGTCTGAGGCAGATTTGAGCTCAGGAAGGTGAATCTTCTCCATTGGTCTGATGCTCTCCCCATGATGGTACCACCTAACTGTCCATGGAGGCTGAGTCCTAATAATAACCCTAATTTTTTAAACTGCATCATCTTTGATAAATCTCTTAGACTCGGTTTCTAAATGTATAAAAAGGGATGACAAAATAGTGTTTGCTCTGTTTCCCTCACAGGGGAATGGGAAGGACGAAATGACATGATGGAAGTGAAAGTCCCAGCAACCTGTAAAGTATAATATGAACGTCAGCTACGTGGGTCTATGGATAATGGGCATCTGGTGCATGCACAGTGGAATCAGGCTGGCTGATGGCACTTCTTTACAGGGAGGACTTGCTTCTGGGGAAATCCTGATGATAAAGAAGGCAAATGCTTCGGTCTGACCACAGTCATGGGTGGACATCCTGTAACTGGTCCTGGTTGGCTAGCCCCATGGCTGGGGGGGCCTTTTCCAATTGGCGGAGTCAGCTCGGGCTGCCTCTTTGCTTCATTTGCTCCTTGGCTTTATTCAATGATTCATTCATGGCATTGGGTGAGACCATGTGGTAAGGGGGAAACCTTAGGTCTTTCTCTCCTCTGAGGCCATATGGACCTGGTCCTTGGTCTTTCTGATTGTTCTTTTCTCTTCTAGATGAGGGCAGCGGAGTCTCCATCCTTGGCAGTTTCAAAGGTTAGGAGAACAAGCCACAGAGATCTGGGAGCTGGAATCGGGGCAGAGTCAATGCCTTGGGGGGCAGAGAGATCTCTGCAAAGGGGGACTCAGCCCATTGGGAAGACTCACTCATGAGTCCTCCTGAGTCTGGACCTGAGCTGGGTGAGCTAGGTAGGACATGAGCTAAGTTGTGGGCCTATTTCTCTCCCAGATGAAGTAGTATAGGAGATGTTATGCCCATTGTAGAAAATGTGTTTTTGCTCTATCTTCAAAACTACCTAGTGCTAAGTGGTTAAATGGAACTGGAATCTGGTTACTGAATCCCTACCAATGGAGGGGGGGACACAGCTGGTGGGGCTAGAAGTAGAAAGGAATAATAATGCCCAACTTTTCATGGTTATCCCTTGAAATGCTAGGGAGATGTAGCAGACTGGCTCTGGGAGAGAGGATCAAAACACATTACAAATGTCTTCTAGGATGCTCCTGTTGTTTGGGATGGGGTGTGAGGGGATTATTCTCCCTAGACTGGGGGTTCAGTATTTATAGGATGCATATAATCACAGAAGAGGAAAATGCCTTCTCCTACAGCCTCCTCAATCTCCCATCCTCCCTTCTCTTTCCCTAGGTTCCTACTCATCCCCCCAAATGGCCTTTCAGAACCTTGGTACCTTGGGATGATGGACTTCTCTCCTGGAATCCATCACACCATCTCTAGTTACATTCAGACGTACCTCTAAACTTTGGTCTTAGGCTGTGCAATTTCTTGGAAGACCAAATGCACACACACCACAAACACATCCTGAGACGGTCCAGGACCTAGAGACACTGCCTCTGGATTAGAAGATCTGGTTCAATCCACCTCTGGCAACATCTATTTAATCTTGAATAAGACATTAATCTCTATGGGCCTTGGTTCCTTCATCTTTAGAATGTGGAGGTTGCATTAAATGACTTCTAGTTCTCAAGCAATGACCCTGGGATCCTGGATGGAAGGCTGAGGGCTCCAGTCGGTCATGTACTGATGTCCCTTAAAGACAGAGACAGAGAACACTCACACTTACATACATACATACATAAATAAGTACAAGCCTGCTGATGCAGTCTCTTGTACCCTGTTGCCAATATCAGGGGGGTCCATGGCTCCCTAAGAGTCCTTGCCCTCTAAGTAGGCTGGGCCCCCATCTTCCTGCCTCAAGTTTTACTCATTCTAGTTCATCATCTGCCCCTCTCAGCAATAGAGATGATCCCTTACATATAGACACAGTAGAATTTGTTTACCAAATAATTTAGTATCAATCAAAATATTTGTTAAACACCTACTGTATGCTAGGCACTGGACACAAAGGCAGTAAAATGTTTGCTGCTCTCAAGGAGATTACATTCAGTCAAAGGAGACATATGTGTATATTTTTCTCTCCTTTTTACCTGTCTCTCTCTCATGATATAAAAATATACATCTCTGTAAATATATAAGAATATATAACTCTATATAAATATATATCTATACATAAATATATCTCTCTAGATATAAATGTATATTAATATCTTTATATAGGTGTATACATATATATATACATATATCACATATTATATGTAAATATAAATACATACATACATATGTTCATGCACGAGCAACTGACAGACCAGGAATGGATTCATGGAAAAAATAGTGCTTGAGCTGAATGTTAAAGGAAATCAATGATTCTAAGAGATGGAGGTAAAAAAGAAATTCATTCCAAGCATAAGGAAACATCCAAGGCAAAAGCATAGTGGGTGGGAAATGTTATGTCAAGTTTCAGGAAAAAACCTGTTTGGTTGGATGATAGAGTAGGTAAAGTGGAATAATGTTTAACATATCTGGATGCAGTTTGCAAAGGACATTGGCTAATTTGATCTCCAAAATAACCCTGTGTGGGAGGCACAGCAAGAATTATTCCCATTTTTCAGACAAGTCACAAAGCTAGTTAATACTATAAAAGAGCCAGAATTTGAATCCAGATCATGTGACTACAAGTCAAATTCTCCTTCTACTATATGATGCTACTATAAGATGCTACATATCTAGAAAATGGTATAATGAGGCACCTAGGGAAAAGGGCTTTCTTAGAGTGGAGAAAGCCTTGGGCCTAGAATCTGGAAGACTTGAGTTCCAGCTTTAGTCATGCATTATTAACTGTATGACCCTAGACAAGTAATTTAATCACTGTCTGCCTCAGTTTCCTTGTCTGTAAAATGGGGCCAATAATAGCACTTGACTACCCAAGATTAATTGAGGATAAAATGAGATACTGTCCGTAGAGTGCTTTGCAAACATTAACAGACTATATAATGCCAGCTGTTATTAGTATGAAATCAGAAAGAACAAAGATTCAGGTGTCTGGACTCCTCATCTGCTTGTTGCTTCTTATTCTTGGGGAAGCAGCTGGGTTTAGGGTATATAATGCTAGACCTGGAGTCAGGGAGACTAGGCT
>JAJPUD010002606.1:135408-183816 GCA_023553655.1 Myrmecobius fasciatus
GGCAGCTCTCTGGCCTGTCCAGACCACGTACTTTCTGTCCTGTCCAATTTGCGGGCCTTCTTGGCCTGTCTTTCACTACCGAGCTTGCCCAGCTCAGGTGCCATGTGCACGAGCAGGTCACCTGAAGGGTCTCTCCCAGCTTGCAAAGGATGTAAATTAATAACTGGACCAGACACCCCGGGCCTTGGCTGGAGGCCTAGCGGATGCAGGAAGGAGGACGGAGCTGTTGCAGACTTTAGGCCCGCCCTCATTTTCCTTTCCTCAGTTCCCTCCTCCCTTCTTTCCAACCCCCAGCAGTTCCAAGCTCCAGCTCCTGTGTCCAGCCCTCCCTTCTCCTCCCATGCTGGGAGAGTCTGGGCCCCAAATGGTGCCAATAACTCACGTCTCGGCATCATCTGCCCCCTGCTGTGCTGCTGATGGCTCCAGAAGATGGTGGGGGGGAGCCAACCAGGATGGTAGGGAGTGAGGGGAAGAAGGGCCCTGGAAATCAGTCCTTCCCTGGTCTGGGGCTCTGGTGGTCAGTCTGTCTGTCTGTCATCTTGTCATGTTCCCTGTCTGTCCCTTATCTTTGTATCTTCTCTTGGACTTCTTATCTCTGTCTGCTCGTGTACCTCCTCCAGCATCTATCTGTTTTGTCCGTGTCTCTCTGTGTTTCTGAGGAGGGGCTAATTCCTGTAGGAAAAGTGGAAGATCCCCTGGACACTCCTCTCCTCGTGAGAGTTTTTCTTACATCCCACAGTTCAATTCCCTTTGACAAATGTTGGGCCTGGTATATGTTGGGCCCAGTGCTGGGAAGATAGACGAAAAACCAAAATGTTAAAGTCCCCTTCCTCAAGAAGCTTGCCCCCTTTGGGGAATTTATCAGCTAAAACATGGCTCACCAAGGATCCCTCCAGACCCGTCTGCTGTGAGTGCCCTGAAAATTGGCATTGGTGGTGGGAAGAGTTCTACAATCATCTATGCTTTTTAATATCTCTCAGGTTGGACCATCCCGTAGCTTCCTCTCCCCTCCCCACCTCGCATCCCCCTCCTCCCAGCTTCCATGATTAGCTCCCTCTTTGATACTTCCAACCTCAGGCTCTGCATTGCCATTCATTTTAGTGGATGTGCAGCCTCTTCTGTCCACCTTCTTCTCTCCTTCATGATGATTTAGGTCGGGAAGGCACCATGGAGGCTAAGGGAAGGTGACTGCCATACCAGACCCCAAATTCTACCCGCTCCGCCCAGGTCTGGAGGCCCATCCTTCCCTCTCTGTCTCTGTCTCCCCTATCCCTGCCTGCCCTGATTACCCTGAGTCCCCAAGGCCTCTGAGAGGCCTTTGAGATTCATCCCACTAAAGTCAAGCCTCCAGGTTGTGGTGGTCATGGCAGTTTCTGCAATCATTGCTCACTCTGGTCCTTGAGATGACATGTCATTGGGATTTTGGGGCACTGTGCTTACTGGGGACACTGTAGTGCCACAATAACATAATCAGAGATGGAAGGACCTCGGAGACTACCCAGTCCAATCTATGCTTGATCTAGAACCACCTGGACAATATACCCAAGGAATAGTCAGGCATCCATGTGAAAAAGAGATTAAATATGTTTAACATGACTATATGCAGAGCCTATGTCACATTATTTGCTATCTTGGGGAGGGGGAGGGAAGGAAGGGAGGAATAAAAAAATTTAGAACTCAAGATTTTACAAAAATGAATGTTGAAAACTTTACATGTAATTGGAAAAAAATGTTAAGTGGAAAAAAAAAGGAAAAATAGATTAGATTTCTTCTACCTGGCCTCTGGTGACTGATGGCTGATTGTTGAGGTTAATGGAGAGAAGTTTCAGAGAAGTAGATTTAGATCTGCAATAGAAGAAAAATCTTCCTAGGAATCTTTTCTCCAAATGAATGAAGAGTGGTCTAGGGAGGGAGTGAGTTTCCACTGGAGAGGGAAAGGATAGTTGGTTGTTGAAGGAATTATTGTTCAGATACAAGTTCAATTTACTTACCTTCAAGCATTTATTAAGTGGCAACTGTGTGCAACGAGCTGTTTTAGGGAAACAGAGAAACAAATTTGCTCTTGAGAAGTTTACATTCTATTTTATTTAAAATTTTTTTTCATGGATACTTTTTTTTACATTTTTACAGATGAGGAAAGTAAGATTCAGAAAGATTAAATGATCTCTCTATGATGATACTGTTTGTCAGTGTCATTGACAAGATTAAAATTCAGGTCTTCCTGATTCAAAGTCCAGCACATTATCTGTTATTGGAAGTCCCACTCATCCAATGGTCAGATAAAGTGGTTCCTAATTTCGGATTATATGATTTGGGTCACAAGAACTTTCTTACATAGGAGAGCTGTATGTGTGTGTGTGCGCGTGCGTGTGTAGAATCATAGAGTTGCAGAGTTAGAAGGGACCTCAAGTCAAATAATCCTTCCTCCATCCCATCCAACCAGTGGACATTCCACCTTAGGATAGCTCTGATCTTTAGGAAGTTTTTTCTTATGTCAAACCTAAATTTTCCTTTTTGTCCTTTTCAGCCTCAGTTTTAGTTCTGCCTTCTGGGACCAAGCAGAAAAAGTCTAATCCCTCTTGTTCAGGAAATCCCTCAGAACACTGGAAAATACCTATTGTGGAAATACTCAATAAATATTTAATAAGCACCTACCATGTATTGGGTGCTGTGCTAAAAAAGGCAAAAGACAATTCTTGTCTTCAAGGAGCTCATAATCCAAAGGGGGATAATATGTAAAAAGAATCTGAAAAGGAGGAGTTAAGGATACCCTGCATGGGAATATGATGCATCAGAGGTGGGAAATGATGGGGTGACTGTCCTGAAGGCCCTCCTTAAATAGTGGAGGATCCCGGAGGAGCTCTCCAAGGTCCAGGCCTCATCCTCTTCAATCATAGGAAGGAAGAAGTCCTAGAGGCAAAGATTACTGAGAAGGTGGGAGTTTCAGAGTTGATATCATCTTGAAGCCTGGTGGATTTTTGGAGATTTTGATCATGTGTTCTGTGCACTCCCTTCCATCCCCCAAAGTCTTCTTCTCCAGGCTAGCTACTCATTGTGGTCACTGCAAAGCTATTGTTCACTAGACCCTTTGACTTTCCCTGAAATCCCACCACTGTAGGACAGGGAGTGATGGGTACTGTAGAAAGTGAGCAAGGGCCCCAGCTCTCCTCTTGTCCCTCTCTCAGTAGACCTTCCTCCTGCCTTAAGTCCTTTGGGACAGCATGGGAATCAGAAGATAATGGGTTCAATTTCTGGCTGTTCCTTTTTTCCAGCTCTGTGGACTCTCTACGCAACCCTGATCACTCTCCTCACAGTCAGTTTCCTTATCTGGAAAAAATAATACTCATTATTTCAATATATCAATATATTTATATAATCAATGATATATTGATTCATGGAGTTGAATTCAGTTGAATTCAATAATTTGATTCAACCAAAATTTATTAAGTACCTATTTATGGCATGACCCTAGGAAATCACTTTTTGAAAAATCATAATGCATTTCTATAGCACTCTCTTTATGACAAGCTTAGTGGGTAGTAGGGACAACCTTAGTAGGAGGGACAAATACTAATCTTAATTTTAAAGGAAGAGAAAACAGGATGTATGAAGGAAGATCAATGTGGTATGACAGGTCTGGAATCAGGCCCTGGCTTCCAATCTTTCCTGAGAGGCTTACTATCTGTGTGATAGGAGGCTGGCTGGCTAGCTGGGATTCAGTTTCCTCAGCTCCCAGCTCTAGATGGAAAGTCTGTGAAATCCAGTTTAAGTAGTTCCATAGCTAGTCAGTGTTTGATGTGGGATTCAGACCCACCCAGCTCATCTCCCATTCAGCATCTCTACACAAAGCATTCTCTTTAAACACTAAACAAATGTGGTCCACTAGTATTATCCTGACCACATAGACAGGACACAGACTTTATTAGTAACCAAATGGTAGGAACTGGTATATCAGTGGTGGCTGTTGAACCATCCAAACCTGAGTCCAGCTGGCATCTCCTTTGGCAATGGGCAGTGCTTTAGAGGAACTAGATGGGGGGCTCTGGGTTGAGGGAGAATGAGAGGGAGGATGAAGAAGGGAGAAAAGGAAGAGAGAAGAAAGCAAAGAAAGGGGAGAAAGAGGAATCCTTCTGGGTTTATTCTCTGAACAGGAGAGGCAAGAAGGGGAGAAGGAGACAAGAGAAAAGGGGAAGATCCTTCTCTTGGACTGATCCCTTGCACAGGGGAGAAGAGGAGAGAGGGGGAGAAGGAGAGACCCTGAGAGCTGAGCCTAAAAGGGTGAAGAAGAATTTTCATTATGAAGTTAATTAGCTTTGGAGCCTCGGCACCTTTCAGGAGGAGGAATTAGAGGGATTTAATTGCTTTATCAGCCTTGCCTTTGATTTTCAGCAATCAGGCCGATTCCATTTAATTTAACTGCCACAGACGAGGAGAAAATTGATGCACTCACCTGCCTCGGAGCAGAAAGGGAGAGTGGGGAAGAGAGGGAGCGGGGGAGCTAGAAAGAGATCAACGAATCCAGTGTCTGTAGATTAATGAAAACCAACAGCATTTGCTCACAATTGGAGATGATGTGTGCCCTCGAGGTGTTTGGAGCCGTGTGCCACTGTGTGTGCTGGCTGGTGTGAATCTGTGTCTACTCGGTGTGTACGGTCGCTCCCTGCATGATTGTGTGTGACCGGGGTGTGAATGTCACCCGAGGGACTACGGCAATGTCAGAATCTGGAGGAATGAGTGTGAATGAGCCTGCTCAGTTGTGTGACTCTAAGTGTGTCCAGGTGTATGTGTGTGTGTGTGTGTGTGTGTGTGTGTGTGTGTCAATGGGGGGGATTGTGCAAGGTGATTGCATGGGGGGGTCCTAGAGAGGGCAGACACTTGGGAGAGGTGGGGAGCTAGTGGTGGGCTACAAGATGCCAAATTCTGGGAGCTTTACCTTTTTGTAGGGGGGACATCATGGCTATAAGTGGGGGGAGAATGGAGCTCATGGGGCATCTGCCTCCCAATATTAACTCAACATAATTTCACCCCCTATGGACAGGAAGACAAATTTCCTTTAGACCAGCCCGGGGACTCCAGGTTTAATTTTTCATCTACTGTGTTCCAAAGCAGCTTAGGACGCTGAGAAGAGCAAAGGGCAGGATTCTCTGTCTCTATCTCTGTCCCTCTCTCTTTATTTTATCATCGCCTCCCCATTTTGGTGGCCCAATTTTCTTAAAACTGGAAAACTTGCTCCGACTTGGAGCACCTCCCATACTTTTTCCTCCACTGGCTCCCTACCAGAGTTGGGGGGAGGATGTTCCCTCAACAAAGAGTCCTGGCTTGGAAGGAAGAGGATGGAAACACCAGGGTGGGGACTGGGTCTCCAGGCCTGGGTGGGTCCCCTGTGAGAAGCCAGTAATCCTGGTTGGGGAAGGGGGCCATGCCCCTTGACCTGCCGGTTCTGGTGGTCTGCTCCTCCCCTCTCCACCCTGGATATTCCCCCATCCTGAGTCCCGAGTTTTCGGCCTCCTGATTAGAAGGTAGAATTAACCTGATTAATGTGATGAAGGCAGGTCGGGCTCAGCGCGGCCTGATGAGCAGAGATGGATTGGGAGCGAAGGCTCTCAGATGGAGGCACAGTAATTGGCCCGTTTGCTGCTGCCTGCCTCGCTGACCCCGCTGTTTAGCCCATTAATGATGATGCACAGACCTCACTTTCCAGAGATAATGACAGAGGATCCTGGGGGAGAGCAGAGAGGGTGGGAGACCATTCTTAGAATATGGGGGCCAACAGGAAAAGGGCCATCCCAGGGAAGACAAGGGATGCAAGGATGACCCAAGACCCAAAGCATGAGAAAGATGGGGGTGGGTGGGAGGAAGAGGAGGAGGAGGATGGTTGGGAAGGACAATGCATGAGGATGCTGAGCGCAGGCTGAATGTCAGGGCCAAGGAGGTGACCATGGAGACTAATGGAAATGGGGAAACGTGGGGAGGAGGGAGCAGTGAAAAACGAGGGATCTAGGGAGGAGGGAGACTAGGAAGACCCTGGGTGGATGAGAAGGACGAGGGAGGAAGAGGACAGATTGGAGAAGATGGGAAGGCAAGAGAAAGATAGGAGACCAGAAATCAGGGGGCAGAAAAGGGGGCAATTAGGAAGGATGGGTAGTACAGTAAGAGATTAGGGTGAAGGGGGTGATTTAGAAAAGAGAGAGCAGCTCCGGGGTCAGTTAGCCTTGAGGAATATGGAAACACTCCTAAGCCCCCAGGCCATGCTGCTGCATCCTCATCCTAGCTCAACAAACAGGACCAGGGTTGCTACCTCCAAAATGTTCTGGGGAGCCTAACACCGCCATCCCTTCCTCCTTCTTAATTCCTTACAATCTGGCTTCCAATCTCATCATTCCATCAAATCTTCTCTCTTTAAAGTTACCAAAGATCTAACTCCCAAGCTCAGTGGCCTTTTCTCAGTCCTCATTCTCTCCCGCCTCTTGATAGCTTTCGACACTATCAACCATTCATTTCTCCTTGCTATTCTCTTCTCTCTAGGTTTTCAGGATACCATTCTCTCCTGGTCTTCCTCCTAACTAAATGACTGCTTCTCCTCAGTTTTCTTTGCTCTATCCTCAATCAGGCCATACCTACTAAATGTAGGTATCCCACAGGGTTCTATCCCAATTGTCCCTCTATACGGCTTTCCTTGGTGAGCTCCCATAGATTTAAATAATCATATTTACATGGAAGATTCTCAAATCTAACCTCTCAATTGACCTCCAATCTCACATCTCCAATTGCCTTTCCAATGTTTCCTACTGGGTGTCCAACAGAGACCTTAAATTCAACATGTCTGAAGGGGAACTCATCTTTCTCCTTAAACCCTCTCAATTTCAAACTTTCTTATTACTCTCAAGGTCATTATTCTTCCAATTCCATAAGTGTCATCCTTGACTTGTTATCATCTTCTGCCTCCCACTCCCACCCCAATATCTAATCTTTTGCCACAGTCTATCCACATCTTGCTAATTCATCCCCTTCTCTCCTTGGACACAGCCATCACTCTGGTGTGAACCATCATCACCTTGTGCTGGACCAAGGCAATAATCTGCTGCTAGAGATGCCTTCTACAGATCTCCAACACAGGCCTCCATTCAGCCTCCAGTTATTTTCCTAAAAAATGACCATTCTTTGCTTCTCAAAACTCTAGTAGTTTCCTAGGGTCAAATTTCTCTATTTTCAAAGTCATTCACAACCTACATACCCTACTCACACACCCTTCCCTCAACAGTCCCAACACACACACACCTTTCCTGGTTTCTTCCACTTTCCACCTTTCTATACTCTTTGATCCTTTGATATTAACCTCCTGGCTGTTCCTCAAACAGAACACTTCATCTCTCAGTCCTGGGCATTTTTTCTGCCCTCTCCCATACCTGGAATGTTCTCTGTCTTCATCTCTGGCTTTCTTGGCTTCCTTCAAGACCCAATTAAAACCCCATCTTCTACAGGAAGTTTTCCCAATACTTTTTTTAAATTTTAGTAACTCCCCTCTGCAAATCATTTCCTATTTACTCTCTCTATAGCTTGTTTGATGTGTTTGTGTGTTAGTTCCCCCTTTATTCTGTGAGCTTCTCTAGAGCAGGTCTGGTCTTGTGATTCTCCTTGTATCCCTAGTGTTGGGAACATAGTAGGTGTTTAATAAATAATTATTGACTAACTATGCCAAATTGCCTTTTAGTTAACATTGATATAACCTTTTAAGGTTTTATAAATCCCTTCTATATAGATTATTTCATTTGATCCTCACAATAATTCTGTCAAGTAGTTGCTATTTTCTCCATTTTGCAGAAAAAAATTGAGACTTTGAGAAGTGAAGTGACATTTCCAGGATTACACAGCTGGTAAGTATCTGATTTCAGGATTTGAATCCAGGTCATCCTGATTCCAAATCAAGTGTCCTATCTGCTAATCATTTTAGATAGCTCACATCTATCTATCTCTATCTTGTTTTGCAAAGCATATTCTTCATAATCACCTTGTGAGGTATGTAGGGGAAGTATTATTGTTCCCATTTTACAGATGAGAAAGCTAAAAGCTGTGAGAGGGTAAGTGATTTGTCTATGATGCTTCAAGTAGTAAGCATTTGAACCAGAATTTTAATTTGGGTATTCTGACTCTATAATCAGTCCATTATATCAATTCAATTAAATTCAATAAACATTTATTGATCAATTGACAAGAATTATTAAGTTCTTGGTATGTACTTGGAATTATGTCAAGAAGTAGGGATACAAAGAAAAAAAAAAAAGGCCCTGATTTCAAAAAGCTTGCACTGTAATGGAGATGGGGAGAGAGATAACATATGCATATATTTAGAAGTAAGTGAATTTAGGGAGGAGGTCACTAATACCTGATTGCCAGGTGGGGAATTCAGAGAGGGGAAACTTTGGGAAAGGTTTCTTTCAGAAGGGGAAGTGGCAAAGATGAGGGGGGAGAATATCCACAACCTAGCTACTCCCACTCACTCACCCCTCCCTCAGCATAAAAGCATAGAGATAAAGGTGGAGCATCATTTATAAAAAAACAGTGAGTGCTCCAGTATGACTGAATTATAAAATGCGTGTCCTAGGAAGGGAACCTAGCATCCCAGATTTCAAATTATACTACAAAGAAGTAATCATCAAAACAATTTGGTACTGGTTAAGAAATAAAGCTTGATCACTGGAACAGATGAACAGGTAAACAATCTATAGAAATAAAAAAAGCAAAGTAGCCTACTGTTTGATAAACTCTAAGATCCCAGCTACTGGGGCAAGAAAAACTGGAATGAAGTCTGGCTAAGACTATGTTTAGAGCAATATTTCATGGTATATGTCAGTTTAAGTTCTGGATGGGTACATGACTTTGATATAGAGGGTGATATCATAAACACAATATAGGAGCAAGGAAGAAACTACCTCCCGGATATGTGGATAAAGGAAGTGTATATGACCAAACAAGAGATAGAGAGACTCACAGATGGTAAAATGAACAATTTTGATTATATAAAATTAAAATGTTTTGCAAAAAACAAAACAAATGCAACTAAAATTAATAAAGAAGCAGGTATGTGGGGAAAAGGTGAACCATGTTTTTCTTTTTTTTTGTTTGTTTATAAAAGCTTTTTATTTATAGAAGATATGAGTAATTTTTCTACATTGACCTTTGCAAAATTTTCTGTTCCAAATTTTTCCCTCCTTTCCCTCACTCCTACCCCTAGATGACAGGTAGTCTAATACATATTAAATATGTTAAAATATATGATAAATCCAATATATGTGTACATATCTATACAGTTATCTTGCTGCACAAGAAAAACCAGATCTAGAAAGAGAAAAAAAAAACAACCTAAGAAGGAAAACAAAATGCAAGCAAACATTCACAGAAAGCATTAAAATGCTGTATTGTGTGTGGTTCACACTCAGTTCCCACAGGCCTCTCCTTGGGTGTATATTCCTTTCTTCATCGCTGAACAATAGGAACTGGTTTGAAACGTTTCATTGTTGAAGAGAACCATGTCCATCAGGATTGATCATCATATAGTCTTATTGTTGCCGTGTATAATGATCTCCTGGTTCTGCTCGTTTCACTCAGCATCAGTTCATGCAAGTCCCTCCAGGCCTCTCTGAAATCGTCCTGCTGGTCATTTCTCACAGAATAATAATATTCCATAACATTCATGTACCATAATTTATTCAGCCACTCTCCAATTGATGGGCATCCATTCAGTTTCCAGTTTCTAGCCACTACAAAAAGGGTTGCCACAAACATTCTTGCACATGTGGGTCCCTTTCCCTCCTCTAAGATCTCTTTGGGATATAAGCCCAATAGAAACACTGCTGGGTCAAAGGGTATGCACAGTTTGATAACTTTTTGAGCATAGCTCCAAATTGCTCTCCAGAATGGTTGGATTCGTTCACAGTTCCACCAACAATGTATCAGTGTCCCAGGTTTCCCACATCCCCTCCAACATTCATCGTTATTTTTTCCTGTCATCTTAGCCAATCTGACAGGTGTGTAGTGGTATCTCAGAGTTGTCTTAATTTGCATTTCTCTGATCAATAGTGATTTGGAGCCCCTTTTCATATGACTAGAAAGATGTTTCAATATCTTCATCTGAAAATTGTCTGCTCATATCCTTTGACCATTTATCAATTGGAGAATGAACCATGTTTTTCCAATAAAAGTCTCATTTCTTAGACAAACAGGAAATTCACTTAAATTTATAGAATAAGAGCCATTCCTCAATTAATAAGTGGCCAAGGATACAGTTTTCAGAGGAAGAAATCCAAGCTATGAAATCATATAAAAATACTTTAAATAATTAATAGATAAATGCAAATTTCTGGGTAAAATTGCACACATTTAACCTATATTTAATTACCTGCTATTTAGGAAAGGGGGTGGGGAGGAAGGAGGGAGAAAAATTTGGAAAATACAAGGTTTCCAAGGGTGAATGTTGAAAATAATTTTTGAATGTATTTTGAAAATAAAAAGCTATTTTAAAAAACTACTCTAGGATTTCACCTCAAATCCATCAAATTGGCAAAGGTGATCCAAAAAAAAGAAAAGAAAAGAAAATTACAAATGCTGTAGGAACCAGGGGAAAACAGATTTATTAATGCATTGTTGGTGAAGCTGTGAACCTGTCCAGCCATTCTAAAAAACAATTTGAAACTATATGTACATAGCTACTAAACTGTGCATAGTCTTTGTTCCAGCAACCCTCTACTAAGTTTATACCACAAAGAAATAAAAGAAAATGGAAAAGACATATATACAAAAATATTTATAAGGGTTTTTTGTGGTGATAAAGAATTAGAAACTGAAAGTGTTGCCCATTTAGATGAGGAATGGTTGAAGAAGTTATGTAACATGAATGTGACGGAGTATTATTGTATGCTGTGAGAAATGAGGAAGGGGATGGTTTCAGAGAAATCAGGGAAGATTTATATGAGTTGATACAAAGGTTAAGAGAGTAGAACTAAGAGAAGAATATATACAATAACAACAATATTGTACAGATGAACAACTTTGAAGGACTTGAAAACTCTAATAAAAAGAATGACCAACCACAAGACTATATATTCAACTCATTTATTTTTTTAAATTAAAGCTTTTTAATTTTCAAAAGATACGCATAGGGATAATTTTTCAACATGAATCCTTGCAAAGCCTTGTGTTCCAATTCCCCTCCCTTCTCCCCACCCCTCCCCTAGATAGCAAGTAATTTAATATATGTTAAACATGGTAAAAATATATGTTAAACTCAATATATGCATACATATTTGTACAATTATCTTGCTGAACAAGAAAAATCAAATCAAAAAGGAAAGAAAATGAGTAAGAAAACAAAATGCAAGCAAACAACAAAAAAGTGAAAATGCTATGTTGTGGTCTACACTCAGTTCCCACAGGTCTCTACTTGGGTGTATATGACTTTCTTCATCACAAGACCATTGGAACTGGCCTGAATCATCTCATTACTGAGAAGAGCCACGTCCATCAGAATTGACCATCCTATAATCTTGTTGTTACCATGTACAATGATCTGATTCTGCTCATTTCACTTAGGATCAATTCATGCAAGTCTCTCCAGGCCTCTCTGAAATCATCTTGTTGGTCATTTCTAACAGAGCAATAATATTCCATAACATTCATATACCATAACTTATTCAGCCACTCTCCAATTGAGGGGCATCCATTCAGTTTCCAGTTTCTAGCCACTACAAAAAGGGCTGCCACAAACATTCTTGCACACGTGGGGCCCTTTCCCTCCTCTAAGATCTCTTTGGGATATAGGCCCAATAGAAACACTGCTGAGTCAGAGGGTATGCACAGTTTGATAACTTTTTGAGCATAGTTCCAATAGAATGGTCGGATCCATTCACAGTTCCATCAACAATGCATCAGTGTCCCAGCTTTCCCACATCCCCTCCAACATTTATCATTATCTTTTCCTGTCATTTTAGCCAATCTGACAGGTGTGTAGTGGTACCTCAGAGTTGTCTTAATTTGCATTTCTGTAACCAGTAGTGATTTGGAGCACCTTCTCATGTGACTAGAAATAGTTTTAATTTCATCATCTGAAAATTGTCTGTTCATATCCCTTGACCACATCACTTGGAGAATGGCTTACATTGTTATAAATTTGAGTCAATTCTCTATATATTTTAGAAAAGAGAGCTTTATCAGAACCTTTGAATGTAAAAATGTTTTCCCATCAACTCATTTTTTAACAGAAAGTTTGATGGACTCAGAGACTTCTACTTTTTTTTGGACATAACCAATGCAGATGTTTGTTTTGCTTGAGCATCCAAGTTTGCAACAGGGATTTTATTTTTCTTTCTTTATTGATGGGAGGAAAGGTAAGCTGAAGAGAAGGCAGGTTTTTATTTATTTATTTATTTATTTATTTTTTTTTTTAAATTTTATTTTATTTGCATAACATATGTGTGGGTAATTCTTCAACAATAACCCTTACATAGCTTTCCGTTACAAATTTTTCCCCCCAACTCCCCACCCCTCCCCTAGATGGCAGGATATCCACTACATGTTAATTATGTTAAAATATTGGCAAATCGAATATATGTATACATATTTCCAAACTTATCATTGTTGTGCAAGAAAAATCTTATCTACACAAACGATATATCAGATAAAGGAAACACAATGTAAGCAAATATCAATCAAGGAGTATGAGAATGTTATGTTGTGGTCCACATTTCGCATCCCTCTCTCTGGGTGTATATGGCTTTCTTCAGTGAACAATTGGAGGTGGTTTGAAACATTTCATTGTTGAAGAGAGCCATGTCCATCAGAATTGATCGTCATATAGTACTGTTGTTGCCGTGTATAATGATCTCCTGGTTCTGCTCATTTCACTCAGCATCAGTTCATGTAAGTCTCTCCAGGCCTCTCTGAAATCATCTTGCTGGTCATTTCTTACAGAACAATAATATTCCATAACATTCATATACCATAATTTATTCAGCCATTCTCCAATTGAAGGGCATCTATTCAATTTCCAGTTTCTAGCCACTACAAAAAGGGCTGCCACAAACATTCTTGCACATGTGGGGCCTTTTCCTTCCTTTATGATTTCTTTGGGATATAAGCCCAATAGAAATGCTGCTGGGTCAAAGGGTATGCACAGTTTGATAACTTTTTGAGCATAGCTCCAAATTGTTCTCCAGAATGGCTGTATCCGTTCACAGCTCCACCAACAATGCATGAGTGTCCCAGCCCTCCCACAACCCCTCCAACATTCATCATTAACTTTTCCTGTCATTTTAGCCAATCTGACAGGTGTGAAGTGGTACCTCAGGGTTGTCTTGATTTGCATTTCTCTGATCAACAGTGATTTGGAGCAGCAGGTTTTTATTTAAAAATAAAATGAAATTAATATTTTATATTATATTAATTATATTAAAATAAAATACAATTTTTAAAAAAAAGACTGGAAAGGTGGGAAGGGGTCAGTTTTTTTAAAAGCTTGTTAAAATGCTAATGAGAAGTTTATACAGGGTATCTCAAAAGTCTAAGGGCAAGTTTAGGCTACTAAAATTGAAAATAGCCTAAATACACTCTAAGACTTTTGGGATATTCTGTATTTGATTTTAGAAACAATAGGGAGACACTAGATATGGATATGTGGAGTGAGTAAAAATGAGGAGCTGAGGATGACACTGAGGTAATGAATCTGGGTGACTAGAAGGATGGTCAGGCCTTGGGCTAATGGGAAAATTCAGGCCTGAATTTGAGGGAAAAGATAATGAGATCTGTTTGAGACATGTTGAGTTTAAGATGCTTAAGGGGAATCCAGTTCAAAATGTCTTCAAGGCAGCTGGAGATGTTAGCAAATGTGTAGCCCAGAAGGGCCCCAGTCTAAGCCTTGGCCCCTGGATATATTTTCTCTTTTATGTTTCTTTTCCTGAGTATAGGTGATTGAGACTGATGTTTGGGATTGACCCTGTGATTGACATTTTCAGCTTGGGAGGCAACCCTTTGAACTTGAGAGATGGGAAACTTATATATACCTCATTGAGGGATAATTGGTAGAAAAAGCTTCCTCAGACTATACAATTCCTGCAGAAGATGACCCTTTGGGAGTATATGTGACCACTTTTGCTGCCATGTTCAAGTAAATGCCATAGCTTTGGGGTGGGGGAAGGGACTTCCATGAAAGTCTCATAGATACACATTTATGAGAGAGGAAGAAGAAAGTAGAAGCTCTCCTTCTCTTAGAAGTATATTGAATAGACAATATCAGGGGTCAATAGAGACTAAAGAATCTCCATTAGGAGATTCCTTTGTCATCCTAAAGCACAAAATCCTCAGAGATGAGCTATGTATCAGAAATGGCCAAGGGAACTTAGTTCAGTTTCATAATGTTCCAATGCTCCATTAGATCAGGAGAGGGGGTCCTGAGGATCCCCATTATGCTGGAAAAGACAGTGGGGGATCATTTTAGGGGATTGTTTATACAGAGATAAGAGGTGGAATGTTGTAAATAGAGAACATCTAGTAGTTCAATTTGTCTGAAACAACAGTTGAAATGAAACAAGACTACAGATGGAACTCAGGACCAGATTTCCCTTCTTTGTCTTTCAAGGCTGGGGCTTTGGAAAGACTTCCCAGAAGGGGTGGAATTTAAGCTTTTAGAATAGTCTTGGATCATGATATTGCTGAGAAGAGTTTAGAGTTGATTATTAAATTAAAATTGATTTATTTAAAGTTGATTATTCACACAACATTGCTGTTACTGTGTACAATGTTCTCCTGGTTCTGCTCACTTCATTCAGCATCAGTTCAGGCAAGTCTTTCCAGATTTTTCTGAAATTTGTCTGCTCATTATGTCTTATAGAACAATAGTATTCTATTTTTACATTAATTTTTTAAATACACATTTATTTATGAATCATGTTGGGAAAGAAAAATCTGAACAAAACGGAAAAACCACAAGAGGAAACAAGAAAAAGAAAAAAAAAAGTGAACAAGCATATGCTGATTTATATTCATAGTTCTCTCTCTGGATGCAGATGGCGTTATCTATCCAAAGTTTATTGGGATTGCCTTGGTTTACTGAGCCCCTGAGAAGAACCAAGACTTTCATAGTTGATTATTATTACTGTGCTCAATGTATTCCTTGTTCTACTTGTTTCACTCAGCATCAGTTCATATAAATTTCTTCCAGGCCTTTCTAAAATCATCTTGTTCTTCATTTTTTATAGAACATTAATATTCCACTACTTTCATATACCATAACTTATTCAGCCACTCCCCAATTGATGGGCATCTACTCATTTTCCAGTTTTTTGCCACCAGAAAAAGAACTGCTACAAACATTTTTGCACATGTAGGTCCTTTCTCTTCTATTATTTCCTTGGGATACAGACCTAGTAGTAGCACTGCTGGGTCAAAGGGTATGCACAGTTTTATAGCCCTTTAGGCATGGTTCCAAATTGCTTTCCAGAATGGTTGGATCATTTCACAACTCCACCAATAATGCATTAGCGTCCCAGTTTTCCTACATCCCTTCCAACATTTATCATTATCTTTTTCTGTCATCTTAGCCAATAATAGTACCCAATTACAATCATACATCACAATTTGTTCAGCCATTCCATAATTTATGGCTATCTCCTCAATTTCTAATTCTTTGCCAGCATAAAAAGAGCTGCTAAAAACATTTTTGTATTTGTGGGTTCCCTTACGCTTTTTATGATCTCTTTGAGATACAGACCTAGGGGTAATATTGCTGGATCAAAAGATATGCACAATTTTATAGCCCTGTGGGCATAGTTTCAAATTGCTCTCCAGAATGGTTGGATCAGAGGAACTCCCATTCTATGGCTAATAAATTGCCACTGTCTTCTCCCCAATCCCTATAATTTGAAATTGTCTCAAAGGTAAAAACCCCATTCTTCTTTTGGTATTCCTCATCCTCATTCTGCCCTAATTTCCTACCAGCTTTAGCTCAAAGACTCCCAAGGCATTTTCTTTTTCAAATCCCTTCCATTGTGCTCTCTAAGAACAGTATTTTATTGAATAAAAACTTTCCTTTGTCCTAGAACTCATTCGATCAATAAATATTTAGTAAGTGCCTACTATGTGCCAAGCAGAGCAGCTAGATGGTGCAGTGAATAGAGTATCAGACCTGGAGTTAGGAAGACTCACCTTCCTGAGTTCAAATATGGCTTCAGACACTTACTAGTTGCATAACTTTGGACAAGTTACTTAATCTAACCTTATTTGCCTCAATTTCATCTGTAAAATGAGTTGGAAAAGGAAATAGCAAACCACTTTAATATCTTTGCCAAGAACACCCTAAAAAGGATCATGAAAAGTTAGACACAATTGAAAAATGACCAAACACCAATATGCCAAACATTACTGGGATCTGAAGATACAAAAAGGGAAAGGAAGGAAGGAAAGGAAGGAAGGAAGGAAGGAAGAAAAAGAGAAAAAACAAAGGAAGGAAAAAGTATCCCTCCTCTTGAGAAGTTTATTGAAAAAGACAATACATGTAAAACAACAGAAATGTAGTGAACATTCCAACATTTGGAAAAGGTACATATATAAAAACATACAAATTAAATATAAAGAAATAAATTTATAAAAATAAAATGTAAACCATATAAAATATAAATATTATATGTGTGTATATATACAATATATGCATAATAAATTTAAGATAGTTCAATACCAAATAGTTAGTTAAGGAAGAACAGCACTAACAGTTGTGGGAAATCAGAAAAATTTTTGGGTATGAAATACTACTTGAGGTGAGCCTTGAAAGAAGTGATCTTTCTGTCATGTAGTTAAACATACCAGCCCAGAAAGAGGAATAAATATATTTCTTTCTTCTCATTGCTGTTTGTGGATCCATCCTCTGCTTCAATCAAGTAACAATTTCTCTTCCTTTGAGATTTACTCAATCCTTCTTATCATCTTGTCCAGATTCTTACTACTGTTGTTTCTCAGCCCTCAGGTTATACTCCCTGTCTTTGTACTGATAGACGTGAATATCCACCTTAATCTCTTTTCTATGGTTGTCTATGTCATCGGGCTCCTCAGTTCCTATAACCTGCATCTTCATTGTACCTCAACCACAGGCATGGTCATGCCCTAGATCTCATCTCTTATCTCTGCTTCCTCCCTCTGTTAATTCTAAACTTCTAAATTCCTCTTTCTCATAATAACCTCTTATTCTTCCAATTTCCCACTTCATTCCTCCTAATCTATGTTCAGTATAACTTCGACCTCCAGTCCTTCCACCTCCCATCCTTATGGTCTATCACTCTTATTTAGGTCTTTCCTCCCTCCCTGCTTAGTTATGGTCCTATAATTAACTAATGCAACTGAATATTCTATCTTTGAAACTCTTATCAGTGACCATACTTTGCCAAATCTTAGCCCTAGGTTACACCTATCAACTATCTCCATGATTACTTTTATGTTTTTGAACAACAATGGATGAAGTAACAGAATTATGGTGACTCGGTCTAACATAAAAGTATGTTATCTAATGGACCCTCATTGATGCATAGTGGTCCCTTTAGTCTATTAGTCTATTCTTCCCTATTGACTCTCTCCTCTCTCTCTCTGTCTCTGTCTGTCTGTCTGTCTGTCTCTTTCTTTGCTGAGGTAATTGGGGTTATGTGACTTGCCCCTATTCACATGGCTAGGAAGGGTTAAGTGTGAACTTGGTCCTCCTGACTTCAGGACAGTGTTCTATCCACTGTGCCATCTAGCTTTCTTCCCTCTCTGTCCCCCTCCCCCATTGACTCTCAATAGTCTTGCAGTAGTCTTTTCAAATCTTCTCTTCTCAAGATTTCTAGACCACTCTTTATTTCTTTTCCTATCATCAGAGAACTTTGCCTTCTCATTTTCTGGGAAAATTGATACTATATCCCATGAGTTCCCCCTTTTCTCTTACTCTGCTCTTCTAAACCCCTCAGGATTATGTCCCATTCTTTCTTCCTTGGCTCCAGTTTTCTTTTTTCTATAATAATAGATTTTTATTTTTCAGAATACATACAGAGATAATTTTCAACATTCACCCTTGCAAAACCTTGCGTTCCAAATTTTTCTCCCATCCTCTCCCCTTATCCCTTTCCCTAGACAGCAAGTAATTCAATATAAGTTAAATATGAGCAATTCTTCTAAACATATTTTCACATTTTCATGCTGTACAAGAAAAATAAAATCAAAAGGGGAAAAATGGGAAAGAAAAAAACATGGAAGCAAACAACAACAAAAAAGTGAACATACTATGTTATGATCGACATTCAGTCCCTATAGTCCTGTCTCTGGATGCAGATGACTCTCTCCATCACAAGTCTATTCGAATTGCCCTAAATCATCTTAGTGTTGAAAAGGTTGGCTCCAGTTTTAAAGAAGAAGTAGTCTTTCTTGCTAGGGACAACTCAACTTGTGTTCTTGAGCGCTTTCATTATGAGAACTTGCCATTTTGATTATTCTCTTTCGGTCTCTCTTCCTTTCACACATATACATACACACATTTTTTTTCTGTTACTCTTTCAATCTTTTCTTATCCACTAGTTATTTCTATGCTGTCTACAACCATGACTAGATTTTCTCCTACACTTAAAAAAGCCCTTCCCTTGACCCTACATTTTCTCAAGCTATCATCTCACAGTTAGGTAGCCAGTTTCCAAGAAAAAGTCTCCAATACCCACTATCTTCATTCCTTATTGCTCCCTCATTTTTTCAAGCTCTTGCAATTTGACTTCTGACCCTATTGATTGACTCTGCTCTACTTACTGGCTAGTCATCTCTCACTTTCTAAATTCTATGATCTTTTTCATAAGCAAAAAGCTGAAGGCAATTTATTGAAGCTTCTGACTCTTGGCCATGGTTCCTCCCTGTTACTCTCTGTTTGCATGGTACCTCTTTTTGCTGATTCCATTTGCCAGGTCATCATGTATCTTCTGTCACTTAACTGGGGCAAGGCTGTCCTGGGTCATCTTTTCCTTTATCTTAATACTTTCTTTTGGTGATTTCATGGATCTAATTGTTACTGCAACATAAATGACTTCCAAATCTATGTATCTAATACTAATCTCTCTGCTGAACTCTAGACCTGCTCATCTCTGCTTACATACTCTCTTGGTATCTTAAACTCAGAATATCCAAACCACAACTCATATTAATTTTCTTAAACCCACTGTTCTCTACATTTGTCTATTTTTCTTGACAACCAACTTTCTATATCATCCAGGTTCAAAATCTCAGAATTACCTTTGACTTTTTTCCTTCCTTCACTTCCCATAGCTAATCAGTTGTGAAGTTTTGACAATTTTACTTCCACGATATCTCTTCTACCTTCTCCCTGTTGGCTATTATCGTTCCATTTATCCTAGATACTAGGTCCATCTTTACCCTTCTTTTGCTCTTTTAATAAGTCTCTTCATGCCCTTATCATTTGTAGCCAACCTCAGCATTAGTATTACTGATATTTCCCCCTCAGAACCATATCACTCCTTTGTATTCAACCTGTTAACATGCTCTTGCTTCCATCTTCTTCTACATATCTTTTAAAATTCTGAATTGGTCAGTGAGTTCCCTGTGCATCCACATCAGGCTCTTTAGTCAGTTCCCCTATCTCATCCATCTTTCTTCTTTCTTAGTCTCCAGTTTTCTCCTTATACTTGAGACAGAATAACCAAAGGAAAAAATTATATTTGCAAAGAAGAATAAAGTTACATTCTGTTAGTGTAACTGGGAGACATATGTTCAGAATCCTGAAAGATGGATCTGTCAAGATATACACAGGCATTTCTTAAGCTTCTAGATTTACCCTAGTTGAACTACTCCCCGAGGACTTCCTGATATTAAAGATGTGCAAACTATAGTTCTTATGGTTCTCCTTTCTAGGCTGGCTTTGTTTATCCCAACTTCCCAATTCTAAGCTTTCTCTCTGGATGAACTAATAACCAGTGGCTCACCTCTCTAACAAATTCCTAAAACTGAGTAGCATATAGATGATTCAGGAGCTCTGTAATACACAAACATATAGTCATAATTTTATAACTAAACTATTCAAGATGCATACATCTGCATCTCTCTCACACACAAGATTGTTCCGAAAATCCACAAAGGCTTTCCCTCAAGTGGGACCTTCCTGTATCCTTTTGGGTTTGTACTTGTGTATCTTAACAGCATCAGAGAATCTCACAGAGAGAAAGAGAGAGCCTCAGAAATCATCAAGTCTGAATTCTAAACCCTCTACAACATCCTTCCATAGGGATTATTTGATTTTTGTTTGAAGATCTCAGGAAAAGGGGAAGCTACTATGTCTAGAGGTAGGTGACCATTTTTGAATAGCTTTAATTGTGGGAAAATTTTTCATTCTATGAAGCTGAGATATGTTTTTCTTTACCATGAGTTCTATTCTCTGGGGACAAGCAGGACAAGTTTTGCTTGATAGTTCTTCAAATATTTGGAGAAAGCGACTGGGTAAGGAATAAGGGAAGGGAATTAACATGTATATATTGCCTATATGTGTCAGGCACTGTACTAAGTGCTTTTTCAAAAATACAAAAAGTAAAGATCCTCACAACCATTTTTCAAGGCAGTTGCTGTTATTTTCCTCACTTTTAAGTTGAGGATATTTAGGTAAATAGAGATTAAGTGATTTGTCCAAGTTCACACAATCTGAGGCTGCATTTGGATTTAGTTCTTTTTTAAGTCCACATCCAGCATATCACCTAGGTGTCTCAGTATTTTTCTCCTTGGTAAACATCTTTAGTTTATTCATTTGATCCTCATGTGACATGCTCTCAAGTTCTTGATGCTCTCCTACTTGTCAATATTCTTCTGAAAATGGACCCCAAACTCCCTGGGAGAGTGTGCTTCAGTGTGCTCTGTGTCACCTAGCTCCTCTTAGACCTAAAGATTTATGCAAAATGCTTGAAGAAATTTATGTCACCCATGTGTTTTTTGGGGGAAGAATAAAGGGCAAAGGAAAAAGGGAGGGTAGGAAGACCATTATGGCCTTCAAATTAAAGGTCTTGCAGTCCTGAGTATGAGGAAGCGTTCAGAAAAGGGAAAATGGTCTCATGTGGGAAGACTCTTTCATGAGGGACCTGATGCATTTCAGGCCAGGACACTGATTTCTCAGAGAGTAGTGAGAGAGATATCAGAGCAGACTTTGTGTCTAACGGAGCAATCTGGATCCAAGGTTGCCTAAGGAAGCTTATACTTTTGACCAGTTACAGCTGGACTCCTACCCCTCTGTTCAGGAGGCTGCTTGAGACAGAATCTTTGTCCTGATTGCTCTCTCCTGATCAAGCTCTATTCCAGAAAAAGGAAAGTTATCTGGGGAACATAGGACTTTTGATACTTATCTCTGGGGAAATAGATAGTGGCCCTTGAGCAGCTTTTGGGGCAGAACTCAGGAGAAAGATGGCTTCCAGGAAAGGAAGCAATGGTCACCCCTAGGATATCACTTATCCTCCTTTTCTGTCTTGCATTTTCAGTCTCTCCCTCTACAATGTTTTTTTTCCTCTCTACCTACAAATCTAATGAATTTTCTTTTACACTGAAAGACCTTTCCTCAACCTTTCTGTCCCCTCAAGCTAACAACTCATCTCCTTTTTTCATTGCCATACTACTTAAAAGTCATTTGCACTTGCTGCCCATTCACTTTTTATCATCCTCCTGCCCATATCATTCCCTTCATCCTTCTGCCCATATCATTCAATAGAACCTGCCCTTTCCAAGGCCATTAATCATTTCATCAACACATCTAATGAATAGCCTATCTTTCCTTGGTCCTCATGTTCCCTGAAGCATGATTGATTCCTCTGATTTCTCTGAAGCATACCGAACTCTTCTCCCCATTGCTTGAAATATCCTTAACCTTTGTTTTTTGTGATATTACCTTTTCCCCATTCTCTGCCTACCTCTCTTACTATCCTGTCTCCATTTCTTCTTCATTTCCCCCCCAACATTCAGAAAGTAGACAAACATCAAGTTCTGTTCTCAACCTTCTGCTCTTCTCTCTACTTTCTTCCTTCATGAATTTATCCCTTCCTACAATTTCAACTACTACCTTTGTGCAAGATGAAAATCAAAGGGATCATACTCTCTATCCCAAGATTTCCCCTTCTTCAGATTTCCTAAATCAGTATCATCAGCTTTGGACTACATGGGACTATTCTTCACCCAGTCACTATTTTCTGACTCACTCTCCATGTGTTCTCCTGGCCCCTAACTTTCTACTTCTTCAAGAACCTATTTCAAATCAATATTATTGTTGCTTATTCTTTTTATATAGACAAAGAACTGGAAATCAAGGAGTTGTCCACCCTTTGGAGAATGGATGAACAAATTGTGGTATATGAATGTGGTATGTGACAAAATACCATTGTGCTGGAAGACATGATGAAAGAGAGGATTTCATAGAGCCCGGGGAAGACATGTATGAACTGATACAGAATGAAGTGAATAGAACCAGGAAAACATTTTATAAAATAACAACAATTCTATGAAGAAAAACAATTTTGAAAGACTGAGGAGCTTTAGTCTACGTAATATCCAGCCACAATTCCAGAGTACTCATGATGAAACATGCTGAACACTTTTATAAAGAAAAGTAATGGATTAAAGAGTGTAGATTGGTTCATATTTGGGGGCACATGCCTGATCAATTAGGGAATTTGTTTTGCTTGGCTATACTAATTTTTAACAGGGATTTTTTTTTCTTTCTTTTTAAGTGGGTATTGGGTGAGGGAGAGAGGGAAGGCAGATCTTCATGAAAACAAAGTAAAAATGTCATTAAAAGCATTCTCATTGCTTCTGGAAAGAGGATGTCAACCAATTATGCTATTGTTCCACACATCCTGATGACTTTCCAGGCCAAAACTTACCTCTCTGGTGATTACTTCCTTAAATGTGTTATATTACCCTATTCAAATGTAAACTCCTTGAGGGCAAAGTCTATTTTACTTTTGCATTTATGTTTCCAGCATTTCATATAGTGCTTTAATAACATAATTTATTTAATGCAGTTTCTTTGACATTTAAGTTAGCTATTAAAAAATTAATAATAGCTTTTTATTTTCAAAATACATGCAAAAATAATTTCCAACATTCACACTTGCAAAAACTTGTGTACCAAATTTTCCTCCTTTCCTACTCTCCACTCCCCTGTGCTAGACAGCAAGCAATCCAATATATGTTAAATATGTGCAATTCTTCTATACATATTTCCACATTTATTTTGTTGCACAAGAAAAATCAGATCAAAAAGGGAAAAGAAGCAAAAAAAGCAAGCCAACAACAATAAAAAAGTGAAAATATTGTGTTGTGATCCACATTGAGTCTCCACAATCCTCTCTCTGGATGCAGATGGCTCTTTCCATCACAAGTCATAGTTAACTCTTTATAAATGCTTTCTCCTTCATTCATCAATACCAGGGATTTGAGTGGGTGTGGGGGACAGGTGCACATTTTTTGTGATTGACCTCTAAGTCCAGACCCAGTTTTTATGGTTGCCCTGACAGAATAGTTTTCAGGAGCTCTCTAGATCTGGCTTAGGGTCACTGTTATTTTTCTTCAATGCCTGAGCATTCTAACTACTAGCCTTTCTCTCATCCTCATGCTCTCCTCCGGTTCCCGTGAATAATATCATGATTGATAAAATAGGTCTCTCTCTGTGTACTGAGAAGAAACCTACTTCACTCTGACACATCTGAGTTGGAGACTACTGACCTCAATGTTCATTCTCGAGTCCCATTTAGTACAAGACCAACATATTTGCAGAAGGAGCTACACAAATCTCCCTCCCCAAAGGGCAGCCAGCTCTGAGCCTTCCTTCTGGGAGATATTTATAAAGCGGCACCTGGAGCTGCTCTAGCCCCTCCAGAGGAAGACTGAGGGGGTGAGTAGAAACGTTGATAGAGAGCAGAAGTATTCCTCCAAACTCAGTGGGAAATGCTGATGTAAGCAGGAGGCAAACTATCTGGACACGCAAATGGGACCCATTGACGGTTAAGCCAAGCAGAGAGCTGGAGACAGACTCATTTGAGCAGGACAAAAAGAGAGCTTCTCTGCAGCCCCCCGAGGCCCCTTTTGTGTGAGGGTACGGGCGGCTAGACCCTGTGGGTACCACAATCAGGATATTTCTAAAGCAGAGAGGTGCTCTATTCCAGAAGAGTGGGTATCCTCCAGAGCTCCTGCTATGACTTATGTGGATGGTGCAAGTCCAGCTCCAAGTTCATTTCTTTTTCAAAGGTGAAGTCCAAACTCTTGAGGAGACTAGGTTAGACACAGGGGATGGAGCGTCAGGTTCAAATCTGGTCCCACACACTTACTAGCTGTATGACCCTGGAAAGTCACTTAACCCTGTTTGCTTTAGTTTTCTCTTTTGTAAAAAGAACTAAAGAAGGAAATGGCAAACCAAGAAAACTCCAAATGAGGTCATGAGTGAAACAACAAAACACTTAGGTGAAAGTAGTCCTTACTGGAATGGGAGGAGATGTCTATGGCTCTCTTTCTCAATCCCATTTGTTTTCTTTCCAGGGGGAAACTCAACCCTTATGGTAATAATTTAGAAGTCTCTATTCATCCCTGGGGAAAAGTGGGGCCTCCTAGAAAGGGGAGAATTTGTATTAGTCATTTATAGGTGACTGTGAGTATTTTTCTGTGAAATAAGATAAAGACTAGTGTAGAGATAGTGAGGTGACACAGTGGTTAGGATCCTTGAGCTGGAGTCAAGAAGACCCAAGTTCAAGTCCAACCACAGATGCTTAGGAGCTGGGGGACTGTGGACAAGCACTTATCCTCTACCTGACTTGGTTTCCTTGTCTGTAAAATATAAAATAGAAAAATAGAAAAAATAAAATATAAAAAAATAATAGCACCTACCTTCTAGGGTAGCTCTGAACATCAAGTGAAATAATATTTATAAAGCACTTTGCAAAATTTAAAATTCTATATAAATGTTAGCCATTATGATTATTATTATTCTATATGTAGTGTTATCTTGAGTTGTTGCAAGGGATTGGCCTCTAACCAACTCTGTGGAGGTCTAGGTATGAGGGATAATTTGGGATTTTTAGAGGATTCTTAGTGGGAGGCAAAACAACCTAGAGAAATGTGACTTTTGGGTCCAGGCTCCAAGAGCAGATCTTTTTCATGTAAGCCCAGAGCTTGGGGTGCTAGGCCCTAGGTTCTGCAGGGTTTAGGTAAGATACATTTTTAGCATTTCTAGTTAAGTACAGAGTTAAGAATAATGCACTAAGACCTCTCAGATTAACAGCTCTGGCTGCTTCTCTGAGGGTCAATGATCCTTCCAGATTGCCCTCCGCCTCTTCTATGTCAGCTTCAGCAGGTTCCTATAGGCTCTCTGGTATACTGCTATTACTCTGTACTCTCTTTAAACATAAATTCAAGTGGAAATACAAACTTTTTTATTTTATTTTATTTTTTACCAAGGCCAGTCAGGAAATGGGGGAAATTTCATCATATACCCTAATTTTGATCTCCAACCTTGGCCTCTCTCCCAAACCCCAGTTCTGCATTTCTAATTTCCTGTTGGGCCTTTCCACTTGGAAGCCACAGGAACAGCTCAAACTCTTCATATCCAAAATTAGATTCAATATCTCCTCCTCTAAATCTTTTTTTCTAACTTTCCTCTTTATACTTTTTAACTTTCTTCTTATGTCTCCTATTCTCCCACTTATCAAATCTTGAAATATCTAACCTATATTTAACTTATTTCTTACCCTGAAGATTCTATCACCAAGTCTTTTTTATTTATCTCTGTAATATCTCTAGCATCTTTTCCCTCCTCTCCATTTCCATGGTGCTCACCTTTGTTTAGGGCCTAGTTATCCCAGTGATGAAACACTTGTCCTGTCTTAGATAGGTCTCAGTCTATTTTTTAATAATAAAAATAATCATATAGAATAATATGCATGTAGTATACTAATAATCATAATAATAGCTAGCATTTATATAGTTTTATAAAATCTTTTTCTGATTTATAGGTGCCGCTTCAATTATATTTAAATACTTCGTATAGTACATCAAGGAATATATAAAATTTAAATAACACTTTTCCTACCACAGAGCCTATAGGGAAATGAGACAAATACAAATAGTTATTGATAAAATGCATCTTATAAATACCAAGCTTCGTCTAAAAGCAGAGATAGGAGAAGGCTCCTCCTGCCCAATCTCATTAGACAAAGATAATCTATGGGTATGGAACATAGGAGATATTAGACTTTTTCAATATGTTGGTTAGTTTTGCTAACATGTTTCCCCCCCCCCTTTTTTTCCTTTGTTATAAAGTGTGACTTTCTGGGAGACAGGTGCAATATGCTGAGAAATGAAGATGAACTTTATCTTGTAAGCAATAGAGAATCATTCAAGATTTTTGAGCAGTGGAACAAAAAGACTAGAATTGTTGAGTAGGAATAATGATTCTAACAGATATTTGAAGGATGGATTTGAGAGAATAGAGAGTTGAAGTGTGAAGATACACTATGATATGAACAGACAGTTTTTAGATAAATTAAAACTATTTCTAGTCATATGAAAAAAATGCTCTAAATCATCATTTATTAGAGAAATGCAAATTAAGACAACTCTGAGGTACCACTACACACCTGTCAGATTGGCTAAGATGACAGAAATGTGATTGAACAAATTGTGGTATAGGATACTATTACTGGCTAAAATGACAGAAAAAGATAATAAATGTTGGAGAGGGTGTGGGAAAACTGGGACACCAATACATTGATGATAGAATTGTGAACTGATCCAACCATTCTAGAGAGCAATACAGAACTATGTCCAAAGGGCTATAAAACTGCAAACCCTTTGATCCAGTAGTGCTACTGGTCTGTATTTTATGAATACATAAAAAAAGGAAAAGGACCCACATGTGCAAGAATGTTTGTGGCAGCCCTTTTTGTGGTGGCAAGAAACTGGAAACTGAATGGATGCCCATCAATTGGAGAATGGCTGAATAAATTATGATATATGAATGTAATGGAATATTATTGTTCTATAAGAAATAATAAGCAGAATGATTTCAGAAAAGCCTAGAGAGATTTGCATGAAATGATGCTAAATTAAGTGAGTAGAACCCAAAAAACATTGTACACAGCAACAACAAAATTATCCGATGATCAACTCTGATGGACGTGGCTCTTTTCAACAATGAGATGATTTAGGTCAGCCCCAACAGACTTGTGATGAAAAGAGCCATCTGAGAGACAATTGTGGGGACTGAATGTATAGCACAACATAGTATTTTCACCTGTTTGTTGTTTGCTTGATTTTTGTTTTCTTTTTAATTTTTTTCCTTTTTGATCTGATTTTTCTTGTGTAGCATATTTGTGGAAGTATGTATAGAGAAATTATACGTGTTTAACATATATTGTACTACTTGCTGTCATGGGGAGGGGGGAAGGAAAGGGAGGGAGAAAAATTTGGAACTCAGGGTTTTGCAAGGGTGAATGTTGAAAACTATCTTTGCATAGATTTTGAAAATAAAAAGCTATTAAAAAGAAGGCTATTGTAACAGTCCAGGCAGGGGATAATGAGGATCTGTACTGGGTGGTGATAATGGAAATTCAGAAAAGGGGGCAGATACAATGATATCTTTTACTGGTATATTGGTTATGAGAGGTGAGGAAAAGGGAAAAGTTGAATAGTCTTCTCTATCATATTAGGAACTCGTCCTTCCCTCATCTCACCATTCTCCCAGCAGTCCAGCATCCCTAGAATTCCATTTCCTTATGGCCATAAGAGATGTGTGTCAACACCATTAGTGTCCACTTCAGGCTTAAGGAGGCAGAGGGGGTCCATCTTTTCTATGTATTATCATTTTACTTTAGGCCATAGTTCTTGACCCTCTGCTAAGGACAGAATACATCCTGTTCCAAAATGCTATCCTAGTTTTAACAGTCATTTTCAATGCTCTTTGGTGTTTGGGGGAGCCAAACTGTTTGGACATCAGTTTCTTCCCTATTGACTTCTGAGCGAAACTGTTCCAACTTAGAATGAAAGTTTGAAAAAACCATGAATGAGGAGAATCAAGGAGGAATTTCAGCTGGGGATTACCAAATCTAAACTAGGATGGGTGATCATTCCACATGTCTGCAAAGTGTTCCATTTGACACAAGAATGCCCAAGACAATAAGGAAGGGCTTAAAACATGCTGTTAAGTACCCCATCAACCTTGAAGTGTGGTTTACAGCATTTTTCTTTTTGTTTTTAATTAAAACTTTTTATTTTTTTTTTATTTTTATTTTTATTTTTATTTTTTTTTTTGCTTTTTGCTGAGGCAATTGGGGTTAAGTGACTTGCCTAGGGTCACACAGCTAGGGAATGTTAAGTGTCTGAGATCAGATTTGAACTCAGGCCCTCCTGACTTCAGGGCTGGTGCTCTAACCACTGCGCCACCTAGCTGCCCCAAAACTTTTTATTTTTCAAAGCATGTGCGTGGACAATTCTTCAACATTAGCCCTTGCAAAACCTTGTGTTCCAATTTTCCCATCCCTTCTTCCCCCACGCCCTCCCCTAGATGGTAAATAGTCCAACATATGTTAAACATAGTAGAAATATATGTTAAATTTAATATATGCATATATTTATACAATTATCTTGCCACACAAAAAAAATCAAATCAAACCAGAAAAAAAATGAGAAACAAAATAAAAATGCAAGGAAACATCAACAAAAAAGAGAGATGTTGTGAATTATACTCAGATCCCACAGTTCTCTCTCTGGGTATAAATGACTCTCTTCATCACTAAATAATTGGAATTGGTTTGAATCATCTCATTGTTGAAGAGAGCCACATCCATCAGAATAGAGTCTTGTTGCTGTGTATAATGATCTCCTAGTTCTGCTCATTTGACTTAGCATCAGTTGATGTAAGTCTCTCAAGCATTTTCAATATACAGATCATTCAGTCAGTCAGATAGCATTTTTTTAGCATTTAATATGTTTTACACATTGTGCTAAATGCTAGATCTTTCTTGGGAAGACAACAGAAAATGCAAACAGGAAAGGCCAACTGATTATCTTTCTCTCACTCCTATCAAAACACACAACTCAATGGAGACAGAATAAAGGGTCAGCCTTAGAGGTTCAAGATCTTCCTATTTCTATCTGCTGCCTCCAAGCAGCCTCGGAATGGAGGAGATGCTGATACTTTTGTTAGGATTGTTGAAAACAATAACTGCTTCCCCCCTTCCCCCCCCCCCCCCGGATCAATCGCTTTGCCTTCTTGATTGTAGTAATAACTTGGAAGAAAGAACACAGTACAACATGATGACAGGATCAGGCTAGGACTAACAGCTAATTTATTAGGTGAGGGTCAAGGAACTCTATTTGGGGTACAAAGGATTTGGAGGAAGGGGCAGCAGGGGTGACCAGTCCTATATCATAAACCACTTGATGAATATTTCCACTACATGTCTGAAATGTGAATGCATCCTATCTCTTGCCCTTTCTCCAAATGTCCCTATGTCTTTTGAGAAGTCACCAAATTGCATAATCTTGAAATCATGCTTAACCCTTCCCAAATCTTGCTCCCCATGTCCAATCAGTTGCTAAGTCTTGTCAGTTCATCTTCACTTCCATTCCTTGTATCTACCCCTTTTTTCTACTATGGTTTTGAAACTCAGAACAAGACCTTTAACCTCTGTCTTCCTCAGTTTCCTAACCTGTAAAAGAGGGATAATAGTAATATTCACCGCTCAGGATTATTATGAAACTAAAATGAGATAACATTTGTAAGCCACCTAGTCAATTTTAAATCACTACATAAATGCTAGTTACTACTGTTATTACTCACATGGTGACTATCCTCGTTGAAGTTTCCATCTTCCTGGACTCTTCTATTACTTCTGAAATGGTGGCCCTGCTCCCATTCTTTCCCTCTCCAATACATTTTCCAATTACTTGCCCAAATAGTTTTTCTAAGGCAAAATCTATTTATGTTATTCCTCTGTTCAAAATCCTCCACTGGTTTCCTGTTGTCCTGGGATAATTTTTTTCTAATTCCTTATTTTTTAAATAATACTTTATTTTTCCCAATTATATGTAAAGACAATTTTTAACATTTATTTAAAAATTTTTTGGAGTTCCAAATTTTCTCCCTTCTCTTTACCTCCTTCCTCCTTGATACAATAAGCAATTTGATATAGGTTATACATGTGCAATCATGCAAAACATATTTCCATATTAGTCATATTGTAAAAGAAGACAGGAAAAAAAACATGAAAAAAATAAAAAAGATGAAAAATAGTATACTTTGATCTGTATTCAGACTCCATCAGCTCTTTCTCTGGATGTGGATAGCATTTTTCATCATGAGACTTTTGGAATTGTCTTGGATCATTGTACTGCTGAGAATAGCTAACTCATTCACAGTTATCATTGTACAATATTGCTGTTACAATATTGTACAATGTTCTCCTAGTCCTACTCACTCACTCTCTCTGCTTGCTCACTCTCTCAAGTCCTCTTATACATTCACTTGACATCAATTCATGTAAGTCTTTCCAACTTTTTTCTGAGATCCACCTGCTCATCATTTCTTAGACCACAAACATATTCCATTACAATTAGCTATTCCCCAATTGATGGGCTTTTTTTCTTTGCCACCACAAAAAGAGCAGATATAAATATTTTTGCACAAATAGGTCCCTTTCCTCTTAAAAAAATCTCTCTGGGATATTCTTACTAGTGGTATTATTGAATCAGAGGGTTTGCACAATTTTATAACCTTATGGGCATAGTTTCAAATTGCTCTCCAGAATAGTTGGTTCATTTCACAACTCCACCAACAGTGAATTAGTTTCCCAATTTTCTCACATCCCCTTGATCATTTTAAATTTTCCTTTCTAAGCCAATCTGTATGTATGAGGGGGTAGCTCAGAGTTGTTTTAATTTGCATTTCTCAAATCAATAGTGATTTAGAGCATTTTTTCATATGACTGTAGTAAATAGGTTGATTTTTTTCATCTGAAAACTGCCTGCTCATATCCTTTGACCATTTATCAGTTGGGGAATGATTTGTATGCTTATAAATTTGACTCCATTCTTTATATATTTGAGAAATAAGGCCTTTATCAGAGACATTTGCTATAAAGCTTGTTACTCTGCTTCCTGGTTTCTTTCCATCTTTGTTGCATTGGCTTTGTTTATGTAAATCCTTTTTAATTTAATATAATACAATTTATTCATTTTGCATTTAGTAATTCTCTCTAATTCTTATTTGGTCCTAAATTCTTTCTTTCTCCATAGATCTAACACACATAAGCCATTCCTTGCTCTCTTTATTTGCTTATGGTATCACTCTTTATGTCTTAATTCACGTGCCTATTTTAATTCTCTCTTGGTATACTTTTCACAACAGTTTTTGCCAAGTAGTGAATTCTCCCAAAAGCTGACGTCTTTAGGTTTATCAAACACTAGATTATTAGGGTTTTTTTACTTTTATATCTTATTTACCTAATCTATTTCACTGTTCTACTACTCTATTTCCTATTTGTTGCTCTGTGACGAAATATAAACTCTTAATTTTGGCATTCAAGGCTTTCTGCACTCTGACTCCAGCTTCCCTTTCTAATTTTATTTAACATTATTCCCTTTTATGAACTTCATGCTCAGTCCAGCCAAACTGCATCATTAGTTGCTTCCTAAATTCAGCATTCTATTTCTTGCCTTGTTGCATTCATGTAGCCTGTGTCCCATCTATAGGATGTCCTCTTGCCTCATGTCTCAGAATCCTGACAGTCTTCCTTCAAGGCTAAGCTTAGGTACCACCAAATATACTAACAATTACAGATATCTAAAGGTTTAAGGTGCTGTTTCAAGAAATTGTGGCTTCTTCTGTTGGGATTGCTGTGAAGTAATTGACTATGGGTTAGGCTTGAAGACTTCTGGAGTTTCTTCCAACTCTTAGATTCTGTGATTCTCCCATTTTATGATCTATCCCATTCCCTCTTCTCCAATCTTGTTGTTAGTGCTACTTTTCTACTCAAATTAGTAAATTGTATTTACTTACTTGACATATTTCATAACTCAGTAAATTGTAAGTTCTTGTGGGCAGTGACCAATATTGGGTTCAATTTCCTGTGTTTAGTGCGATGCTTCGCAACTAGAAAAGAATGGATAAATATTTGTTTAATTGAATTATTTGCTCAAGGATTTCTGGGATCAATCTGCTCTCAAGTCCTCTTATACATTCAAAACTAAAGTGTCTCATATGGAACTGAAAGGCACAATCCACACATTTGTCAGAACCATACAAGTTTTAGGGTTGTGCTAAGATCAAGGCTTGTATGACTTGGCTATAGGGTGGGGAATGGGCCCATTCCTCATTTTTCATTTTTATGAATGGTCCTGCTATGAAAATTCCCTTTGTATAAATTAATATTTTTTAAATATTTAATTGAAGCATCTTTCCTAAGGGTGAATTATAGGCTCAAAGGCAAGAATACTAGAGTAAATTTTATTTCACACTGATAAATTCCATGTTAGAAAGATTGAACTCATTTATGTTGATTGCCATCATAAGTGTGCCTGCTGCTTCCTCACACTTACTTGAGTGCATCTGTTTCCCCTCCCTGGCCTAGGAGTATGAGTGCTGTCCACCAATTTTCTTCTAATGTTTCTTTTTCTTACAGACAAATGTAAGTGGGGGAAAAAAACCTGCTCAGAGGTCAATGGACCAACTCAAGTCAAGTTTAAAAAGTATTTATTAAATACTTATATACAAAGTAGGGCAAAAGCACTTATTGTCCTCAAAGGACTTCTACCCTAATGAGGGAGACAACATATAGACAAAATACAAGTTATATTGGATCTATACAAGGTAAATTTGAAGTAACTTGAGAGGAAAGGCCCTATCATTGAGGAGAAGCAGGAAAACCTTCTGGCAAAAAGTAGGATTTTTAGCTGAGACTTGAAGGAAACCATGGGTAAAGATGAAGAAGGAGATCATTCTAGGCATGGGAGAGACAATGAAAGGGACCAAATTCAGGAGATGGAGTGCCATGTGCTAGGAAAAGCAAGAGGCTGGTATCATTGTATCATAGAATATGTGAAGAAAAGGAAAGAGGAAGACCGTTGGAGCTCAATGGAAAAAGAAGACCTTGGGGAAGAAAAATGTCAAAAAAAAAAAAAAAGGGTAGATGATATCTGGAGTCTGATAAGCAAAGTAAGGAGAGAAGAGAAAGAAAATGATGAGACCTTCTTACAGAGACTCTATTGTCTGGAGTGGAAACTGAGTGGAGGTCCATCAGTTGGAGAATGGCTGAATAAGTGATGGTATATGAATGTCATGGAATATTATTATTCTATAAGAAATGATCAGTAGGATGATTTCAGAAAGACCTGGAGAGACTTACATGAACTGATGCTAAGTGAAGTGAGCAGAACCAAGAGAACATTATACACAGCAACAACCAGATTATTGATGATCAATTCTGATGGACATGGCTGTTTACAACAATGAGGTGATTTAGGCCAATTCCAATAGACTTGTGATGAAGAGAGCCATCTGCACCAAGAGAGAGGACTATGGGGACTGAATGTGGATCACAACATGGTATTTTAATTATATTGGTTGCTTGCTTTTTGTTTTCTTTCCCCCTTTTTGATCTGATTTTTCTTATGCAGCATGATAAATGTGGAAATATGCTTTGAAGAATTGTACATATTTAACATATATTGGATTATTACTTGCTGTCCAGAGGAGGGGTGAGGGGAGGGTAGGGAGAAAAAATCTGGAACAAATTTTTGCAAGGGTGAATATTGAAAACTATCTTTGCATGTATTTTGAAAAAGCTATTATTAAAAAATAAAAATAAACAAAGACAATGGAGGGCATCTTCTGTTTGCATTAGGGTATTGGCAAGAATCTAGCAGTTGTAAATGCAAATGAACAAATAGTATCAAATATCCTTGGGAAAGGCCCAGAAAAAGAAAGGAAGGGTCTATTGTAATGAAACCCTCATTCAGAAGTCTCTATGGAACAAGTAAGCCATGGCATAGCTAACAAGCAGGTTGTAGTAAGAATCAACCACAAGTCGTAACAGCAAGAGTGCCAGAGACATGAGAATTTCAGTTTTCAGCAAGTACAAAGGAATAAGGTGATTTTCTACAGAGAGTGTGCTATGTTTGTGTATCTTCTACTGACAAATAATAGCTATATATACAGTAGTTTGTTTTCTGGATGGAGAAGATAAAAGTCAGAAAAAAATATTTTTTTCCTTTGCTTAACACGGAAGATGAAAGATTTCTTAATATTATAAGATTTTTTGGGGATTATATTAAAAAGTTTTTGTACAAACAAAACTAATGCAGACAAGATAAGAAGAAAAGCAATAAGCTGGGAAAATATTTTTATATTCAAAGGTTCTGAGTAAGGCCTCAAATTCTAAAATAAATAGAGAATTGACTCAAATTTATGAGAATTCAAGCCATTCTCTAATTGATAAATGGTAAAAGGATATGAACAAGTTTCAGATGAAGAAATTGAAATCTTTTCTAGTCATATGAAAAAATGCTCTAAATCACCATTGATCAGAGAAATGCAAATTAAGACAATTCTTTTTTTTTATTGAAGGTTTTTATTTGTATGACATATATATGGGTAGTTCCCCAACATTTATCTTTACAAAGCTTTCCATTACAAATTTTACCCCCAGTCCCCTCCCCTCCCCTACATGGCAGGAAGTCCACTACATGTTAATAATGTTGAAATACTTGACAAGTTGTGCAAGAAAAATCCTATCTACAAGAAAAAAAAAAAGAATCAGAGAAAGGCAACACAATGCAAGCAAATGTCAATAGAGATCATGAAAATGTTACGTTGTGGTCCATATTTCATTTCCCTCTCTCTGGGTGTATATGGTTTTCTTCAGTGAACAATTGGAACTGGTTTGAGACAATTCTTTGTTGCAGAGAGCCATGTCCATCAGAATTGATCATCATGTAATACTGTTGTTGCTGTGTATGATGATCTCCTGGTTCTGCTCGTTTCACTCAGCATCAGTTCATGCAAATCCCTCCAGGCCTCTCTGAAATCGTCCTGCTGGTTGTTTCTTACAGAGCAATAATATTCCATAACATTCATATACCATAATTTATTCAGCCACTCTCCAATTGATGGACATCCCTTCAGTTTCCAGTTTCTAGCCACTACAAAAAGGGCTGCCACAAACATTCTTGCACATGTGGGTCCCTTTCCCTCCTCTAAGATCTCTTTGGGATATAGGCCCAGTAGAAACACTGCTGGGTCAAAGGGTATGCACAGTTTGACAACTTTTTGAGCATAGCTCCAAATTGCTCTCCAGAATGGTTGGATCCGTTCACAGTTCCACCAACAATGTATTAGTGTCCCAGTTTTCCCACATCCCCTCCAACATTCATCGTTATCTTTTCCTGTCATTTTAGCCAATCTGATAGGTGTGTAGTGGTACCTCAGAGTTGTCAAATTAAGACAATTCTGAGATACCAGTGCACACCTCTCATATTGGCTAAGATGACAGGAAAAGAAAAAGATGAATGTTGGAGGGGATGCGAGAAATCTGGGACACTAATACATTGTTGGTGGAGTTGTGAACTGATTTATTTGTTCTGAAGAACAATTCAGAACTATGCCCAAAGGGCTATTACACTGGGCATACCCTTTGATCCAGCAGTATCTCTACTGGGCCTGTATCCTAAAGACATTATAAAGGAGAAAAAGGGACCTACATGTACAAAAATGTTTGTGGCAGCCCTTTTTGTAGTGGCAAGAAACTGGAAACTGAGTGGATGCCCATTAATTGGAGAATGGCTGAATAAATTATGGTATATGAATGTTATGGAATATTATTGTTCTGTAAGAAATGACCAACAGGATGATTTTAGAAATCTAGGGAGACTTACACGAACTGATGCTAAGTGAAATGAGAAGAACCAGGAGATCATTGTACATGGCAACAATAAGATTATATGATAATCAATTCTGATGTATGTAGCTCTTTTCAACAATGAGATGATCTAGGCCAGTTCCAATGATCTTGTGCTAAAGAGAGCCATCTACATGCAGAGAGAGGACTGTGGGAACTAAGTGTGGATCATAACATAGCATTTTCACTCTCTTTGTTGTTGCTTGCTTGCATTTTCTTTTCTTTCTCATTTTAAAATTTTTGGTTTGATTTTTCTTATGCAGCAAGATTATTGCATAAATATGTATGGATATATTAGATTTAACATACATTTTTACTATGTTTAACATATATTGGATTACTTGCCATCTTGGGAAGGGGGGGCAAAATTGGAACACAAGGTATTGCAAGAGTTAATGTTGAAAAATTATCCATGTATATGTTTTGAAAATTAAAAAGATTTAATAAAAAATAAAAATAAAAGAAATGACAGTGTGGTATAGTGGAAAAGTCTATTGGATTTGAAGTCAGAGGACCTGCATTCAAATCTTTCTCCTGCTACATATGCTATACTGGTTTTGCCATTCCACTTTGGGCCTTGCTTTTTAAAAAATGAGCTACTGAACTACAAGCTTTCTATCAATTCCGTAGTCTTATGAAAATAAAAAAGAAAAGCAATATGAAGAGCCAGAGGTTGTTTAACCTGTGTCAGAAAGTTATAGGATGGAAATGGTATAAGACAGGGAAGGAAAGAACCTACTGAACATCTGGACCTATGTAATAGATATGAAACTCTTTCCTTAGATCATAGATATAGACCCTCTAAAGAGGAGGAAACAAGTTCCAACAAATGATGATAGGTACATGATAGGTAAGAGAAAGACAATCCAGTACTGGCTAGAGAACAAAGGAATGAGTCATAGTGGTTGGTCACTCCCTGATAAGAGGTACTGAGATAGTTATAAATCATCCAGCTCTGAATGGGTGGAAAGTATTCCTTTGTCCACAATGTGCTCTTCTGATATTCATAAAAGCATGGAGCTGATCATGGCGTCTTGAAGACTCTATCAGTGGAGTGAAAGTTGTAGCCATTTCTAATAAGCTGGACACTTGGTGATGAATTCTTTGACCATGGTGACCCATGAAACAAACAAACAAAAAAATACCAATATCCTTCTGGTCTATGTGATCCCTTTTGCAGTGACAGTTGCAGAGTGACAGAAAATAGGGCAGAGGTACTAAGAAACACACAGCTTTTAGACCAACAATAAATGGTAATTTAACTGTTGGCACTCCAAATATATGTTCCCTGTTCAGTGGCCAAATGAATGTACAACTGGAGAAATTGAATCATGTCAACCTTGACATTTTTGCTATAAATGAAAGCAGAAGACAAAAGGAAGTTGTAGATACTTAGAAGTATGGCTTACAGATTCTCCTTGGAGACAACTCTGGAAAGGCATTGAAAGAATTGATGCTATCATTCATCTAAAAACAATATGCTGCATATCATGGGTGTTTGGTTATAATGTTTTTCAGTGTTCATAGTAAACATTTGCAAAATGACCACCATGAAAATAATTGCAAGTTATGCTCTAGCATCTGTTAGAGGTGATAAAGAGAAATTCTACCAAAAAACATCTCTAAGATCCTACAAATTAAATCAACATATTTTAATATTTGTTGGTTTCAATGTAAAGGTGGACATAAATAATAGAAAATTATGATTCATGAGCAAGAAACAAGAAAAACGGAGACTTCTAGACTACATAGAATTTTCATGCTTGTATCTTATGAACAATTTTCAAGATGAGAGTCAGGAGGTACTGTAAACAGGTAGCACTGATTAGCATCCCAAAATATTAAATTAAAAACAAGAAATGCCTTGTTAGCTATGGTGGAATCATTTCTGAATCAGCTCTTTGTTTACAGTCAAACCTGTGAAAAACACAGTGAAAAGTCAATACCTGATTAGAAGAATGAATAAAAATAAGAAACTATGATGTGCAATTGAGGCGACTTCAATCTGACCTATTTAAATAATCTGTTGATGGCAAAAATGGGAAAAGGATATAAGAATAGACATTGACACAAACTATGGTCATTTGCTTGGGAAGTTTAACTACTGTAAGATGGAATGAAGAGATTGAAAGAAGCCAAAAATGTTTCAGGCAGCAAATATTTAATCTCCTTGCCACACACAGAGATATGACTCTTTAAATACAAACAATAGTAGTTTAAACATAAACTCCTTTGTAAAATCTTTAAAATGAAGATTATGGAAGATTATGTCCATGATAGTATAACCTTATAAAATAGTATGATGCAGTAAAAGGTACTCAATGAGCCTAAGAAAATTTAAGATGAAACTAGAAGGAAGATAAGTGGGTGAAAATGGAAGAAATCTGTAAATATTTCAGTACCAGATTTTTTTTTTTATTGGAGCCAACACATTCAGACTCCAGCATTATAGTACCCAATGTGATATATGAGGAAAGAGAAATGACACTAAAGAAAACAAAGATTAGCGCAGTGGATAGAGCACCAGCCCTGAAGTCAGGAGGACCTGAGTTCAAATCTGGTCTCAGACACGTAACAGCTGTGTGACCCTGGGCAAGTCACTTAACCCCAATTGCCTCAGCAAAAAAAAAAAAAAAAAAAGAAAAAGAAAACAAAGATTAGAAGAGCAGGTGGACCAGACCAGGTAAACAAAAAGGAGATCCATGTTGGAGGCAGTCCCATTTTGAAGGTATTAAGGAATTTTTTTTCAAGAGAAATTTTCTCAAGAAAAAATTCAGCTCTAAAAGAAGGCAACTTGGAAAATATAATAAACATTGTTACTGAAAAAATAATTAGAAAAAATATCAATAACCATTGATCCATATGGCTATTTTCCTTTCCTTACATCAATGAAATCACAGGTTCAGTCTCTATCTCTTACAACATATTTTTTAAGAATAATGTACACATTATCAAAAATGCATATAGGCATCTTTGACCTTGGTTAAGCTTTGTCATGGGAATAGGAAAGACTTTGTAGATGATATTAGATTATAAACCACATCTTTAGTATTACACAATTGACTGAGAAGTCAATATAGTTGTTGACTCCCTTTTGTTTATTGTTGGTTGACTATTAAAAAAAGGTCATTTAATTCAGTGGAGCCAAATTCCATGTTAAGGGCTCTCTTTCAATGAGGTATCTTATTTATATATATAAATCATACAAAATTACTTGAAAGATACAATAGAGCTTTCCATGAGGATTCTCTGAGTATTAATAAAAAGAACAGCATAAAACAAGATGCATGCTTTCCAAAGAATGGGAGCCAGATGAAGATAGATGTGTGCCATTGTAAATACAGAGTCCAAATGAAAGAAGAAATTTTTATAAATGAAGATGTTGTCCAGATTTCCCTGTTTCTAGATGACATCAAGATGACTGCGTAAAATGGTGGAACTGAAATGGTTTGCCTTTTTTTCCCTCCAGTTCATCTTACAGATAAAGAAACTGAGGCAAAGTGACTTGCCCAGGGTTGCACAACTAGTAAGTGTCTGAGGCCAGATTTGAATACATGAAGATGACATATCTTCCTGACTCCAGGCTTTGTGCTCTATCCATTATACCACCCTAACTGTCCATCCTAGTGGAGCCTTGATATAGGCAGTCAAAATTCCAGACTTCCCAGTCTTCCCAGTCATTTTCATGCCAGGTAAGACTTCACTTATCTAGCCTGAATTTCTGCCCAAATCCCTAAGAAACATCTTTTTTCCCTCCATTTGAAAACTAGGGGGAAAAAGACTGACCCAATTTGCACCTCTTGAGACTTTTGCTAGACCAGGTTTCGTCCTTTAGCACTTATGTAGGAAGATCTTAACTAGAGCAGACAGCAGGGATGAAGATGAGAGGGGTGACCCACCAAATGGGAATTGCTAGGAGGAATTCTAGGATAAAACAATTCTCTTTTTTCAAAAGGATATTTACTGAGGAGATATATCAAGAAGTACAAACACATCCCCTCCCCTTGCCTTCCCAAACCAGGGTTCATTTTCTTCTCTATTATCTCAGTCCCTGAGAAGAATGGGCTCCAATTATGCTCAAAGGGCTATCAAACTACTGTGCATACCCTTTGATCCAGCAGTATCTCTACTGGATCTGTATTTCAAAAAGATAATAAAAAGGGAAAAAGACCCACATGTGTAAAAATGTTTGTAGCAGCCCTTTTTGTAGTGGCAAGAAACTGGAAACTGAGTGGCTGCCAATCAATTGGAGGGTGGCTGAATAAATTATGGTATATGAATGTTATGGAATATCATTGTTCTATAAGAAATGACGAGCAGGCTGACTTCAGAAAAAGCCTGGAAAGACTTACATGAACTGATGCTTAAATGAAATGAGTAGAACCAGGAGAACATTGTACATAGTCACAACAAAATTATGTGATGATCAACTGTGATGGACTTTGCTCTTTTCAACAATGAGGAGATTGAAGGCAATTCTAATAGACTTGTGATGGAGAGAGCCATCCACATCCAGAGAGAGAGAAGTATGAAGACTGAATGTAGATAAAAGCATAATGTTTTCAACTTTTGTTGTTGCTTGCTTGCTTGCATGCTTTTTTTTACTTTCTCATTTTTTTTAACTTTTTGATGTGGTTTTTTTCCTCAGCATAATGAATATGGAAATATATTTAGAAGACTTAAACACATTTAACCTATATCAGATTGCTTACTGTCTTGGGGAGGAGGGGAGCAGAGGGAGAAAAAAAATCTGCAACACAAGGTTTTGTGAAGGTGAATGTTAAAAACTATCTTTGCATGTATTTGGAAAAATAAAATACCATTAAAAGTGGAAAAAATAAGATAGAAATAAACTTTGACAGGAGAAAGGTAAAAAAAAAGATTAGACTTCAATTTAAAGTGGATGCTATAAACATTCACCTCACCATATAGATAGATGGATAGATAAACACATATGCACTCATGTATATACATTCAAACAGATCTCTACATACATGCACATGTATGTGCACACACATGTGTGTGTACACACACAAATGTTTCCAGAAATATTATAACCAGAAGCAGCTTCTGTTGGCCAATAGATGGAATCACTCTCATGCTAGCAACACATGGTGTCTCCAGTGTTGGGTTGATCTATTGTTGGGCTGGATCAAGTAAATCATTTCTCAGGACTCCTCTCACTTTCTGGACCCACCAGTTGGAAAATTCTGAGATGGACTCCAGTTTCAGATCCCTGGTGGTTCTTCTAGTTTTTCCAAGCTCGTAAGGTAATAACATAGGATACTGTCTCCTGCCCTCAATCCTGAGAGTGAAAAGAACAAACACAAAGAAACAAGGTGCCATGTGTACAAGATCATATGTTTGTTCTAGGGCTTACCTCTTACCTCCCTCTATCACAGGGAAGAGAGAACACTCTTTTGTATGCACACTCAGATCCAGCTCAGCAGCCAGTTACAAGACTTTTCTGCATCATACCATGAGGAGATGGGAAATAATTGCAGAATACCTGTTCTTGCCTTAAAGCAGAGAGCAGGATCATTGCAATGCTTGGAAGCAGGTTCCTCAAACATACAGGTGGGCTGCCACCAGACAGAGCAGATTGCGCAAAGAACTAGGCTTCTGTTGGTTTCAACCCCACTACAATCTCGTGCATGGTAGAACTCAGAGCAAGGATAGAGAGGATCCCTATTAAATTCTGAATTATTAATTACTTGATTAACAATTAAATTCTAAACTCACATAGGAACATAACTCTAAGAGGGACTTCAAAGGCCATTTAATTCAGCCTCTTAATTTTACAGATGAGGAAACTGAGACCTAAAGAGGTTAAACCCAAGGTTATATAGATAGAATCAGAAGTAAAATTTGAATCTCCTTCCTCTGACTCCAGGGTTAGTGTACTTTACAATTTATCATGCTACCTCAAGAGAAATAATTTCAATAAAGATTATGTGTGAAGTATGAGTTGCATATATATATACCCATATATACAATATACCCATCTATGCATATATAAATAACGCATATATAAACAACTTTTCACACACATATACAGAATAGATCTAAATTCTACCCATTATATATATATATATATATATACTCTATATACACACTACATATAAACATATACATTCTCTCTTTCTATACATTGTATATACCTGTATATGCAACTCACACTTTTCATCAATATGGAGAATAAATATATACTTTCCCTATACATACTATATATTCTCTCTGTATTCACATATCACATATACCTATATATTCATATATAAGTAACTCACTTTTTATATATAGAGAGAATAGATATATACTCTGTAAATACACATACAATATAAATACATATATATAAATATATATGCACATATTATATATGTGTATATATTTATATAACACATGCTATTCATATATAGATATATAGATGTGTGTGTATGTGTGTAGTATATATAGGTTGATTGAAGTTCCCTGTCCAATCACATTGATTATTTAGGCAACTCAGCCACATTAAGACTTTTGGGATACTATATACAGGATGAAAAGAAATAGACATCATCAAACAAGGCTGGCAAAGGTATACAAGTATTATAAGTAAACAGACAGACTTATGGGCAACTCAAATAGAAAGCAAGCTTTCTCAAACTAACAAGCAAATAATCATTTATTCTCAGAATTGAAGGAACCCTTAAGGTTATTGAGCCCCTGAAAAGGAATATCTGCTAAAATGGTCAACCAGTTCTGATTTGAAGACCTTTGATGAGGAGCCTGCTATATTCCAGCCTATTCTACTTTGGGACAGCTCTAACAGCAATCTTTTCCTTATAGAGAGCCAAAATCTCCTCTGCAACTTCCCCTGCCCTATTTGTTGGTGTGTTTGCCCCTCACAATCCAGTTTATCTGTCTTTCCTAGTCTTGGTGGGGTATGTTTTATTTCCACAGCCCTGGGTTGGTATATTCCCCAGTGTCCAGAGGAATCGTGGCTTTGTCTCACAGTCCCTGAGTAAGTGTCTACTCTCCTCCAGATCAAGGTGAATGTTTCTATTCTGTAACTGTCTTCAAAGAGTCTAATTTCTCTCTCTCATTTTCTCTTTCTCTGTCTGTCTTTCTGTCTCCTCTCCCTCTTTCCCCCCCTCTCTTTCTGTCTGTTTGTCTCTGTCTTTCTCTCTGTCTCCCTTCCCTCTCTCTCCCTCCTTCCCTCCCCCTCTCTCTTTTTCTCTTTCCCCCCTTCCTCTCTGTCTCTCTCTTTCTCTCTCTCTCTCTGTCTCCCCACTCTCTTTCCCCTTCCTCTCTCTCCCTTTCTCCTTCCCTCCTTCCCTCTCTCTCTCTCTGTCTCTCTCCTCTCCCTCTCTCCCTCCCTTTCTCTCTCTCCCCCTTTCTCTCTCTCTTTCCTTTCCTCCCTCACTCTCTCTCACTCTTTCTCATTCTCTCTTTATCTCTCTCTTGCTCTCTCCTTCCCTCCTTCTCTCTCTCTTTCTTCCTTTCCCTTCCTCCCTCTCTCTCTCTGTCTCTGTCTCCTCTTCTTCCCTCCTCCCTCTTTGTCTTTTCCTATCTCTCTGTCTCTGTCTGTCTCCTCTCCCTCTCTGTCCCTCCCTCTCCCCCTATCTCTCTCTCTCACTCTTTTTTTCTCTCTCTCACTCTTTTTTCCCTCTCTCTCTCACTCTTTCTCTCTCTAATTAAAGATTTTTATTTACAGAACATATGAGTAATTTTTCTACATTGACCTTTGCAAAATTTTTTTTTGTTTCAAATTTTTCCCTTCCTTCCCCCCACAGCCACCCCTAGATGACAGGTAATCTAATACATGTTAATTATGTTGAAATACTCAACAAATCAAATATGTGTATACATATTTATACAATTATCTTCCTGCACAAGAAAAATCAGATCTAGTAAGAGAAAAAAAGAAACCTAAGAATGAAAACAAAATGCAAGCAAACATTCACAGAAAGCGTTAAAATGCTGTTTTGTGGTCCACACTCAGTTCCCACAGGCCTCTCTTTGGATGTAGATGGCTTTCTTCATCGCTGAACAATATCATTGAAACATTTCATTGTTGCAGAGAGCCATGTACATCAGAATTGATCATCATATAGTCTTGTTGTTGCCGTGTATAATGATCTCCTAGTTCTGCTCATTTCACTCAGCATCAGTTCATGCAAGTCTCTCCAGGCCTCTCTGAAATCATTCTGCTTATTATTTCTTATAGAACAATAATATTCCATAACATTCATATACCATAATTTATTCAGCCACTCTCCAGTTGATGGGCATCCATTCAGTTTTCAGTTTCTAGCCACTACAAAAAGAGCTGCCACAAACATTTTTGCACATGTGGGGCCCTTTCCCTCCTCTAAGATCTCTTTGGGATATAAGCCCAATAGAAACACTGCTGGGTCAAAGGGTATACACAGTTTGATAACTTTTTGAGCATAGCTCCAAATTGCTCTCCAGAATGGTTGGATCTGTTCACAGTTCCACCAACAATGTATCAGTGTCCCGGTTTTCCCATATCCCCTCCAACATTCGTCATTGCTATTATCTTTTCCTGTCATCTTAGCCAATCTGACAGGTGTGTAGTGGTATCTCAGAGTTGTCTTAATTTGCATTTCTCTGATCAATAGTGATTTGGAGCAACTTTTCATGTGACTAGAAATAGTTTCAATTTCTTCATCTGAAAATTGTCTGTTCATATCCTTTGACCATTTATTGGTTGGAGAGTGGCTTGAATTCTTACATATTTGAATCAATTCTCTATATATTTTAGAACCACTCTTTTCTCAGTCTCTCTTTTTCTCTCTCCCTCCTTCTTTCTCTCTCTCTCTCTCCCTCTTTCTCCCTTTTTCTCTCTTCCTCTCTCTCTCCTTCTCTCTCTTCTCCCTCTTCTCCCCCCCCCCCTCGCTCTCGCTCTCACTCTTTCTCTTTCTCTCTCTGTCTCTGTCTCTGTCTCTCCCTCTCCCTTCCTTTCTCCCTCCCTCCCCCAAGTGTGTCAGTCTTTTGGTTATTCAGTTTACTCTCCTCCAGGGCTGGGTGAGTATGTTTACACTCTCCAAGCCTGGATGAGTATATCTCCACTATCTTGACCCTAGCTATGTCTACTTTCTCCCAGCCCCTGGGAAATTATGTCCTCTCTCTGTCTCTGCTCCTTATGAATGTATAATTTCCTGCATTTCTAGATGAATGTGTCTCCCTCAGCCTCTCTGTCAATGTCTCTTTCTCCTAGCTGTATGTTTTCTCTCCCCTAGCTCTTGTTTGTGTGTCTCTGCACCCCAAAGTTTTAGTGACTCCTCTCCTCACAGACACCCAGGACTGGTGGAGAGCCATCATGGCTATGGGCGCTCCCCTCTGTATGTCTGCTTCCCATAACTCTTGTGGGCCCACCCTTCCCAGACTGTATTTCGATTCACCTCAGTCTTTTGTGACTATATATTATATATCCTAGTATGTGTCTTCTTCAACACAGAATATCTGTTCCTCCCATCCCGGCCAACATGAGGCTTGACTTTTTATTCAGCTTCTACTGGGTCAATATCTCCATGCTGCTGCCTTAAAGTTGTTTTACTTTGCATTTTGTTAATCACTGGGTCAGCTGCACATTTTTCCATTTGATGATTTTCTGTCTCTATTTCCTCAGGTGTAAACTGCCTGCTCATCTCCTTTGACTATCTATCCAGGGGAGTCAGGCTACTGGGCTGTAGAAATTCGTATCGACAGTTACATTTCAATAGGCACCTCTGGCCTATCTGGGTCCTAAATTTACAATTCCCTTTTGAGAAGAGAGTGGTTTCTATTTTGCCCCAGCCCTAAATGAGTCTCTCTAGTCTTTCTTAACCCTGAGTGTTTTAGCTGTGGGTGATTCCAGGACTCCTCCAGGACTGAGTGAATCTAGGCAATCTCTGCCTGGACTACTGCAACAAATTCCTAACTAGTCTGAAGTTGGGAGGTCTGACCTTCCAATCTATCTTTTAACACTGCCAGATTTAATCAGCCGTCCTAAAGCACATCTCTGAATATGTTATTCCCTTGCTCAAAAATCTTTCATGATCCCTCAGCCTCCAAAATTCATTTGCTCAATCATTCATTAAATAAACATTGATTGTGTGACCACTATATGGAAGGCACTGTGCAAGGCACTGAACAGGATGCACAGATGAATAAGACTATTCTCTTTCTTTGGGATGAACTCTTTGTCGGACAGGAGACTATAACAAGTACAGAAATAACCAGAAAACAAGGCAGAAAAGATTGGGCTCACAGAAGAAGAAAGAGCGTAGAACTTTGGGGGTTCCAAAGAGAGCAATTACTTCTGGTTAGAGAGGTCAAGGATGTCTTCATGAAGGAGGTCACACCTCAGCTGGACCTTGAAGGACAGGTAGGAATTAGATAGTGAGGGAGAAGGGCATCCCACAAGGAAGTGGTTCAGTCTTTAGCTGCTCATGTACCTTCATGTGAGCTCCACTCTTGCTCAGCCATGCCTTCCTCTTCTCTGATCTTTTCCCATATCTCCATTTTTACTTTTGTCTTTCCTTCTACCTAGAGACCCCAAGGCTCATTCCCCCCACCCCCGCTCTCTGCTTTATTTCATCCAACTCAAACTCCAAGACCTAGTTCGAATGTACCTACTTTTGAGGCATTTTTTCAAGGACTCTAGTTCTATCTGTTTCCTTCCTTGGATCCCTGGAGGTTCTACTATCTGCATCATGGAATACAGCCACCATCTTGTTTTTTTTTTTTCTTATGTGAGTTGTCTCCTGTGAGTTTCCTGAGAGAAGGGCCCAGATCTGGCTCTTTTCCTCCTGTCTCTTCTCAGTTTTGCTGAAGACAGGCTGAACACAAAGGGGAACAAAATATACCCCCAAACACTTGTTGAACTAAGCCTACATCTCCAGAGAAAGACCAAAGAACTAGATGACACTAGAATTGGAAGGGACCTTAGAGATCAATGAGTTCAGTCTTCTCATCATACAGAAGATACTGAGTCTTCGAGAGGTGAAAAGTGGCTTGCTCATGGTTCTGGATCCCAGAGCTGATGGCTAGCTCAACCATCTTGACATAAAGTGTTGGTCCCTGGGACCTCCCCGGCCTTCCTGACTTCTTGTCCTGATCTAGGAGGACATGACATTGAGAAGACTGGGTAGAGTAGGATGGTAGGTTGTGATCGGAGTTGGGTTATCTGGAGACTAGGACTCAGGAGGCTGAGGTGGGGGTGGGCAGGGGCCAGGGCCAGGGCCTGGTGACAGACGGACGGGTTGGGCCAGGCCGCCCTCTCCTCCCCCGATAATTAATCCCGCGCGGGGGCCGCGGGCGATGACAGGGCTGTCTAGCGTGCACTTAAGCATTAAATGACCAATTTCTGTCAGACTAACTTCCCAGCCTCCCCATCCCCTCCCCTCCTGCCCGCCCCCAGCCTGCACCCCCTCCCTCCACTCCCCGCACTCCGAGTTTTTCAGCAACTGATGGCTCCTGGTTCATTTCTGTGGAATTAATTGGTCCCTGAATGAATTCTGTTGACAGGGCAATTTATCATGTGTTTGGGCTGACAGTGTGGGGTGGGGTGGTGGGGTGGTGGGGTGAAGAGAGATAGACAGGGTGGGGGCCAGAAGGAGGGGGAGGGGGGCTTGGGTCGTGACTAAAATTGTCCTGAGTTAGGGGACCTGAGAGGCCCCCATCTCTGGAGTTTGGGTTCTAGGGGGGCTCCTAGAGTCATAACACCAACTCTTATACATTTCCAACCCCACAAGTTTGAGGAACCCCTTCAAACTTAGCTAGACTTCTTCCTTATCTCCCCACCCCCGAACCCTCCAATCCTCCTACCCACTCCACCCCCCTGGGATGAGGAGGTTCAGCAGCTGGGGGCTCAGTAACAGCATACATTAACCCTCTGCATGCTAGCATGGGCCCAGGGACCCTGATGGGAGAGTGGGGGAAGTAGAGGAGGAACTCTGCATGTGTACGCCTGTATATGTTGTAAGGGGGGAAGTGAAGGTCTGATTAGACTGCGGGTGGGGGGTTGGTCCCCTGAGAGCCAGACAGGCAGCCGGCATGGCTAACAGGGACCTAGGGGACCAGCTAATTAGGGCTAACTAGGGATTGGAGGAAGGGGGAGTATCGTTGGCCAAAAGGGCTATTCCTTTTGTCTTCTTGCTTAGACTGCCCCACATCCATCAGATATCACTTTGACCAAAGTCTCATCCTCTGGATGATTGGCTGGGCACTGGGGGGGTGGTGGTAAGAGACTCTACCCTTGAGACCTTTGAGTCCGAGGAAAGACACTGGATAGATTCCATTTCAAGAAGTTGTCTCCTAAATCCCTGATGCACCTGAGATGATTGCCTTCTCCCTTCTCTGCCTCTTCTCCTTCAAGTCTCATCTCTTCTCAGCTTTTTCTGACTATTCCAGAACACAGGGACATCTCTTATTACTAAACTGGGACATATGT
>JAJPUD010002606.1:183916-201325 GCA_023553655.1 Myrmecobius fasciatus
TTATTTTTCATTATTCTCTATTTAGGAGCCTTACCTCCTTAGAAAGACTGTGAGATCTCTGAGAAGTAAGGCTATTTTTCCCTCTTTCTTTCACCCTATTAGAGGGAACTGGACTCAAACACTTTATTTTAAACTGAAAAGAATATAGCCAAATTCTGCCTGACAGTGATGGCAGGAAGTGGGAGCTGGGAAGCAACGAATTGGTCAAGGTATGATAAACTGAGCTAGTTTCTTGGAGGAGGAATATTGATCAGAGCTGGAAAGAGACAGTCAAAGGACTGAAGGTTTGGAGGGGATGGCAAGGTGTGTCTAGTTTATGGAAGAGTAGAGAGTTAGATCAACTAGAGCTGGAACTAAGTCAAAGTTATGATGGTGGACAATGGTGGACAACTGGAAGTTGACTTGACCCTCACCTAGGAATCTCTCACTCAGCAACCAGTTTATTCATTTTTAGAAGATTTCCTATCAATTTGTCCCAAAACTACACCCAATCTATATCCAATGATCTAAGCTTCAAACCCTCTCCCAGTAGATGCTCTTGTTTTCTACTCTTTGTATGGATTTCATTACCTCTTGCCTCTTCCAGGATCTTGTTACTCAATTATCCTTTCTCCAACATCTTCAATCTTGTCATCTTCTGATGAAAAATATATTTGTCTCCTTTATCCTAAATCATAATTTGCCATGACCCCATTGCTCCCTTTGAGCTAATACTTTGTTCCTTCTTTTAAGTTGCAAACTTTCAGAAAGATCCATTTATACTTCCTTTTGCATATTTATCAACCATTCATTTTTCAGACACTAAAATTTGGAGGCTACTCCTTTTACTCAACTGACAATTCATTTCAAGGTCACCAAGCACCTGCCAATCACTACATCCAATGGTGTTTTCTCAAGCTTTATTCTTTCTGAGTTTTCTGCATCATTTGGTGCTGTTATTTACTCCCAATTTCAACAAATCAACTTTACAAATATTTATTTAGTCCCTACTATGTACTACATAAAGGCAGAGAGCTAAGTTTTTAAGAGTTAGGAAGTTTGGAGCTGAAGTCCTGCCTTTGACATTCACTAGCTATATGACCCAAGTAAAGTCACACTTCTATGTGTCTCATACAACAATTTGGGATTTATCTACTTAGATGTGTTTTGATGGATGGTGGATGGAGTTGTCACAATGGAAGTTCCATATATTGACAATACCTTACAACTTTTGTGTATTTGTATATGTCTGACACTGTGCTTGGTACTGAGATATACAAAAATGAATAAGGCACAATTCTGTGCCCTAAAAGATCTTAATATGTGATTTAGTATTAGGGACTATGACAGAGGCATAAATAAGTATGAAATACATTAGAATAGGATAATTTGCTGTTTTTCTCACTTGCTTCTACTATGAAATATAAATTCCTTAGCCTAACATTTAGGACTTCCATAATCTCTCACCAATTTCCTTTTCTGGTATTATTTTATATAATTTCTCCTTGTATACTGTGCATTGTAGTTAAATTGGACTATTAGCTGTTCCCAATATTCAACATATCATCTCCTACCACTGTCTATTTGGATAAACCATCTCTTATCCCTGATGAGGAAGTCTATTCTTGTATACAACTTTCCAAATCCTTATCTTTCTCCCAGTCCCTCCCAGTCCCTCAGCTGTTAATGTTCTTTCTCTCCTCAAATTTTCTTAAAGGACTTAAAAAAAAACCTTAACTTTTACTCCTTTGTTCTCCATATTGTATGTTGTTAATATTGTTCAGTCGTTTCAATTATATCTAACTCTTCATGGCCCCATTTGGGGTTTTCTTGGCAAAGATACTAAAGTGGTTTGCCATTTCCTTTTCTAGCTCATTTTTACAGATGAGGAAATTGAGGCAAATAAGATTTAGTGACTTGCCTAGGGTCATACAACTAGTATGAATTTGAACTCAGGAAGACGAGTCTTCCTGATTCCCAGTCCAGTGCTCTAACCACTTTGCCTCCTAGTTGTTTCCACCTTGTACGTTATGTTCATCTAAATACATGTTGTATTGTTCTAATAAAAAGTAAAAACTCCTTGAGTATAGAGAATGTTTGGTTTCAATTTTTGTATTCTGGGTACTAGGCTTGGTACCTTAACAAATAAGTTTGGATTGAATAGATATCTGTTGATAAATGCTTAACGAATAAGTTTGGATTGAATAAGATATCTGTTGATAAATGCAAAGGAGACATTCAAACAAGATTCCATAAGGGATCTGAGGAAAGAGAGATAATTTTTTTGTTAGGGAGATCAGATGTTATTTCCTGAAGAAGGTAGTCTCAAAGTTGAGTCTTGAAGGTTAGGTAGGACTTAAACAGACAGACTAAAAGAGGGTGCTATAATCATAAGGAGCAATCTGGGCAAATGTAAGGGGACAGGAAAGATGAGCAGGCAATGGTGAATAGTTCAGTGTGGAGCATACCAATAAAAGTAGTTAAAGCTATATAACAAAGAAGGAAGGATGGTGCTACACTGGGGAAGGATTTGAGTATTAAGCTAGTTTGGATTTTGTCCTATGGCAAAAAAGTTTTTTTAAACAAAGGAGCAACAAAGCTATCCTTTGGGAAGAGTATTCTAACAACATACATAGAACTGAGAAATTAGGAAGCTGTTGAAAGAGTCCAGGCAAGAGGTAATGAGCATCTAGAGCTTGGGTGGTGGCAGAAAGAGTAGAAAGAAAGGGATCTATAAGTGCAAACAGATTGAAAAGCACAAGTGATATGAGCTGGACTGGATGTCTGGGATATAAGAGAAGTAGGGAAGGGCCAGTTTGGTGTGAAGAAATGATAAGGTTAGTTGGGATCTCATAGGATCACAAATTAAGAACTGAAAAGGATCTCTGAAGTCATCTAATCCACTTTCCTTTTTTTACAACTCAGAGAACTAAGGCTCAGGGAATTGTCCAAGGTCACACAGATAATAATCTAGAATCAGAATTTTCTCATTCTCTGACTCCAACTCTTGCCCCTGTTGAATTTCCAGGTGCTACTGGAGAAAACATAAGGAAATATCCAGAAGACAGTTGTCTATGAGGGTCCAGAGCTCAGAGAGAGGTTGAAACTAGAGCTAAAGATATGAGAATTGTTTATACAAAAGTGATAGCTGAAGCTCTGGGAGTGGATAACATTCATTCCCAAAGGAGGGAATATAAGAGAAAGAGGGCCAAGGAGAAAACCTGAGGGGCAGAAGTTACCAATATTTAGGATGCCTGAGGAGAACAAAGATTGGAGGAAGGAGAAAGAAGAGTTAGCTGTCAGAAATAGTAAAGACAATGATTGATTAACAAACATATGGCTGAGTACAATAAAGAGGCCCAGTATTAAGAAGTAATTTAGTGAATTTGGAGTTGAGGTTGGAAAGTTTTCTGAGGAGGGAAGGTTTGAAAAGGGTAAGGAAGCAAAGGTGGAGAGGTTGGGGAAGAGGCAGCAAGAAATGGGAGGAAAGCTAGCAAAATACAATGTTATAGAGAAGCCAAAAATTGAATCTAAGAAGGGGCTTCCAAATTGCCAAATGTTATGGAGAGATACAAGTGTAAAAACTGAAAAGAAGTAAAAACAAAACAAAACAAAAACTACCAACAACTAGGCCATTGAATTTGGATATTAGATAGTCAATGAAGAGAGCTGTTACATTGAAGTGTAGAAGCAGAAACTAAATTTCAGTGTCAAGAAACGAGTACATGATGAAGAAGTGGAGGTAGAGAGTAGACTGTCTAGGGTTGATATTGAATAGCAGCTTGAATGAGTAGTGGGGTCAAGGACAATCTCTTTTATGAGAGGGAGAGGAGAGACCTTAGTATTATCTTAGACAATTGTAAAAGAGCTAGAGGACAGGAGAGAAACTGAAGAGGCATGAGAGAGGGAGGATTATTGATAGAGTAAAATCCAGTGTCTAGGTGGAGAGATTAACTTTAGAAAGAAAGAACATGGTCTTTGGAAAAGAAAAAGATCTGTGAAATTGAGAACATATTGAAGAGTGAAGTATATAAATTTAAGAAACTCATATTAAGTGGTCTGGGCCTTTTGAGTAAGAGCAATGTTATCTGCTGAGATGGAGAGGTGATAAAGAGATTGGATGTTCAAAGAATAAGGAAGTTTGGAATGGAAGTTGTGGGGAATGTTATAAATAGATTCTGAATGTTACATAAATAGATTCTGAAGCACTGATAAAGTGTTACTAGCATGAATTAGGTTCAACAACGTGAATGTGTAATGTTAACCTGTTGTGCTCAGGGCCCAAAAATAGGAGAAAAAATGGTGGAGGTGACCTAGGGATGAGGATTACAAACAGATCAGGACATTAGAATATAAAAGGCAAGAATGGTGCTAAAAGTGGAATAGTGGCAATCTACTGAGATAACATGTAAAATGCAATACAAATACTAACTTATATTATCATTGTTATTATTTGGAAGAGTACTGGATTTGGAGTCAGTGCTTGTATTCAAATTTGAGATTTGTTATTTCCTACCTGTTTGACCTGGAATGATCATTTCACTCTTTGAATCCTAATTTGCTCATCTGTAAAATTATGAGAATGTATTCTAAGGTCCTTTCTACCTCTAAATCTGGTATCCTATTGTCCAACATTAACTGCACCCCTTTAGGTAGCCTACAGTAGTAGTAAAACATTAATGAAATGACTGATCTTGGTGTTCAGACTGGTAGTGAAGGGGTAGGAAACCAGAGGTGGAATAGACAAAAAGAAAAGTGAAGGATTCCTAAGAGGATAGGAATACTGATGAAAACAAAGAGTAAGGTGTGAGAAAATAGGAGAGGTGAAAAGACAGGAGAATGGGGTCAGAGTTGGCAATTTGCAAATTCAGAATCTTGGAAATGGAGCAGTTCCAGATTAAATTAGAGTTTATTGGGGAAACTTTTGGGGCAGGTAACAGATGTAAAGATTGAAGGAGGAAAAGAAGGCTCAATTACGCAGACTTTTTTTTTTTTTTTTTTTTTAAAGATCTATTAGAAGAGGAAGAGATTGCTGGCAGGAAAATTGGTTAGGAGATTACTATAGTTTATGTTTGAAGTAAGGAGGGCTCCAACTATGGTGGTATTTTTTTCCCCCTGGTGCCTAACAGAGTGTTTGATATATAGTAGAAAATTAATCAATGCTTGTCAATTCATTGACCAAGGGTCAAAGGGGCAGTAGATGGCATAGCAGGAATTCAAACCCAGGTCTTACTTCAAATTCATTACTCTTTTCACCACACTATGCTCCTTTAAGCACCCAACATCTGTGCAGCTCATTTGGAACTGAGCATGAACACCCAATCTAGTGTCCTAAATTCTTTTCTTATCATGAAATTCTTCTTATTTAAGTGGGAAAGAGTCCATGTGTGTTTCCTTTCCTACTGTCTCTCCCTCCTTCTCTGTGTTGGGCACACAAGGATGTCTACTTCTAATCTGTTTTCTTCTAGTGGCCACCTGCCTTTTTCCCACAGCCTCAAAAGGTAGAACCTGACCCACCAGGAAGAACCAAAGGTACAGCATCGGGTTTTAGTATGGCCATCATTCTGAGTGTCAGCATCCCCAGCTACTTTGAACTTGAGCTTGGGGCTTTGGGCTGTCAGGCCTATCTGGTCTTAGACCAGTAACCCCTAGAAAACTGAAAGACAAAAGAAATAATATTTCTCCTCATGTGGGAACTGCATTCTTTTAAGTCTCCAAATACCGTCATTCAGTGGATGCCTATAAGTATCAGCCCCCATTCCTCTAAAGAAAGGGAAAGACTAATAACTCCACCACCCAGCAAGTGCTGCTCAGACTTACACTTAATCCAATGGTCTCAAGATCAGCTTCCACATCTCCCTTTTCCCACATCCAGCTGGGAGTTACTGATTTAAATCCACCTCCCCTTAAACCCAGAGATAAGTTTTGTGGTTCCACCTTCAGAGACAGAAGCTTATTCTTTCCACCTGAATACCTAATCCAGGAGCGGGCTAGGGCAGAGTTTGAAGCTCTTCCCAACCGCTCTGCTGATTGGCTGTTTGGTTGCTCCAAAAAGGAAAGTCCAACTCTAGGGAAGATGCGGGAGGTTGGGATCAGACTATCTCTTCTACCTTTGACCTACCTGCCCATTCTAATGCAATTCTGGATCTGGATAGGAATGTGGAAGTTTGCCAGGGAAGATCTTTGTGAATACCAAGGACTGGGGAATTGAGGATGGGGTGGGTCGAGGTGGAGATCTGTGAATGATATAAGTGGGAGGGGCCGGTTACGAGAAGGAATCTATGACTGTGTGATAGGTGATATCAGTGAGAGAAGTGAGTATCGTGGTGGTGGTTAATGAGGGGCTTAATGAACAAGGGGGCCAGTGGGAGGGCTAGTCGGGGGTTCCAGTGGAGAGCGTAGATGCCCTCCTACTTTGGGAGAAAGAAGCCAGGAGTCCTTGGGAATGACATACAAAATTTTATTTATTATTATTATTTATTTATTATTTATTTATTTATTTATTTATTTCTCATGTGCACAAAAGGAATCAAACAGAACCGGCGCTGAGGGAGGCTGAAGGAAGCTGGGGAAGGCTGAGGGAGGCTAAGGGTCAGTCCTAGGCTGAGGGTGACTTTCAGAGTCTCCCAGGCTCAGGTCCCTGCCCTGTCAGTCCGTTGTTCTGACTTGACTCCGGGCAGGGTTCACCCCGGGGCGCCGACAGTTCAGTAAAACCATTGTGTTTTCTCACTTTTCTCGGTAAAGTTCTGGGAGAAAGTTCAGAGACCCGCCAGGTAGTTTAGGCTGGAGGAAGCCTCCCTGGGGCTCGGACTCCGGACTTTTCCAGTTAAAAAAAATTTTTTTTCACTTTTTTATTGACTTTGTTTCTGTTATTTCGAGTCGTCACTATCCACAGGTGAGGAAACATGCAGGCACAGCCGCTCTGGGGAAGGAACCAGAAGAAAGGAGAGAAAAGAGAAGAAAGAAAAAGAGAGAAGAGAAGCAGAGTGGAGAGAGGAAGCATGTAGAGGAATGAAGAAGAAAGCAAAGAGGCAGGGAGGGAGAGAAAAGGAGAGGGAAAAGGATGGAGGAAAAAAGAGATTAGAAGACATTTACTGGCACGAGGTGCGGTGGGGGGCTGTTCAAGCCATCAGTTTCCCAAGACAGGAGGGTGCAGATCTGGGGACCAGGCAGGACTGAGAACTTAAGGATGGTAAGTCAGGCCTGGTAGGAGGAGATGGTGAGGGAGAAGCCAGTATTAGAGGAAAGAGACATCGAAAGAGAAACGGGGTGGAAGCACAGGACCGAGAGAGATGGTTTAAAAGGGAACAACCACAGGAGAGGAGTCCACAGGAGTCATTTTGCATAGTGATTTCTTTTCTTTCAAACCTTTTTTTTTTTTTTTTTTTTTTTGCAACTTAAAAAAATTCCCCCCCTGCCCCGCGCCCCTCCCCCACGTGCTGTGCTTTATTGGGTATGTATCTTGTGTACCCCCTCCCCCCATCTCTTCCCTCCTCCCCCCTCCCCCCCCCCAAAGTGAGCGGCGACTCTCACAGCACAGACAGCAGGGCTTATCTACAGGCGGGCAGCGGGTGGCTTTAGTCACTACGATACAGGATGGCCCAGGTCGGGAGGGGCATTGGAAGGGTTTATATACACGAGGATTCGCCTTCACACAACACACACCATCTTTCTATAAAGCAGCAGCCATAGGCTTTTTTTTTTCTTTTTGCAAATACCATAATGTTAAATAATTGTAGAATTTGAGGTCCCTGCCCAGTACTCGCTGACACAACTAGTGGAAGTTTTGCTGGCTCCCAAGCCTATCTCAGGCAGCGAGAGCTCAGATACTGCCCTATTCTGACCCGATTTGGACCTCAAACCCCATGGCTTGGCTTCGCTGGGGGAGGAGGGGCGAACCATGCTGGTCTAGGGCTGTTCCACCTGGCCAGTCCCAGACGGAGGGGCTATGTCCAGAATCAGGGCTGGAACTGAGGGACTGGGGACCCCATTGCTTTAGGGTGACCCAGCCCAAGTGAGATTGAACACGATTGTAAAAGCTGAGATACAATGGGGAGGCGTCTGAGATGCAGGGTCAGGTGTGTCACAGGGTTCCGGGAAGCCCATGGGGGCTGGGGCAGGAAATAGCGACAAACAGCAACAGGGGCAGTAGTGATGTTATAGGGTGTGGCGGTTTTGGTGGAAAGAGGAAAGAACCAGACTTAAATCGGGTTATCTGGAAGGGCCTTTTGCCCTATGTCCCATCAGCAGAGATACGGTCTCGAAGGCCTCAGGCCCCACAGACATTCCTGCATCACATTGCCCCTGACGTCCAGGGCTGGGGATGGGGAGAGAGAGCCCAGCGCACTAGGGGTCGGGGCGGGGGTAGTTCTTTCCTTTAGTTTATAACTTTTTTTGTTCAGGATTTTCTTTCCCCAAGCCTTCCCGGCAAAGCGGCTTAATACGGTGTCGCTCTCTCTCCTTCTGTTTCCGCAGGCTGCGGGATGGGGAGGGGCGGACCAGGCGGGCTTGACCGGGTCGGGTTAGTTGGGGCGTGAATGCTGTCCCCTCTCTTACAGTCCAGCCCGCCCGACTTGGCCCAGGCCCAGGCTAGCAGACGCGTTATAGGCCGGGCGTCCTACACCCTGGCCAACGCCACAAGACCCGGCCCCGCCCCGAGGAGGCGCACCGAGAAGGGAGGAGCAGGGCGGCAGACCAGGCTAGGGCGCATCCCTACACCTCCGTCCCCGTGGACCTAGAGGATGCTGTGGAAGGCGGCGAGGCAGAGGCCAGAGAGGGGCAAAAGGCGGGGTCTGCGGGATCCTCCCGAGACTCAGCCTGTCCCGTCTCAATGGGTCCCGGATTTAAAGAAAGACTGCGGGGCAAGGAAAGAGGGAAATGGGAAGGACAGGGGCCAACTGGGAGGCGTAGCGTCCCGTCCCGTCGCATGGCGTGGCGTGGATCCTCCCTCCCTCCGTGAGTGGCGGCGGGAGAAAGGCCAGCGGCGGGAGAGAGGCCAGCGGCGAGCGAGCGGGCGAGCAGGCGGGCGGGCTTCAGACGGGGACAATGTGCAGGCCGAAGCTGTCGGCCTGAAGCTTGATGTGGTCTCCGCGGTAACTAGTGGCGGTCATAGGCAGCGGCAGCAGCGGCAGGGGCGGAGCCCCGGGGGGTGGCACTATAATAATAAGGGGAACCTGGAAGTTAACACAGGAGAAGAATGGGCTGGATGAGAGGACAAACAGGAGAACAAAAAGGAAAAGTAACTCAAACCGAAAACTCCCGGGACTGTGATTGGGACGGGGAGGGACCGAAATGTCCGGTTCTGGTGGCCTTGGTACTTTGACCTTTCTCGGCGTCAGCCGGATTACCCGCCCGGAGGCAAACTGCGTTAGATTGGGAAAATCGGATCCTTTGGGCCCACCAGACGCACAAGGACCAGCAAGTCCATTACCCATTTTCTGAAACCTTCAGAGTCAGCGAATTACTGGTCACAAGTGCACTTATTAGCTTTACCTGCCCTGCCCAGGGGCATCTGGGACGGGAGGAGGGAAGAAGGGAAGACTCACTGGTCTCTATGAAGGAGGAGTCAGCTTTTGAGTCTCAGATCTGAGCTAACCTCTCCTCCCCCCCATATTCCTCCATTCTCGACATGAGTGGAGCTAAAAATCAGGACCGGGGCAGGCGAGCAGACAGACAAGACATTCTGGTGGCCGTACTCACTTAGTAAGGCCGGGTTGCTGAATCTCCAGGCCTCATTGTAGGTTGTGTACTGAGGATGGCTGTAGGGGTTGCCTGAGAATTCACTTCCTGCAGGGAAGGGAGAGGAGACATGAAGGGAGGGAGTCCTAGGGATGCAGACACTTTGAATCACAGCATCATTATCATCATTGGACTGGGCAGTTGAGCCACCTGAAATTGAAAAGCCTCCACCCCTGACACCCAGCCCTGGTTTGATCCAGATACATAGATAGATGATGACTTAGGGAGGAGAATAGACCAGGGGAAACTTGTTGAGTGATGTCCCAGGGCAAAAGGTGTCTAGATATCAAAAATATTTCCAGAGGCTGTTGGGGGATAAGTGCATACCTGCTCATCAAGTTTTGCTCCCCTCCTTTTCTGATAGTGATTCTCTTTAAAGGCTGGGAAACCTGGAACTATCTGCTGCTCTTGAGGAAATGACACTGCCCAGTGGGAATCAGGAAGAGGACCTGAGATCCTCACTGGGCCAAATCAAGGGCTTGGACCATCCGTTGAACCTAGACTTATGGCTTGCATTGTCAAGAACGAACCAGTGGGCAAGAAACCCATTTTCTTACAATTGGTGCTATTGAGAATGGCCTGGAATGGAGGGGGGAGGGGTAGCAGTGTTTTATGCCCATGGACACAGAAAAAGCCCAGCAACCGTTTCTTATCCATTGTCATACCCAGAGGAAATCAGTATGGGCAGAGCTAACTACAATATGGTTAAGATTGGTTCTCTAGGACTACAGGGGACTGGAGAAGAGAGATATTATAGAGTACAAAACAGGAAGAAGATGGACCCTGCTTTGGTCTAACGAGGGAAGGAAGCCCAATATTTAGGGCCTCTGGCAGCCCTGAAGAGAAGGGCGAGCTCTCCAAAGACTGGGGGTGGGGGTGGGATGATGCCCGGGAGCTGGCACTGGCTGTCCCCCTGCCTCCTCCCTTTCTCCTCTCAGAAAGGCCAGGCCTCTGAGTTTTTCTCTCACCCTTTCTCCTGTGTGATGACCCCAGACTGTTTACACTGATCCCGCAGCGCAGGTTAAGTAGAGGAGAAGGAGCCCCTCTCAGAGAGGGAGCTGGGGTGGTGGTGGTGGGGGTGGAGGGGGGATGCAGCCACTGGAAAGCCTGTTTATTGACGAGGAGGGAAAGCATGCGTGCAGCAGGATAATGAGCTTCTGAGCTCAACTGTGACCAAGAGGAACTGAGCTATCTCCTTCCCCGATCGCTAATGAAACAAGTGTAATTTCCTCATCAGCACTGGATTCTGTTTAACGACTCCCCTCTTGCCACTGCGGCTCCCCTGCCGCTCTCCCCCACCTCCCTTCACCCTCCCTCACTTCCCTATTACCCCCCCTCCTGGGCTAATTCCCTCCCACTGACTCATTTTACCCCCTACCCTTCCTTACCCCTTATCTGCCTGCTCCCTTGCTCCTCCTAGGGGGTCTTTCCACTTCCTACCAGTGTCCTCATCCTACCCTCCATTCATCTCACCTCTCCTCCCTTGAGATTTCCCTCTTCATCTCCCACCAGTTTCCTCATCTCCTCCATATTCAGTGCCCCAAATTCCCTTGGTACCCTCCTGTGTTTACAGGGTATGGCCTGGGACAGACATCACCACAGATGTGCCCCTCTAAATCAGATTACAAGCCTCCAGCTTGAAGGAAAAAGGGGTATGGAAGAGAGAGGGGACCTAGGCCCACCCTCCAAATTTTGGTAAAAGGGTTTCCATAAAGAGTGGGTTGTACCAACTGGAAAAGTCAACTCATTCTCCAGTGCTCCATCCTCGAGTCTTGGGAAAATAGGGACAATGTTGTAACCAAGAGAAATCACTTGCTTCCCACCTTTTCCCCTCTGAGATGCTACAAAGGAACCCTGCCTCTTTTGGACCAGGGGAAGAGTGAATTGCTGGTTGGGACACCTCCCATATTGAGGCATGGGGCATCTCTAGGAGAAGGTGGTTGTATTTCTGGCTTGTCTCCCTGGATCTGGATCCTCCTCTGACCCCAGATCATGTTCTGGATACTAAGTCTGCCTTCTAGGAGGATGTCCCCAGCCAGATTGAAGGGAGGGTGCGCTGCTCTGCCCTGCCCTTCCCAGCCTCCCCACTGGGGGCTGGTGTTAGCCAGGGTGGCTTTGTCTAGGTGACTGACATTTATCTAGAAATGGTGCTTGACTCCAGGTTTCCATGGAAACCAGGGTAGGCTTTTCAAAGCCACCTTAGCTTGGCCTGGGTATATAGTCTGCTATCTGGCCAGGGCCTTGAGCGGCCTCTAGGCACTGATGGGGGAGAAGGAGAAGGATGAGGTAACAGGTGACCCCCCTGTGGTGGTGGTGGGGCAGATATGTACCCCTGCAATTATACCCTAAGAGTTTTTGTCCCAGGCCTAGGCCCCATCCAGCCTACATGCAGGAGAGGAAGGGAAGGAAAACACAGAGATGGACCACCCTTTGGGGAGAGCTGAGAAAGAAGTCATGTGGCAGGGCGAGGAGAATCCGTACTTGAACACCTATGATTTAGTTTCCCCAGGCAGGAACCCTCCCCTTCTCCCTAGCCCATGATTGTGGCTTTTATCACCTACCAGGCACCATTCCTGCCAGGGTAGAAGTAGGGTAGCTTCCCTGGCCAGTGGGGGGGAACATGGGGGGGATAACCGGGCAGGGTGGTACTCGCCATGTCACGACCTGAAAAGAGACAAGGCAGGGAGGTGAGGGGCTGGTTCTCAACCAGGTCACTTTATGAAAAAGAAATTGCCAGGTGATCAAGTAGAACAGCAACACATCTGTATCTGTGGCACTATGTGTGTATCTTTTATGTGTTTGGCTACCATGTTTTCTCGGGGCTGCAGAGAGAACACAGGATACAGGTTTGGGAGTAAGGGGACTTTGATCACCACATACATATGTGTGTATATATATATGTGTGTGTGTGTGTGTTATATACACATACATACAGAGTATGCATTTGGTTAAAATAATTTTTGATTATTTACAATATTTGTGTGTTTTCTCCACTTACCATAGAAATACACACACACACATGTAGTATTTGTATTTTGTCTCTGCCTTTACAATTTGTCTCTTTAGGACAGAAAATGAGTATGCCTTTTAAAAAATCCCTATAGTAAGCACTTCAAATATGCCTCTTGACTTGACTTCCTGGTCCCTCCACTGTTTTCTAGTAAGTAGTCTCTCTGGTAATATCACAACCTTCTCACTTGAACCTTCCAATTTTAGTCTCTCCAATACCTAAGGTTCCAGGGAATACACCTTCCTTCCGCACCCCCATCCTGATACTGACCCTTCCTCCCTTGTTTCTTCCTGAGACCTGAAGGAGATAACCTTACTATGGACATTGCCTGGTTTCTCCATGCAAGTGTCAGGGCCAAGAGGGAGATGTTTTGCTGTTTGTTTGTATCTCATTTAAATGAATTTGAGTCATTCTTGATGTTCCTAGGAGCTTTTCCTGCTCCTGATCCCAGGAAGCAAAGCCCTATTAAAGGCTCTTAGAACCAAGCAAACCTGTTCTTTATAGATTTATGCTGTCTAGCTTTCATCTCAAGATTCACAGGGAACCCCAAAGTGGGTTATGTAGACAAAGGATGTTTCTTTGGAAAATTATGTAATCAGATAATTATACAAATTGAATGAAGATTAATTATAAACTTAAGTATACAATATGAATTGGAAAAATTGCCCTTGCATCTTCCCCATATTGGTGACTCTGGAATGGATAACTTTAACTCCCACTTTACTAAGACAATGGAGGTTTTCATTAACCCTCATTGCCATCTTAAATGTCTACCTCTATCTTATTTCCTTCCTCCTTTAAGGGAAATTGCCTTCCTTCTCTTTACTAAATCTGACACTTCTGTTGGTGTTCTAGGGAAAGATCTGGACATCATGGATTCCATGATCTCTTCACCAAGAACTTCCAGATTACTTCTTTTTGTTGGCACCCTTTCTTTCTCAATCTACCCTTTCCCTCTGTTCCTCTAATCCATCTTCTGACTTTACCATTCCACTGAAACTTTTCCTGAGAATCATCAATAACCAAACCTCATGGCCTTTTAAAATTTCTCATTTTACTCAGTCCTATTGCAGCATTTGACACAATTGATCCAGACAATAGTGTTAAAAGAAGGAACCTTGAAAACCACTGAGTCCACCTTTCACTTTACAGCTAAAGAAACTGAGGCATAGAAAAATTATACAATTTCCTCAGGGTCATATGGTCCACCAAGATATGTTGATATTTGATGTGTGATTTGAACACAGATCTCCTGCTTTCAAATACAGTGACCTATTTATTGTATCACACTATCTCATTTAAGAAAATTTGGGTCCAACTCCTATTCCTGATACTTATTGGTAATGTATTCCTGGACAAGTCACTTAACTTCTTAGCCTCTCAGTGCCCACTGGCAACTATCTAAGACAAGATTTACAGAAGCAATCTCCATTGGAAGTAGGCGGTCCCAATATTGATGAAATCACAAGGCTAGTAAAAATACTTTTAAACAATTTTCTGGCACCTTTAACTCAACATGTTTAAAATTTAGGTCATCCTTCTCTACAAACCAGTACTCTGTCCCTCTCCCCCAACTTTCCTCTTTTTGTCAATGTTTTGTTACCATTCTTTTTTTTTTTCCCTGATCTGAAATTCTGGAGTCAGCTCTTCCTCTTCATTCATATCCTGTCTTCCACAATTAACCTACAAGTCCTGTCAATTCTTCTTTTGATGCCTCTTAAATTAATGTCTCCCCTTTCACTTCCACTGTTACCATCCCAAGTTTATCTTAAGATCATGTGATACCTAGATTCCTTCAACAACCTTCCAAAGGAACTCCTTATCTCAGAGAAATTTTCTTCTAACCTAGTCTACATACACCTACAAAATTAAAAGTCCTTAATGACTATTTTCAACATATCACATCCCTTCTCAAGAACCTTCAAGAATTGGTTCCCTATTTCCCACCATTCAAGGCCCTCCATAGCCTGATCCTATCTCTTCTCCAATGGTATTCTTCTACTACTTTCACACAATTTAGCACTTAATAGTTTTTGTCCTTTTCGGATAGACTGTATGATATTTGAGGGCAGGGACTATGTCTTCTTTTTCTGTATTCCCCATAGCAATAAGTACATAGCAGGTGCTCAATAAATACCTGTTGATTAATTGTGCTATTAATCAGTACCACAAAATTTAACATTTAATTATTCTCTCATTGTTATGCCTGTGCTAGATGTAAAGGCCAAAAAACAGTGGGTTGGAATTTCAGGTATAAACATTCTCCCTCCCAAAATTAAATTGTGAATTTTGCTTATTTTAGAATGATGAATAATATATTTAAGAAAATACTAATACCTTTGTACAACAATGAGTTGCATAATTCTTAGAAATAATTTCCTCTTTTTAAGTTATAATTTAAAAATAAATTTCTAAAAATACATTTATTTGGATATGATCTTTAGAAATTTATTTTTTAAAACATACAGCAGAAAGATTTTTGTGCAAAGTTGTTTCAGTATTAGCATATTCAGTATTCCTGTAAATTCCCATAAAAAGAAAAACAGTCTGGAACAATGCTGTTGACTCAATCCTTATCTTTGACTGAAAACTACTCTCTCTGAGGATATAAGAAACTTCATAATTACTGACCCAGTGGCCTTTCTTTGTCCTCGTTCTTCTTGATCTCTTGACAGTATTTGATGATGTTGACAACCCCTCATTTTAAATACTCACTCTTCCCTTGGTTTCAGAGGGATCACTCTCCCCTGCTTCTCCTCCTACTTCTCTAACTGCCCCTCCATTGTTTCTTTATTCTCTCTACGATGTCTCTCTTGGTCATTTCTTCCACAGGTTTGATTAACACTTCCATTCAGATGACTACAAAATAATATCTCTAGCCCTGACTCCTCTTTCCACAGCCTCAGCTGATTATAAGACCCTTCTACCAGGATATCTCATCGACCCCTCAAACCCAGTATATCTGAAATTGAGCTTATTGTTTGTCCTAATACTGGCTTTCTTTCTGACTTTACTGTTTCTGTCATTGCCATCACCATTTTCCCAGTCTCCTATCTTTGCAGTATTTGGGGTAACACTTAACTCTTCCATTTCTCTCATCTCACATCAGAAGAATTGTCAGATACTATCAATTATCCTATTACAACAACTCACTTGCATCCTTTTTTTTTTTCTCTAATCCCACTGCCACCACCTTAGTATTAAAGTTTTCACTATCACCCACCTGGACTATTACAACAACTACACTATCTCCAGACTCATCTTCTTTATGTATTTTTCTGATAATGTCACTCTCCTATTCAAAACTCCTTAATGTCTTTCCATAGGCTACCCATATAATGTTCAAACTTCTTTGCCTGGGATCCCAGACTTTCCACTGTTTTGTGCCAGCTCCATGACAATACAATTCAGACAAACTAAATTATTTTCTGTCTCACACATCCTGTCCTTTGAAGAATGAATAAAAGAATGATCATTTATTGTTAACCACATGCTGGGCTCCCCATTAAGCATCCCAAACACCAAAACAAAAAGCAAGACTGTCCCTGCCCACAAGGAGCTTTCTAAATTCTATCAATCAATGGGCAATCATTAAAGATTTCTATCTGCCAGTCATTGTGCTTTCCTATATTTATGCATTTGCTCATGCTTTTCCCTTTTATTGTTTTAACCTCTCCCTCTATTGAAATCCTATCTATTGATATCCTAACTTTTAAAGCCTATCAACCACCCTTTCCTTTTTAGACCTCACAAAACATTGTGTTTGCATCTCTCTTTTATTATTTTGCTGTATAGTTGCATGTTCATATGTCTGTTTAAAATTATATATGGAAGGGGCAGCTAGTTGGTGCAGTGAATAAACAACCTGCCCTGAAGTCAGGAGAACCTGAGTTCAAATCTGACCTCAGATACTTAACACTTCCTAGCTGTGTGACCCTGGGTAAATCACTTAACCCCAATTGCCTTAGCAAAAAATAAAAAGATTACATATGAAACTGGGGCAGAGACCCTGACTTATCTAGGTGCTGTATCTCCCTATCATTTAGGTGATTAATACATGTTTATTGGATTAAATTAAATGTATTGGCAAGATGTTTTTGGACCTATAGAATACACATTTACTTTTTAAAAGGGAGAATTCTCTAGAAGCCCTTTTCTTAGTAGCTTTTCTCTTGTTGAATTTCAATCTAGAAATTGGAGGACATTTTCCAGTCATAATAATAAAGTGTCATGTAGTAGAAAGAACAACAGCTTTGCCAATGATGGATCATATGGCCTCACCATAAATTTCTTAATGTCTATGAGCCTCATTTTTCTCATTTGTAAAATGAGAAAACCTCATTCTGTGAGGAAAATACTTTTCAAACTATGAAGTATGTTTCAACTAGGTGCTGGATTTGGAGTCAGGTGGACCTAAGTTCATTTCCCAATTTGGACACTGTGTGACACTGTAATCTCTCTCAGACTCAGTTTCCTCATCTGCAAAATGATGTCATTGAATCTCCTCAAGAAATTCTGTTGACTAGGGCAGCTAGGTAGTGCAGTAGATAGAGCATCAGCCCTGAAGTTAGGAGGACCTGAGTTCAAATTTGACCTCAGACACAACACTTCCTAGGTATGTGACCCTAGGCATGTTAACCCCAATTGCCTCAGCAAAAAAAGGCAAAAAAACCCAAATTATG
>JAJPUD010002606.1:201335-247331 GCA_023553655.1 Myrmecobius fasciatus
CACTCAGGAGTGACATTTTAGTGGTCTTCAAGCATATGTAAAGCTGTCATGTGGAAGTCAGAATAGACTTATTGGTTCCAGGAAACAATGAATGGTAAATATTGGAAGGGGAGAAGATTGGCTTGTTGTAAGGGAAAACTTCCTAACAATTAGAGCTATTCAAAAGTGGAATAAGCTACTTTAGAAGCTTATTTTTTCTCTCTTATGGATGGTTTTAAATCAAAGGTTAGATGGTGATTGATCAGAATGTTGTAATGAAGATTCTTTGCCATTCCTTCTGGTCTCTAGATTCTGTATTCTCTGTTTCTGTAACTAGACACTCTCTAAGTTCTCTTCTAACTTTAAATCCTATGATTCTGAAAGTAGCATCCACTTATTCCTGTGATTGTTAGAAACAAGAAACATATTGTTCTACTTGTCTAAAAAGCTTGGAGTAAGGAATAAGGATTGGTTAAAGATTTTTGGAGTTAGATGGAAATTGGAACCTGGTTCCTCCCTGCCCTGTGACCTTTAGATCTACAAAGAGACTGAGAAAAGGCATATTCCATTAAGAAACACAGGTTGTAATAGTTTAAATTTTATCTAATGAACATATTTTTAACCACATTAGTGTATTTTCCCCATCTTTATAAATTGTAATGAAGTTTTTAGTAATCTCTTGTTTTGGGCAAAATATCTATTCAACCTTAATTACTATTTATTTCTGCCTCTGTCTCTGTCTCTCTTTGTCTCTCTGAACAAATTGCAAGAGCAACTTCTAACATATAGAAACTTTTCCCATACTGCAAGTTATTCTAATGGGAAAAAAATCATGATTTGCAAATATTATGCAGTGAAGCAGAAAGAATCCTAAATTGAGAATCAGGAAACATGGGTTCTGCTTGTAGCTCTTCCATTAGTTTGCTGTGTAACTTGAGGCAAGTCATTGTCCCTTTCTGTGCCTCAGCTTCCCATCTGTAAAATGAGAGGATGGACTGGTTGATTCTGACTTCCCTTCCTGGTCTAAAATTTGATGAATTTGTAAAATGCTTTACCATCAAATGAAAAATGAATTTCTAAATGCTTTTAGAAGGGAAAACCATAATCTTACATATAAATAAAGCCTGTGGATCGCTAAGCCATTCTTTATGGGTAAATGAGACAAGGACCATGTTGCAAAAAAGTACAAACTGCTATTCTCAGAACTCCATCTGAGACTGTTACTGTCCCAAATATCATGGATTTTGCATGTAGTAGGTGCATTATAAATATTTGAATATAGGAATGAGTTAATGAATGGGATCTCTTTACAAAGGTGCTGATTCAGTATCTTCAAGTCACCCTAGATTGCAGACAGTTGTGTAGTACTGCCAATGGTCTTTGCTTATAGGTGATGCCAAAAGATCAGGAATACGTTAACCCAACTCTTGTCAAAGGAGTCTATTCTTCTGGAACTGCCACTGTCAATAACAGAAAAGAGCATCTTGGGAGAAAGCCTGTAAATTACTAAGATCATCATATGAATGGGTATTGGAATTTTTGCCAGGAAGAATCAACACAGCCTTGCTCTTTACAGTGTCTATCACTGGATGGATAATGTGAGGGGAGAAGGAATTGTAGATTAGGTGGTATTCACACCTGAATCAGGTGTGTGTGTGTGTGTGTGTGTGTGTGTGTGTGTGTGTGTGTGTTGTGTATTAATGGAAGCACTGAAACTGGAATAAACCAATGCATTGTAGGACATGGTAGCAATAAAATCATATGAAGTCCTATAAAAGGTAAGGAATGGTGACATGCTACTCTTGCCAATTGAAAATGTGGGTAACAAATGAAAGTGTATCACCAATGTTACATGTGAGACAATGTATAGACTCTGATTGTAACAATTGTATTTGGATTATCAAGCAAGTGAATGCTACTCATACTGGGATTTCTGTTTTCGAGAAACGGCAAGTGAAATGCAAAGAATAAATTAGTGGCATGGAAACTGGTGTAAAACTCAATGGGGTGGAGTGGTAATGTCCTTTGAGAGTTTTACTAAAAAATAAAGATGGTCTTCAAGAAATACTAACAGTTGAGGATCTTAAAGTACCCAGAAGTATAAGGAGTGCTGTGTTAGATGAGGGTGTCTTCTGAGTTCAAATACAGAACTCCCTAAAGATTCTAAAGACAATTCCTTCAGCAATCACAGCATCCAAATCAGACAGTACACTTATGTCAGGCATTCCTTACCAAATGGTCCAGATCAAATCAACTGCTGCAAATCTCCTGGATCCAAGATTCAAAGGCAAACATGTAAGTGATGATAGCTCTGATTCTGCATTTGACTGGATTACAAAACAAACTTAAAACCCAGGCATTGTTTTCAGAGAGGACTATTTAAGTAATGTAGGAAAGGGGTCACATTTGGCTGCTTGGTCCAGGAAAACCATCTAAGATCCTGCCCAAAACACACCTTCTGTAACATGGTGGTGGGAAGGTCATTGACTAACACAATGTCTGTCTCTCTGAGCAGATATCTCTGCCTTCTGATGGATATGGAAACCAATCTCTACCTACAAATAGAATAATTCAGGACTGACCACATCAGTGAACATATGGTAGAAGCAATCTCAATTCAAGTTTGTTTTCAGAAGCCCATGAATTAATACTAGTATGTTAAAGTTACCTGTTTATATATCTTATCCCCATTGCCTCCACCCATCCCAAACACATACTAGTCTGCAAGCTCCCCGAGGGCAGGACTTGTATTTTGCCTAAACTTTGTCCTTTCTCTAGCACCTAGAACAAGGCTATAGAATTGAAGCCAGAAAAATGAAACATCAGAATATGCAGTGACAATGACACAATGTAAATGATTCGAAAAAGAGGCATGATTAGACAGAGTACCATGGGATAAAATTATATTCAAGTTAATTTAAAGGATTTTTAGAAATTCTTTTTTGTTTTTGTTTTTCTGATGATGAGTTCATTCTCTATCACCTTGGCATGATTATATAGGAAGACCTAAATCAGGAAAACAGTAACTTTGTGTTACTATAATGTTAATGTTTTCATTGAACTTTTAGCATGCTTCTTATAAACTTCTAATAAACTTTTAGCATTGCTTTTCAAAACCAAAAAAAACTGCTGATTTAGTTTCTAAAATTCAACCAATTTATAGACAATCCAATTGTAAGCAAACAATATCATTTAAAAGGAAATTTTAATGAGTAAATTTATACTTAATTGAATAAACTATATTTTAAAATATTACATATGAAACAGTGTCAAAGCTAGGACAGAACTAAAAGACTATCCTTATATATATAAATCCCTCAATATGTATATATATGTACACACACACATATATATGTATGTATGTATGTATATATATATATATATAATATCCATGTTCTTGAACTAACCAAGTCAATTTACATTTATAAAGGGCTCTATAAAATAGTATGCTCTTCCATTTCACCCCTAAATTTCTACTTCCCTTCTCTCCTTATTTTTTTCACATTTTCTAAAAAATTTAAATCCCTTTCTCATCTCCAGTTATAAGTTCATTGAAGGCTATATTACTATAACATGTCTTATACTAATTCTGCACTGCATCCCCTCGTGTCTAGTCCTGCACTAGACATAATTCTTGGGCTCAAAAAATACCTCCTGGTATAAAAAGACCATACTAATAGAAAGACAAAAAGAAAGTCAGAAAGGCCTGGGCTTAGAGTTCTAGCTCTTCTATTAACTCTTTGTGGGACCTTGGACAAATCCCTGTCTCTGAGCCTCGGCTTCTTCATCTTCGAAAATCAAATGATCACAGCATTTAAGACTAGAAAAGATTTTGGAAATCATCTAAACTAAATTCTTTTTAAACTACCTGCCTTATGCATTTGTTGTGAAGATGTTTATAAAACTGTGTTATCTATTATTAGTTGCAAGCTTTTTTGAAATATGTGGGTAAGACTATTTTGTGGTCCAATAATCAGTGAGAGGGTCTCTTTGGGCCCAAGTAATTAAGGCTAAGTAGCAATTGAGACAAAACATTTCTTTTTTTTCACCTAGTCAAAAAAAATCTAAGTAAATAAATTGGGGAGGGGACCTCCTTGATATCTTGGTCCTTCTCAAAAATAAAGAACAACAACAACCATAGCAATTTCCAAGTGATGGGAAGCCCTAGTAAATATTTCTCTGAGTCCTGTCAGGAGCAAGAATGAAGCTGGGGAGCAAGGAATAAATAGCCACCCAAAGGAAGGTACAAACTTCTCTGGCATTGATGAAGGTGATTGCAACCTGAAGCTGGGCTCAGGGCAGGGGTGGATACTGGGGTATACTTATGCAGTCTGGAGCCCCTCATGCTGGGTGGGCAGAGGCTAATCCTGTTTACACAGTCTCCTGATACTCCAGGTTTTCCAGTTCCTCTCAGGCTTTATTTTGTTCTCTGAGAGCACTGAATTGTCAGCTCTAATCCTTCCTAAAGCGGAGTGTTTTTCAGCCGCTCCGTGTAAGTGAAACCCTAATCCCAAGGAAAACGGCCACTTAAGCTGCTGGTGCATTAGGTCCGTCTCTGACCAGCCCCAGGATTTCCTCCCTCCCTGCCTGCCCGCCCAGCTGCCAGTCCAGAGAAAAGAAGAGGATTCCAATTTGAAGGCTTCCAAAGCCCTCTCCCAGGTGACAATAGCACAGGGTTTGACTCCCAAAGCTCAGGAAAAGAAGAGTTCCCGCTGTTTGTCCTGAAGCTTCTGGCTTCATTAATGGACAGAAACAAATTGATTCCTAGCAGGCTGAGAGGCTAAAGTGGGGAACAGACTTCCTCTGGACCTTGATGGGATGGAGGGGGTCACTGTCATCCTGGGAGAGGAGGAAGGGTCCCCTTCTTCTCCACCATATTGGTTGCTGTGAAGAATGGGTTTTTACATGTGTGGAAGTGCTGGCTTCTCCATCTCCCTGAGTAATAGATGGCAGACCCTGCCAAAATCTCTCTAAGCTTCTGAGAGCAGGGCTCCAAAAGATCCATGAAGAATTCATTAGGACCCTGCTAATTAGGAAGTTGTGATCATTCAGATAGACCCAGGCTGATTGGCTTTCCCTTTGCTCAGCAAACCCTTTCTTTATGGAGAGGTAAATTAATGAGATAAACAAGATCTCAGGGACAAGGTCTAAAACATTTAAAGGTACAAACTTTTCCAGCACCAGCACTTTAGAAGCTGTGTTTACATGCAAACTGCTAATATGCTAACTACAAACCTAGCTATTCATTAAAACATGCTCCCAGAGGCCCTTGACTAGAAAACACGTTGTTAGCCTAGTTTGATGATGAAATCGATTTCTTTAAAAATACTCTATGATTCAGATTTGTCACTAAGTCACACTGGCCACTCTTTTAGATGATGAGTTCTTAACCTGGTATCCTTTGGACTCATGTATTTTTATGCATTTGAAAAACATTATTCTTAGAAAGGATCTATAGGTTTTGACATTCTGCCAAAGGGGTCTGTGATACTAAGGAAAAAGGAAAAGGTAAGAACCCCTGTTTTAGGCTGAGTGAATCAGTGAGATCAGGAAGTAATGGCAAGACTAGTCTACTTGTAATTCTTCAGGAGGAAAAGGAAGATTATGAAATAAGGACTCCTCAGTGTCCCTGAAACATAGTTAATACCTCCCTCTCCTTCTGACACTCCACGCATCACATCCTTGGGGAGATCAGCAGCCATCGGGATTGGGGTTTGGATTGACATTGAGTATGGATTTGGGAGAGTGTAGGAGGTAGGACTGCATGATAGGGAGAGAAGAAAGGACAGGAATGGGAATGAGGGTGGATGTAAGATTGGGAAGATCTATAGGGCTGAGGGGGAGGTGGAGCACATAGCTGTAGTGCATGTGAAATTTGGGCTAATTCCCTAGGTCTTAGATTTAAATAGGTGCCTATGTTTTTTACTCCCCTACTGTTTCATCAACAAGTCACTCTCTTGCTCTGGGGAGGTAGAAGACCAGAAGAAGAAAGGGAAGGAGAGACCAAGAGAAGGAGAGAGGTCCAGGGCACAGGTTCTATTAGTGTCTCACTGCTATGGAAATGCTCCTGTGCTTAAGACTGAAACCTGGGGACTGGACTCCTCAGGGGTACTCTTTGGCCTAGGCTGGGGCAACTGTCAGGACACTGAAAGAGCCATTGAAGAGTTAGGATGATGAATTCTACTTTGGTCTGATAGCAACAGAAAAGCTGTCTCCATCTTTCCAAGCTCCTGCAGCAACTAAGCTGCCCTTCTCTTCTCAAGGCAGGAGGGGGAACTGGTGATCTCTGTGAAGAAATGCCTTTTCTTGTCAATAGCTTAAAGCCCACAGGCAAGGGCAGGAGACCTCTACAACTCCTTAGAACCTTTATTACCCTCTCCTCCCTAAAAAGGGGTGAGGTTGTTTGTTTTATTGGGGGTGGAAAGGGGGAACCAGAGAGAAGGTGACGACATTGGAAAGGGAGGGGGTGTTAACAACAGGAAACAAAGGATTTTTAGGATTGAGGCTCTCAGGATTCATGGGGAGGGACTGGAGGTGGGGCCTTAAAGAATTGGAGACATTAAAAATGTAGTAAGGTTAAGTTAGGGGAGAGGGACAGAGACACTAAGTCTGAGGAAGCCTGTCTCCCTGAGCTTGGGGTGAGGGGAAGAATGGGCTTTAAAAACACTGAAATTATTGGCTGGGGGGTGGGAAGATGGATGGAGAGAATCCTGGTGGGAGTAGAATACTACTTTGTAAGCTTGCCCCTGACCTGCCATGGGACCCTGCTGTGACTTCTGTATTAGGCTTGTCTTCCCCTGTTGCCCTAGTGGGAAGGACAGAGAATGTTGGGGAGGGGGTGCTGAGATGGTTGCTCAGCTGTCAGGAGGATGGGTTCACTTAATCCTTTGGTCCCAGAACCTACTGTGTCAGTTAGGATTTAGGTGAGGGAAGAAATGACCTTCCCCTGCTGGACAATTGCTGGGTCTTTAGTATCCACTGCCCTGTTTTCTCTGCCTAGTTGTCTCTAGGCTTCTTGCTTTCCTGGAGACTAGCAGACACCAAGAACAGGTCATTTTTCCACTCTGAGCCTCCGTTTCCATCGTTTGTAAAAAAAAAAAAATAAATAAGACATTTGGACTAGATGATCTCTGGAATTTCTCTCGGCTCGTATAGTCTATGGATTTCTGAATCTTTTCCTTTCCTTTCTTTTTTCTTCCCTGGTATCTCCCACGCACCTGTGCTTGCCTACCCCCAGGGGACTGAGATGTCCCCTGAGACATGGACATTCTGGCTACTTCCTGGGTTTCCTGGCGTGGTTGGTGTGGGAACTCTCGGGGCATTCCACTAAGGGGGAGCTGACTGGGTCCTCAATGTACCATTGCCTCCTTGCTGGCCTTTCTCTCAGCTGGGTTAGGGCTGGGGGTGGGGGCTGCCTTCCCCTTCCAGCCAAGTTTCTCCTCTTACTGGTCCCCTTCTCCTTATCACTTCTAAGACTGGGCTCAGTTCCAGACCAGCAGCCTCAAGCAGTGGGCTGGAGAGAAGAAGCACGGCAGAGCTAGAGCGGCCCAGCAGCGAAAGGGAAAGTGGGTGATAAATTTAAATAACCAGCTCGACTGGGCAGCTTGCTGAGTTGTGATGCAGGGAAATTAAAATCTCGGCAGAACTTTCAAATACCACCCTGAAAAATTGATCTCTCGGTGCCAGAGGAAAGAGTGAAGTGGAAGGGAAGGAAAGAAAGGGGAAGTAAGCAGTGGGGTCCTAGCAGAGCTTCTAGTCACTCTTGATAGAGACCCTAATTCAGTATAAACCACTCTCCCTCTCCTTCTTTACCACACAAACACACACACAAGCAATCCAAAGACTTCTTTCTCTTAACACTGTCCTTGTGGAATAACTACATCAAGTGGCTGGTTAAGTTTGAAATCAATCTCCTCCTTACCAGAATGCAGTAGAAATACCCTACATACCAAGCCCTCTTAACTGGGCTGAGTTTCCTGCTGCGCCATTTTACTTAGAGCTGTTCCTTAAAGTGTCCCAAGGAAGGAAAGGCTACTGGATGTCCCCTGGAACAAGGCTAGGCTGTACCAGGCTGCAGGCCCTACACAAGCTTCGGCACTCCCTTTAGCATACACCTGGCTGGCTGGTTCCTTGAGAGAGCCTCCCCTCCTCCTCTTTCCCTTCTCACCTTTCCCCTCCCCCAAAGCCTTTAACTCTCTCCAACAAAGCAACTCTCAAGAATCTTTCAGGGGGGTTTGTAAAGCCTTTCCCAGACCTCCTCCTCCTCCTCCTCCTCTTGGCCCTTAACCCCCAACTTTATTTAACCCTAGAGATACTCAGAGCCTAGTTTGAACATCTCTCAACAAAACACTTAACAGAAAAATGGGAAGAGAGTAAGGATTCCACTTAAAACACAACAGTCCCAATCCTTAGCTCCCTTCTCTAACTAGAGATTCGCAAGGAGGCAAAGAATGGTAGGGGGCCGGCAGACCCTTAGGAGATTAAGGTCTGAGATGGCCCATGAAGACCCAAACAGCACCCAGGTTCTCACCTTGACAGCACCTCCAGCATACTCTGCTTGTCCCCATAATAAACACATCATGAATCATTCATCTTTAATAGATTATGCAAATCAGGAGGCATAAAATCAACAAAGATCAATAACTGCAGCCGTTTAATTGCCAGCAAAAACATTTTAAGAATGAGCGTAATCTGTAGCCCTTTCTCGGGTAATGGCGCCATTAATCCAAACATTGGATCTTGGCCTAAGTGTAGAAAAATCATCTCCCTTCTCTGTCCCCTCCTCATGCCCTCCCTCCCCCACCCCACCCCCACTTCTCTCTTTTTGGTAATTTCCAGTTTCGGAGCGAGTTTCCCCGTCATTACCACTGGTGAACAGCTCCGAATGTTAATGGTTCTGCTTTTGTTACTTCTCGCTTGATTGAAATGTCGCATACAGATTGAGATGTTAGTGCTAACTCGCCACCTGGGAATGTCAAGCTGGGTCTGAAATGAACTTTTCTCACACTTGGATCCAGATGGATCAGCCGGAGATGTTCCCAGGCTGAGCTGGGACTGTTCCAGGGCCATTGGGGGTGGGGGGTGGGGGGTGGAGAAGCACGGAAGGTGGAGGCACTTTCTGCACAGCCAAGTGCTCCTGCAGTAGGAGCCCCCCCCCATCCCTGACTCAGGCAGTCCCTTGGTGGTCTGGGGGCCCAGGCAGGAAAGGGGAGGACCCCCTTGACTTCTCTCCCTGGGGAGTTCCAGGCTGGGGGTATAGCTACAGTAACACTCCTCAGTCTTCACCTAGGACTGGAGAAAAGCAGCTTGGAGTCCTTGGAGTCTGCCAGCTGCTTCCAGCCCCTCAGGCCAGATTGGACCAAGAAAGGGCTAAGGTCAGACACTTGACTGAATCTGGGAGAAGCCACTTTCTGTCTTAGGCTTCTCCGTCAGCCCTTAAAACTTGGCTTTGAAGAGGCAGACTCTTTGAACCCTCCTGGTGACTTTTGACAGGTTCTATCCCCAAACTTCAGCTGTTGGCTGCCTCCGTGCCCAGTAAAAGGGCAGCAAAGCAGAGATCCTAATCACCCTCCCACAGAACACAAGCTATTGAGGCTCCCAAGTCAAGAGGGCTCTGCTCAGGCTGTGGGGTCCCAGGATCTCAGCCCTCTAGTCCCCACTTCCAGTATTCTTGGCCAGGATCGGGGGGGGGGGGGCTGCTCTACTCAGCAGGGACTCTGCTGCCTGCTCCCTGCCGCTGCTGCTGGCTGTGACGCAGAGCGCCTGCAGCCCCTCTGCCAGGTCCCCATGCCGCCTCCATTCCTCGCTTGGCGGGTAACGCCTCAGTGTCTCCCAATCCCCACCGCGGCCGTTCTCAATCATCCTGTCTCCCAATGAACGGCACATTGGCTTTAGTGTCTCCAGAATAATTAGGTGAATTTTAATAACACCTCAATGTGTGTCTCTCACACTTGGGCACTTTCCTGGCCCCAAAACTGTTCTGCAGTGCCAGGCACCTTCTGCAGGGCAACCAGGAGCTTCTGAAGAACTGGGCCTTTCACCGAGCCACAGCCCCCCCCCCTCAGGCCACCCCACCCTGTCCCCCTTCTCTGAAGGTTCCTTCTCTTTCTTCTTTGTTGCCTCCCCTTTCTATCCTTGGCCTTTTCTCTCTTACCATTCCCTCCTTTGCCCATTTCATCCACTCCCATGCCCTCAATCCTCCCCTCTACCTAAATGGCTCTTAAGTCTCCCCTTCACTTTTTTTTCTTCCCAGAGCTCCAGTCCTGTATTTTCAACCACAGGCTACACACCTCTATTTGGGTGTCCTGACTTTAGACTCAACATGTCCAGAAGTGAAATGCTCACCTGCCTTTCAGAAATCTGCCCCTTCCCTTAACTCAGCTTCTGTGGGTGGCTCAACCATTCTAATCCAGCCAGGCTCATTCTTTACTTTCTTCTCATCCTTCACATCTAATCATTCACCAGCTCCTGTTGATTCTATTTCCTCCATAATTTCTACCTGACTTTCTCTTTCATTTCCACTACAACTAACCTGGTCTTCTTGCTTGAACCGGTCTTTGACTGGTCTTCCTGCCTTGAAGTCACCTATTCTTCAATATAGTCAGTATGTCTTTCACAATCCTGCCCAAGGACTCTTCCCAAGCAACATTAGGATCATGCAACTGTAGTAATCAAAAGCTTATTTGATTCCCTGTGGTGGTGGCAGGTGCTTGGCATAAATAGAAAGACATGGGCCTAGAGTCAGGACGATCTGACTTCAAATCCAGCCTCAGAAACTTATTAATTGTGTGATCTTGGGCAAGTAAGTCAATCACTATCTCTCATTTACCTCAACTGTAAAATGGGATAATCATAGCACCAACTCTCCAGGGTTGTTATGAGGATCTAAAGAGATAATATTCATAAAGTTCCTTAGCACAGTGCTTGGCACAGAATGGATACTATATAAATTCTAGCTATTAAAGTATAAACTCCTGAATTTTTCAGGCTACCTACTATATGATTCCAACCTAGATTTCCAGATTTTTCTCATACAACTTTTCTTCCCCTTCTTCCACATCCTTGCTATTGTTCAGATCATTTCCCAGGCCCAGAAATGGACTTCCCAGCATCACTTTCTGCTGAAGCCCTTCCTTTCTATCTTTCAGAAAGTTTTCCCTGATGGCACCCCCAGCTGAAAATGACATGTTTCGTTACAAAATCTTTCATAGCCTTTTGCCTGAATTCTTCCTTTGCATGGATCTCACACTCCTCTCCTATTCTCAGAAAATAGTTCTGTGTCTATTTTAGACAAGCCTAGTGCCTTAAACATGCAAATAATTAACAAATGTTTGCAGTAGGGAACCAGTTGCCCATAAGATGTCAAAGGAACCCATCCTGCCCATGCTGATGCTTTGATTGCCTTGCCTGCTGCCCGAGTGCAACAGCCTAGCCAGCGACAGTAAGTATGGCTTCAGGAGAGCAAGTGAGAATCATCTGACTGTCCTGCTGAGCAGAGGATTTACCAGAAGAAAGCTGCCCTGCCTGGACACCAGTGAGGAGAAACAGGGCAGGGACCATAGAACTGATTCAGCAAGCACTTATTAAGTGCTTGAGAAGTTTGGTGTTGAAGTGATGGATATAGCCCTGGTCCTGGAGTCATGAAGATGAATTCTAATCCAACCTCAGACAGTTAACTGTGTGATCTAGGGAAATCATTTAACCTTTATTTGCCTCAGTTTCTTCAGCTGCAAAATGAACATAATAATAGCACACCTACCTCCCAAGGTTGCTGTGAGGATTAACTGAAATAATTGTAAGGCACTTTGCACAGTGCTTGACACCCAGTAAGGGTTATACTATATATATTTGCGGAGAACTATGCTAGCCCCTTTTCTCCCCAGGCTAGACATTGCCACCCCACCTCATCATTTTCTCCAGACTCAGCTATAGCTCAATAACTATTGAATCTTGGATAAAATGGTAAATGTGAAAAAAGGAGCAAAAAGAGAGATGGGTAAGCTGGTAATAAAAATAAGCAGCATTGACTCCTGGCACCAGGTCTAGTTAGAAAGTCATGGATCAGTAGAACTGAAAGGGACTTTAGAGATTATCCAATACATTCTCCTCATTTTATAAATGAAGAAACTCAAGGAGAGTGACTCATCTAAGGTCACACATTAGCAAATACCTTAAATAACTCCCCCCCTCCTCCAGTTCAGAGGTACTCAGGGGTTCCAGAACACAGAAAAGAAGCAAATTTTTCTCCCTCTTTCCCTTCCGTCCATCTATTCATCTTGTTACAAATCCCTCCCTCCCTTTCAATGTCATCACTGCTGAATTCCCTCTTATATCCAGACCCAGATGCTATAAAAAAGGAAACATGACTTATGAACCAGACACTGTCCAGCCCTCCTGTAGCCCTCCCTCATTGAGATGGGTGGCTTACCGGTGACCACGGGGTACGTCTGGGTTCCCGACACGTTGCTCCCCAGGTCGGGATTTGCTGAGGCAGATAGACTTGATTTGACTTCATCAAGCCCAGGGGTCAGAGCTGGGAGGGAGTACTCATTCCCCTGGGAGGAGAGAGAAAAGCGACAGCTCTCTATTGATGCACTGAGAGAAAGAGAAAGGGACCATTCTGGTACAGATGGAGAGGAGGAACAGGGAGTCCTCCCAGATGGGGAAGAAGAAGGAGGCCTGGAAAGGGGAAGGTCTCAGAGGAAGATGAAGTGTCCCTACCGTGGGGGATGGGGAAGGTTGCTTCCCAAGGGAGAGGGATGTGCAGAGACTGAGTTATTGCTGGGGAAGGGGTGGGGGCAAGGTTGAGTTTCCTCTGCTTAGCTTTCTCCAAGGAAAGGCTATACAAGGGCAGGGGTAGGAAGGCCTGGGCCATTCTCCACCCCTCCCCAACTCAGAGTGTGAGGGGAAAGGGGTTCCTGAGGTGGGGAGCATCAAGGGAGGAAAGAGGAAAGGTACTGGCAGTGGCCGAAACTTGGGGATGAGGAAGGCGGTTTCTGAGGCCTGGCTGGCTGGCAAAGGTTGACTTTCTGAGTGGGTATGGGTTCCCCTTCTTTAAAAACAAACAAAGAGGGCTCAGCAGGCCCCCTCACTCTCTGCTTGTGCACTGGGGTATGAAATTGGGGAGGGGGAGAGTCCACATGGCTAACAGAAGGGTGGGAGGGGGCCAGTCATTGACTCTGAAAGGGTGTCCTGCCCGAAACACGCGGCTAATTGCCTTTTTATTGCGGCAGCCGCCAAGCCAGACCCCAGAGCTGGGCAAAGAGGGAGCCTGCACAAAGCAGGAAAAGTTGGTCTGATTAATATTACGTTAAATTAAAACTGATTTTCTGCTCTTTCGGGCCCGTTTTTTTCCCTTCCGCTTCCTGGCCCCCCCAGTGGGCCCCCTCCCCTCCCTGGCTGGACGGGATTGCCTCGTCATTTCCAATTCCTTCTCGTATTGATCTTCCTGTAGAAATCAGTTTTGTAATTAGCTGCAAATTAGGCCTTCTACTGGGGGTGAAGCTGCCCCCTGATTTATCACCAGAGTAATTCGCTGTGATCGGAGAGAAATTAAAATGAACTCAATTAGGCTTCGGATTTGCTTTATGGGCCCTGCTCCGAGTTTCAGGGGGAAAAATGACTGTGCTAGTGTTTAATAGTGTAATGAAAGTAAATAAAGGTTATTCATTGTAATACAGCCAGGGACAGGGCGAGCTCACGGAGCCGGCCCAGAGCAGCCTGAGACTCCTTTGTTGGTTTATGACTCGGGGCACCTTAAAAAGACTTTTGATTTTTGTTTTATGAAGACAAACAGCTTATGGGATAAAAGGACAGGCTGGGAGGAAGGCAAGTAGCTAGCTAGGAACTGAAGGGAACCTCAGAGCAAAGCTGAGCTGTGCTGTCCAGAGCATCTGGGTCTGTGCCAGGCTGTACTGTGTGTGCAGCATGTATTCTAAATGTGCTGTTTGTTTCTCTGTGTGTGTGTGTGTGTGTGTGTGTGTGATATGCATTCTGTGCATTCTGCACACTGAAAGCTATGTGGGTGCATTTTGTGCCCTGTGTATTTAATCCCTGCTGAATAGCTATGCTATAGGCATTTATGTGGGCTCTGGCTGGGTGGGTGCTTGCCCTGCCTTGGAAGTGTGTCCCATGCTGTTGAGGGGGGAGCTGCCCCTCTGATATGATGGGGCTGAAGGTTTCCTGGCTGATCTCGGGGTCTCCTTGGGAAGTCTAGGCTATGGAACAGGTGACAGATAGCTTGGATGCTGATGAAACTCAGGAAGAGTTCTCCTTCAAATGCTAAAGCCTTTCCCCTTGTAGATCAGGACAAAAAGGTTTTAGGGGCCTGAACACGTGTCCTGAAGGACTCCGGGGAGAAATGAAGTCAAAATCAGGAGTGTAGCCTGGTGGGTTCCTTCCTGCCAGAGGGTGTGCACACGCCAAACACACAAGGCCATGTACAGTACACGTCACTGGGTATGTCCATGGGTGCCACTGGCTGATATGGTTCAGCTTAGGGCTCTCATCCCGGGGCCCTGGGTCCCAGGAAGCCCCTCACCTGTTCCGATTTGATGTGTTCTGATGTCTGGAAAACATCGGGATAGGAAGGACGCTCAAAGACCCGATCCAAAGCTTCCAGCTGTTGCTGAGTGAAGGTATCCGCTCTCAAGTGCTTCCGCAAACTGTCCACACCACTCTGGGAGTCTCCGTTGGGGACAGAGCCCTCAGGCACATCTGCAGGACATAGAGTATAGAGGGCATCAGTGCTAGAGTAAGAAGCTGGAGGGAAACCGTGTGGACAAAGGGGATGCTCGGGCCTGAGGCCATCCCGTGACCTCGGCCAGCTCTCAGCTTCTGCGATGGAGAGGAGCCAGGAAAGACAGAACCAGCCCTTGAGGGTGGACGCAGTACTTGAGGAAGAGGAAATAAGATGGGAGAAAGTTTGGACTCCGGGAAGGATGCTGAGAACAGACCAAGGAGCTTCCTGGAATGGGCTTGGATCCTCACTCCCAGAATCTGAGCCTTTTTCAGAGAGAAGCTGGATTTACCACTCAGGCTGCACCATGAAGCCTGTGGAGAATCAAGCTCAGCTCAGAGATGAGTCTCGGTTCCATCAATTCCCAGCACTGAAAATCACCAAATCTCTGTGGCTGCGGGTAATGTGGTCACTGAGTAAAACAATTAACTCCACTGGGAAGGGAGGGGAGTTTTGAGAGCAAAGGCTTAGGCAGTTGGGGTGGGGTCTAGGGAAGAAGGGGGACCTGCGAGCTGGGGGGCAGCAGGAGAGTGGAACTAGAAATGGGGGCTTCCATTGTCAGCCATCCTCTGCTCCGGGCCAAAGCCCATCCCATGGCCAGGTGCTCCCTAGTTGTCAGGCTGTGCTCTAGTTTGGGATTTTCTTCAAGAACACCCTCTCAAGTCCCATTGTGGGGAACAAATGGATGCTTGGCTCTCCAGCCACCTCCCTCTCAGTCAGGGGAGCTCAGATCAGGCCTGAAAAAAATTCTACTCCAAGTAGCCCTGCTTTCATTCTTCCTTCTGATTCCTTATCCTGTATTTCTCCTGTGGAGTCCCAACCCCAGCCCCAGCCCTGGGGCTCTTTGCCTTTGCTATACTCAACTTCTTTGGCAGAACCCTGGGACTAGGACTGGGCCCACCGCCAGGGCCACGCCAAAAGCACAGGGGATGTTATATATATCAGTTTATAGGTGATTATATGATATGATATAATCAATATTGCATTATATACAGTAACACCGTACAGTATCATTCGTGAGACCATAGAAAATATTACATATTGATTAACCTCAACCTGCAGCCATTGTGTGTGTGTGAGAGAGAGAGAGAGAGAAGGGGGAGGGAGAAGGGGAGAGTGAGGATGAGGGGGCAGAGAGAGAAGGAGGAGAAAGACACAGAAGAGGGAAGGAGAAGAGGAGAGTGAGAAAGAAAAAGACAGACAGACAGAGGAAAGAGGCAGAGAGAGAAGGAGAAGAGAGAGAATGGGAGGGAGAAAGAAAGAAAGAAAAAAGAAAGGAAAGAAAGAAAGAAGGAAGGAAGGAAGGAAGGAAGGAAAGAAAAAGAAAAAGTGAGTGAAAGAAAGAAAGGGAAGAAGGGAGGGAGGAGGGAGGAAGGGAGCAAGAAAGGAAAGGAGGGAGGGAAGGAAGGAAGGGAGAGAGAGAGAGGGAGGGAGGAAAGGAGGAAGGAAGTAAGGAAGGGAAGGAGGGAGGGAAGGAGGAAGAGAAGAAGGGAGGAAGAAAGGAAAGGAGGGAGAAATAACAAATAAAAAAGAAAGGAAGAAAGGAAGAAAAAACAGAAGAGGAAAAAGAGTAGAAGAGAGACATCAAGTGAGGAGAGAGGAGAGATGTAAAGGGAGAGTCTATTGCATGTGTATATACATATATGGAGAAAAGGACAGACATGTGTTATATAGGTTTGTGGGAGAAAAGCACAAACGTGCACATGTACAGGATAAGATAAATATATGAAAGAGAAAAAGATGTGAAAGGCGGCTCTGGGGCACACCTGCTCACCATCAAGTCTTAAGCTTGCCTGTCCTGAACCTCTAGAGCCTTAGAACCATACAACCAATCCCCAGAGGCTATGCCAGTGTCACCCAGTGCACTAGTCAGGCACAGAGCTGGGTATGCCAACTCCCCAATTCCTGGCTTTTTCTAGTGGTACAAACTCATCTTTTATATTTGTACTAAAATTTGTGTATGCTTCTGCATGAATATTTGTGTATGTATCCAATATGTGCCCAGAGGCAACTGGGTAAGTACATTTCAGTGTGCGTGTAAGTGGTCTGGGGGAAGTACATCTGCATGTCTATGTGTGTGCACTGTGGTGTGTTTGTGTGTGTGTGTTTGAGAGAGACAGACAGAGATAAACGGAGAGAGACAGAGAGATAGAGAGAGACAGACAGAGACAGAGACAGAAACAGAGGGAGAGAGAGACAGAGAGAGAGGAGAAAGAGAGAGAAAAGGAGAGGGATAGAGACAGACAGAGACAGAGAATGACAGACAGAGAAAGAGAGAGACAGAGAGAGAAACAGAGAAGGAGAGACAGAGACAAAGAGGGAGAGAGAGAGAGACAAAGAGAGAGACAGAAACAGAGAGGGGAGAGAGACAGAGAGACAGAGACACACAGAGAGAGACAGACAGAGACAGAATGACAGACAGAGAAAGAGAGAGACAGAGAGAGAAACAGAGAGGGAGAGACAGAGACAAAGAGGGAGACAGAGAGACAAAGAGAGAGATAGAGACAAAGACAGAGAGACAGAGAGAGGAGAGAGATGGGAGCCCCTAGGGGATGGTATCACTGCTCTCTGAATCGGGGCAGCTCTCTGCATTTCTCACTGTTTCCCCATCCTTCATGGAGTCCTCCTGCCTCAGAGAGCACCTCCCTGAAAGGCTCCAGGCAGTGCTGGCAGGGCTGAGGCAATGTCCCTGTATGTCTGTGTGAGTGTGTGGGGCTGCTCAAGTGCTGTCAAGGGATTTCCAGGGAACTGGCCATGTGCAAGCCTTGAAGTGGGGGTGCATTTAGCCACGTATGTGCATGTGAATGCAGGCGGGCACGGGGGGGGGGCACGTGTGTAGCTCCAGCATGCTGTGTGTGTGTGCTTGTGTAAGGGTTGAGCTGCAGCTTTGTCCTCAGGTCACTGGCTGGAGGAGTCTCTCTTCCTTCATTTATTCAGGGGCCCTTCAGATCTTGACAAATCTGTCACTCTAAATTTGCGAGAGATTATGGTGCTCTCTCCCCAGCCCGCAGAGAGGTGATATATGATATCTGCTGCCCCTATTGATTGCCTGATCTGGTGGCAGAGGCCGGCGAAATGAACTTGAAATGAACATCATGCCTCAACTCATTGTGCGTATAATACACTACTTAATCCCACATTTTTCAGCCGCTATGGAATTCAATTGATCAATCATGTTCCACTGATAGTACTGTTTTAGGGGTTATTGCTGCTCCCTCCACGCACTGACCTTTTTATTTATTTATTTATTTTTTTGGTAAACTCAGGCCCTGGTGATGAGACGGGTTACAGAGCCAGTAAAGGGGTTGGGGAGGGGGAAGGAGGAAAAACAGCAGCAGAAGCCAGCTGCAAAGAGGAAGAGGGGAAATGGGAGGAGGGATAGAAGGAGGGTGAAGAAGGGAAGAGGAAGAGGAGGAAAAGAATAAGAGAAGAAAGGATGAAGAAGGATGAATTGAGGGGGAGAGAGGAGGAGTGAAAGGAGGCAGGAGAATTGAATGGAACAAAAGGAGCAGGAAAGGAAAGGAAGGAGAGAAAAAAGAGAATGGGACTGGGTCAATACAGGCCTTTTGGGGGGAGGGGATGTTGGTCCAGTCAAGCCTGACCTGTCGTGAGTGTTTCAGGAGGGCTCAATGTTGGCACTTTCCAAATGTGGAAACCCTGCTATTGTAGGGGAAGTGAGGGTGGGAGGTGGGCAGAGAGGCAGTTATTGAGCCAGGGAAATGGAAGGAATTAAAAGGCCAGTGGGAAGGTAGAGGTGATGTTTTGGTGGAAGAAACAGGGAGGGAAGAGGGGGAAAGCAGGCCTGAAGTGGGCTTCAGTGAAGGAAGCAGTATGAGAGAGATGGAGGTGGGGAGAGGGAGGGAGGTCCATTTGATTTCCTGCACAGTCCACACAGCCAGGTACCAGAATCCCACCCCAGCAAGGACCTGGGCACCAGAGAGCACATGGTCAGTCTGCTTGCTTGGGGAGAATTCTCGCCAGTGTAGTTCTGCTACTAAAGGGACAAGAGGCCTTTGGTATTAGGTGTTCTCCCTAGAAAGGTAACATGGACCCCCAGGTCATGGAAGAGCACTCCCTCAGGGGAGTGGGCCAGTCTGTAAACATATGTATACATTTCTTGTCCAAAGAACAGGGGCCGGGCAACAAGCCAAGGTGCCAAACCCAGACCAATGCCAATGTCAAGGCGTTGATAACCAGGTTTAAAATGATCCCTTAATGGCACACAGTTGCCAGAAAGAGGCCCAAACATGGCACAGGGGACTGTGTCTCAGTTCCATTCCCAAGTCTGGGCCAGCTACTTCTACTCTTGTAGCTTGATACTGGCAGAGAAAGCGTCTTCTCAAACTAAAACGGCCTGTGGCCATGGGAGAATAACAGAAAGACCAGGAAGTCAAGCTACTAACTATGGGGGCCTGACCCACATAAAAAGCAAAACTGGAAAGTCAGGGTGCTTAAGAGATGTCAGTCTCTGTCTCTGATTCAATAAGCAGGTAATAAGCACCTACTGTGTGCACTCTGGTACTGCTCTGTATCACATAAAAGGAAGATAAAAATTAAATAAGGTATGATTCCTACCCTCATGGAGCTTGAAGATGTAAAATAAAGCTTTATAAGTGCATTACAGAGGAGCAAAGTATTACTCCCTCCTTTTACGCTCATACATATTATGGGGAAAGAGCAGGAAAGTTAATGACATTTAAATTTAAATTTTAAATTTTAATTTTAAAAAATTAATTAAATTAAATTTAGAGGAAACAAAAGAGGAGGCAGGTAGAGTCTTGAATGGAAGACAAAAGAGTTGAAACTTTACTCAGTAAGTAATAGGGAGCTGCTGAGGATTTTTGAGCAGAGAAGGGACATAGCCATTCTATGCATCATAAAAATTCATTTGGTAGTAGTAGGAAAAATGTGGAGGAAGGAGAAAGTAAAGACAAAGGCCTTTTATGTGTCAAGAATAAAGAGGAAGAAACACAATGTAAGAGATAGTTCTGAGGTATATCAGTAGGACTTGGCAACCATTTGAATAAAGAAAGGTGAGGGAAAGGGAAGAGATAAAGATAACCAAAATTTTAAACTTAGATGACTTTTAATGGTGATTCTACTGATGAGGGAAGGAAAAGGGAAGTGTTCAAATATTTATATAGCATCTCCTCTGTGCTAGGCACTGTGCTAAGCACTTTACCTATATTTCATTTAGAACTCATAACAACCCTGAGAGGCAGGTGCTGTTATCTTCATTTTATAGAAAAGGAAACTGAGGTAAATGGAAATTAAATGGCTTGCCTAAGATCATACAACCAGTGTGAGGTTGAATTTGAACTCAGGTCTCTTCACTCCAAGTCAGGGCCCCATTCACTGTGTCATCTAGTTGCTTCACCTAACTGATGGAATAATAAAATCTGAAAGAGGAACAAGTAGGGGGAAAAATAAATTCAGTTTTAGGTAAGTTGAGTTTTCAGGATTCCATCCACTGCATCACCTAGTTGCCTCACCTAATTGATGGAAATAATAAAATCTGAAAGAGGAACAGATTTAGGGGAAAAGAAGATAAACTCGGTTTTAGTTAGGTTGAGTTTGAAGTGCAATTGGGTAAAGATGACTTGTAAGAAATTGGAGATTCAGATTTAGAACTCAGAAGGGGGGGTCAAGGTTGGATATATAGGTGCATAGATTTGAGAGTTCAAGTCATGAGAGTGAATGATATTGCTATGGAAGGGAGTGTAGAGAGGTCGGTCCAAGGGCAGAATCTTGGAATTTGAAACATTTTCCTGAAGGAGTTGTGGAAGAGAAAGAGAAGCCAGTGAAAAAGGTTGATAAGGAGCAGTTAGAGAGATGGTAGGAGACTCAGGAGATAAGAGGTTTATAGGCAGTGTCAGATGTTTCTGATAGCTAAAGGAGATTGGAGATAAAGTCCACCAGATTTGACCAAGAATGGGAAGGCAGTTTCAGTAGCATGGTGGGGGCAAGAGCTAGTTCAAGTGAGTTGAGGAAAGAATGTGGTAAATAATTCTAGGGAGGGATAAGTATAAAAAATATCTTTTCAAAAATTTGGCAGTTAAGGGGAGGAGAGATAGGGGGTGAAAGGAAGGCTTTTGTTGGGATTGGGAAATGGTAAGTATTCTTGTTAGCAGATGGAAAAAAGTCTCTGGAGAAGCGAATAGTGAAGATACATTGTGGAGGTGGGAGTGAACTGATAAAACAAGATACTGGACAGGAAAAGTGGGAAAAATGGTGATGGGTGAGAAACTGACCTTAGTTCACACAGGAGCAGGAATACCTTATTTATTTATTTATTTTTTAGTAATGGGAGGGAAGGAAGAAAAGTGAATGAGGATGCTAACATTTAGAGTAGAGGAAGTAGTTAAGAGTATTTTTATCATATAACTTCAGTCTTCTCAGTAAAATAGGAGACTAAATCATCTATTATAAATATAAATAAGAAAGGGAAATTCAATTGGAGAGAAAAGGAGGTTTGGGATAATTAATATGGGAAATGAGATAGGAAATCAAAAAGGGTAAAAGTAGGACTGTTAAGCAACATTGAGGGTCCAGATGAGATTATGAATCATAAATTAATAGTAGGTGAAATCTGCTTGACTTTGTGACTTCTTCTGGTGATATCTAGGTCTAGAGTATGACAGACAGGGAAAATTGCAAATAGAATAAAAAACCAATATATTAACTTTAAAAGGCTCTGTCTTCCTGAGTATAAAGAAGCATTCATCCTAAGCATTGGGATCCCTCAGATCCAGGACTGTAGTTTCAGAAGGGACAGTTTTTCTAGGATAAGCATGTATTCTGCTTCTTCTCCCTTCAGAGACCAGAACCAAATGAGAATGGGGGTGATCTGGCATATCTGCTTAGCACATATATCAATGTATCCTTTTTTAGTATGTGTATAAACCTAATGGTTTATTAATTATCCATAAACATTTTTAAGGGGGGGGATATGAACAGGTCAGAAAGAAAGGAAAGTCAGAGGTAAGGGGTAGGGGAGGGAAGTCCTAGCAAAGTGATTAGCAAGTTATGAAACTGGCACTAATCATGGAATTATATGATCTAGGACTGATGACATTAGATATCCAATCCTTTCATTTTTCAGATGAAGAAATGGAGACCTAGAGGTAAAGTCACTTATTTAAAGTCATGCAGGAACGGAGACTGGATTTGAGTCTGGGTTCTGTGCCTCCAAATTTAGTGTTTTCTATACACCATTTTGCTTCTCAGACTATAGGGTTAAGGATCAGTATGGAGGCTCACAAGGGAGGTGAACTGAGAAAGGAGTGATGGTTTGGTAAATGGCCAGAAGATTATGGTGAGAGTGAAGATGTCACTTTGTCTCTGGCTTATTCCTTGTATAAGTTAATCAATCAGAGAAATGAAACCCTTGTCTTATGCCTTCTTCAGACCATGGGAACTTGTGAATGTTACTAAGCTTCAGTTTCTTGAACAATGAAATAAGGGGTTTGCACTAGATCTCTAGAGTTCCTTCTAGAATTAAATCTATGATCCTGTGATCTTGGATCAGGGTCAGGATAGGATGAATATGGGAATGTTCACCCAACCCTGGCAAATAAGGACTAGGGACACTTGTGGAAGGTTGAAACATGTGGTTTTAGGGTAAAAAAATAATAAAGAGAAAGCTTATGCACCCATAGGATAGAAACTTACCTGAAAAGGAGACATGCTAAAATTAAAAGAATATCTCTCTCTCTCTCTCTCTCTCTCTCTCTCTCTCTCTCTCTCTCTCTCTCTCTCTCTGTCTCTGTCTGCCTGTCTGTCTCTTTCTCTCTCTCTCTGTCTCTCTGTCTGTCTCTGTCTCTCTTTCTGTCTGTCTCTGTCTCTCTGTCTCTGTATGTATGTCTCTCTTTCTCTCTGTCTCTGTCTCTTTCTCTGTCTCTGTCTCTTTTTCTGTCTCTCTGTCTCTGTCTCTTTCTCTGTCTCTCTGTCTCTGTCTCTCTGTCTCTGTCTCTCTCTCTTCCATCCCCACTAAAGGTTTGGGCTACTTTCTGAATGACAGGTCCTGGGGGCCTAGGGAAGATGGTATTGTTAGAGATGGGCCCTGGCTGGGGAATGGGAAGGGTGACAGGAAGGATCAGGGGTCTGTGAAGCTCTTGGTACCAGGGGAGAGAGAGTGCTGATGTTCCCAGGCTTGCTCTGGCTTCTTCTCAGAGCCTCATTCTTACCCTTGTATTTCTGCCATGGCCCCTTTCCCCTTTTGCTGTGCTCCCCCTTAGACATCCTCCCTGGATATATCCAGCCCTCCCCAACTGCCAGTTGTTGCAGTTTCAAACTCAATTGTTCTCCTCAGTCCTGAGGCAAATGGAGTCATTAATTACCTTCTATCGGCTGGGCCGAGTTCAGAATGCGATCAATATCCCCGCTTGTCATTCAGGGCTGCCTAGCCCCCCACCCCCAGCCCAAGCTCAGCTCCTGGGTCTCAGGGGGTTGGGTAGCTAGAGTTGAGCTGCCACCCCACCTTCTCATCCAGTAGAGCTGGGGACCAGGTTGGAAGAGTAGGGCAAAATGATAATGAAGAGGGAAGAAAAAATGAAGTAAATCAAGGATTACTGGATGATAACAGCCCAAGTATATTTCTGGGACGATATGGAAAAGGAATAAAAAAATGAGAGCCAGAGGAAATGCCGGCTTCAACACTTCCATCAGCCTCCTGTTTGTGTCAGGAAAATAACATTTCTCTCCCCTTCCCAATAGCCCTCCTTTGAAAGCTGGGAAGCGTGTTAGACACAGACACAAGCCTGCTTCCTAGTCCTCCTGCAAGCCAATCAGTAGCAGATACCACCTATGGTCCAGATAACTTAGCAAGAAAACCCAGTCAGCTCCAGGGGTGTGTTCAGGAGGAAGGGGCTAGAAACATTCTAGAAATCTGGCTCCAAATATCATATTTCTATGCAATATTAAGTTCTATTCTTTGCCTAAACCAGAACCTCAACCTCTATCCTTGGCAAATAGATCTTATGATCCTGTGAATCCATAGCTCAGTCAGAATAGGGAGGGGAAAGAGCAAAAGGGTTAGAAGTACCAGTTCTGCTAAAGCCAGGTACTGATAAGGGAGGTAGAGTGGGATAAGATGAATCTGGAGGGAAATGGTCTCAGAAGGGTGGAATATTATATTCAGATGCAATAAGTAGACCTCAATTCCAATTATGACAGAATAAGCAAATTAACTTATCTATGGAAACTTCAGCAAGGCACTTACTTGTAAATGTAAAATAGGAGAAATTTGGCTAAAGTTCAGCTTTCTGCTAAAAGCAAAGTTTCTGAAAAATTCTAAGCCTGACTTTCTGACAATTTTATTCCTTGGAAGTGGTAAAGGGAATCCTGGACTTGATTCCAACCAACAAAAAGAAATGAATTGATGAAGGAAGAAGGATATTGAGGTAAAAGTAGCCATGTCATCTTAGAGTTCATAACAGACAATGAAATATTGCTGGAAACCATGGACTGTGTAACTGAGACTTTAGGGGAGTTCAGAGAAATGATAAGGAAGACGATTCTAGAGGAACAGGAAGTGTTCAAAGAAGAAATTTGATGATATAATTGCGAACCACCCCAATGAGAGTATTAAAAGCATTAAAAGGGAAGTCATACAAAATCAAATGTGGCTGCACAAGGAGCTCTCTGACAGATTTTTAATGGTCTTGTAAAGGGAAAAAAAAAAACAGGTAAGAACTGGGAACCACCAAAGCCGGCTCTGACTTCCCTGTCCTTTCCCTTTCCCAGCCCAATTGTATTCACTTTGTTCATAGTATGTTAAGATTATAGAATTAAGAATTGGAAGAGACCTTAGGGATCATTTAGTCCAACCCTTTCATTTTACAAATTAAAAAACTGAGATCCAGAGAAATGAAGCCCTAGGTCACACAGGTCTGAAGTGGCAGAGCTAGGATTCAGAGAGAAAGTTGGACTTTTTCAAATGGGAATTTAATAGAACATTAAAGGGAAAAATAAATGAGAAGCTTAAAAATGACAAGAGATCTCATTTACAGAGATCTCAGTCTAATGTAATTAGAGCCTTGCATTGGATTGAATTGGTTGACCCTGCTTTCAGGGCACTTCTCTTCTAATAATTTGTATCACTTCTATTTCAGTGAATTAGAAGCTAAGTGGATGTAGCAAAAAGAAGAATCAAGAAGAAACTCAACTTCCAGAGTTCAAATATGGTCTCTGACATTTACAAGTTGTGTAACTCTGGGCAAGTCACTTAACCCTGTTTAATTCAGTTTCCTCATTTGTGAAATGAAATGGAGAAGGAAATGGCAAACTACTCCAATATCTTTGCTAAGAAAACCCTAAAGGGAGTCAGGAAGAGTTGGACATGACTGAATAGCAATAGCAACAAACAATTTTCAGTAGATACTAGACCAAGTTTTTCGGCCCCACATGTTCAACTTGATAACAATAACCTGTTTCTAAGCCTTCTTTATGATGTGAATCTCCAGGTTTTAGAATTAAGATCGGGAAAGGACCTTTTTATTAAGTGCTTACCACATGCCAGGGAAATAGTTCTTGCCTTAAATATGCTTATATTCTATAGAGAGGAGGGACAATGAAATAACATGTACACACATAAATACATGCAAAATATGCACAAAATAAGTACAAGGTAATTTAAGGGTTGGGGGGAAGGGAATGGGAAAAAGGAATATAATGAGTTTCCTTCATCTGAGGAATTTGGTAGAATATTAAATACTACCGCATTACCTATGTCATCATTCTAAAGATGAGGGTGGCTTAGAGAGAAGAATATAACTTATCCAAAGTCACGCAGTGGCTGTGTGGCAGAGATGGATACTACTATAAATTCAGTAATTTCCCCTTCCTATTTTGCTGTCTGCTAGGACTCAGAGGTCCTTTTAGTTGTAGGTTGCTGTGTTGACATACTTAAGCATGAGATGGCTCCCATCCCACTGGCTGAGAAAGGTGATTCTCTATCTCTCCCCAAAGATTCTTCTCAGCCTGTTCTATACAGACCTTTGTCTTGTTGTTTTGTGGATTAGTCATGTCTGACTCTTCATGATCCCATTTAGGGTTCTCCTGGCAAAGATACTGGAGTGGTTTGCCATTTTCTTCTCCAGTTCATCTCATAGATGAGGAAATTGAAGCAGACAGGATTAAGTGACTTGTCCAGGATCACACAATTGAACAGTTATTAATCTTCTACTACACACAAAGCACTTTGCAGGGAGTCCAGGGATGTCCTGGACATTTAAGGATGAAAAACTCTGCCTTTAAGAAACCTACAGTCTTCTAGGGAGGATATAGCATAAACACAGAGAAGCTTTATTTGGGTCAAAAATATTATAGAGACAAAGGAAATATTTAGATGAAATGTCATATAGTCTCAATATTAGGTACTGCTATCCAAACCATCTCAATGCATTACATCAGCCCCTTTCAGGGACTGTAACCAAAGACTTCTCTCTTCCTGTTTCCACATCTGTTACCTCGGTTTCTCTCTCCATTTGAAGAGTTTGGGAGAGGGCTCAAGCTCTTAGATCACTTGCAGAAAATGTATACCTATATTTTCTGCCTAACAGGCCCTGGATTCAATGATTGGGCAAGCTTAGGTTACCAGCCCTACCCATTTCCCTCTATCCCCACATGGAGAATGGATCCCCAGAATTGCATCACTGGAGGTTTACAATAACACAATTTTTTCATACCTATAGTGACAAAAAGAGTTTGTTGTTCTTCATTGGGCTAGGATGACAAAAAGATATATTTTTTAAAACATATATTTAAAGCAAGGAGAAAATAAGACAAGCCCACTGCTTGGGAAAGATGACAGAAAACTGAACTACTAAGCTGTGTTCTTTACCAAGATTGAGCTTCAAAGTGAAATAAATATTATAAGAAAGGAGTTGTAGTCTAAGATAGATATGGGAGATAGAAGAGAATTGAATTGCATGCACTCTAGTCTCTAGGTCCAGATGCATTATGTATGTGAGTACTAAAAACAATGCAAATGTGACTGTGAAATTACTGCCTTTTTAAGGAATCTTGAATAAGAATGAAAGAAGCACTTTGGAATCAGAGATGAAGAACTGCCCTGAATTCCAGAAAGTATAGACTAGTAAACTTAAATTGATCTCTAACAAAATTCCAGAACAGATTTTCAAACATATGGTTTGCAAACATTTAGAAAAGAATGTGGCGATCACTAGAAGCCAGCATGGATTCACTAACGAAAAAGTATGTTAAACTCATCTCATCTCATTTTTGACAAATATAAACTGAGAAAGCTGTAAGTAGAATGTACCTTTATTTCAGACAGTCATTTGACAAAGCCATCCATATCTTCTTATGGAAGAAATGTAGGCTATGTCAAACTTGAGGCCTATTTGTTGTTGTCTGCAAAAATCTCAAATGTACCCCCCCCATCGGATTAAAATATAATTGGGAAATATTTACAAATACATAAAAATACAACATAACATAGATAATGTTAATTTATGGTTTTCTAAGTCAATATATTTTTCTATTTGAGTTTGACATCACTAGACTAGATAATGAGTTAAATGAATTTCAGGTACTTGAATGAACATACAAAAAGTGTTTACTTATGGATCATAATAAAGGTAGAAGGAGATTTCTATTGCTGAAGTAGAGGGTTCTTGGTCCTTGTCCTGTTGAACATTTTTTATTAAAGGTGCTACTGAAGACATGAAAGGAAATCTTAATTCTGAGTCAAGATTAAAAATAATTTTTATAAACTAAAATTATGGGTCAAAATTAACAAGAAGAAATTCAACATGGGTAAAAGTAAAGTCCTGCACTTAGGTTTGTAAAATCATCTGCATAAACAAAGAATGGGGTAAAATCTGGCTTGACAAAAATTCATATTGAAAAAAAAAATCTTGAGGTTTTAGTTGACTATAAACTCAATGTGAACCAAATCTCAGCTCTGATATAAGCTAGGAAACTTTGACTGAGTCCCTTCTCTGAATTTTGTCTGTAAAATGAAGAAAGTGGAATGATCTGGAGAAGGAAATGGCAAAACCATCCCAGTCTTTGCCAAGAAAATCCCAAAGGGGGACATGAAGAGTCAAACATAATTAAAATGACTGGACCACCACCACATTGAAGAGAACTCTCTATAAGACATTTTTAGGAGAGCAAGCAGGATAGAATAGTGTGCTCTGAGGGGAGGAGCTGGCTCTGACCCAACTTTGTATTCCATACAGTGCCTGTATCCAGTAGACTCCCAACAAATACATTTGGAACAAACTAGGGAATCTTGCTATATAAATAAATTTGACTTCAAATATGTGAAGTTCCATCACATGGAAGAGAGATTACGTAGCCACCTGGATTTGAACCTTTGGTATCTTGGTCACTTTTTTCTCTTTATCCTCCCCCCCCACCCCATCCCAATCTAATTAGTGGCCAAATTTTGCTGATCCTCTCTTCAATGTTTCTTGAATTGGTCTCCACTTTTCCATTCCCACTACCATCACTTTAAGCCCTTACTATCTCTCACCTGGACTATTACAACAGCTTCCTAATTGTCCTTCCTGATACTGGTCTCTCCCTAAATCCAAATCATCCTACATAGGCTGGCAGATTAATCTTCCTTATGCCCCTTTTCTGATGTCACTCCACACCTCAAAAACCTTCAGTGGTCCCCCAGAGCCTACCAAAAGAAATGAAATGCCTGTCGAATTAAATGGAAAGTCCAAGCTCCTTAGCCCGGCATCCAATTCCCTCTACAGACTGGTTTCAGCCTCTTTTTACAACCTTACTCTCTCCTTCATGAACTTTATAGCCTCATCAGACTAGACTACTGACCATCTCTTGATCTTGTCTCAACCCTCTCTTTTCTCTGTGCCTTTGTTCAGGAAATCCTTATCACTCCAATAGACTTTTTCACTGACTCTCATCTCTGTTGAAATCCATTTCTTATTTATAGGCCCAGTTCAGAAGGCACCTCCTTGATGAAGACTTCCTTGATTTTTCCCAGTTATCAGATATCTCATAACACTCTATTTGTACTTCTCCATTTCATCGATCATATTTTAATTCTTATTGTTGCTATTTGCATACATGCCTAACTTCTCCAATTATTGGAAACAGATGGTGTAGCATAAAGAACAATGTGCTTGGAGTCACAATGGGGTTTGTATTCCAGAGCTGCACTTGCTGAAACTTAGTTTACTTATCTGTAAATTCAAGACAACAGTTTCTAGGGCATTATGCCTTATTTCATCTTCATTTTCCTACTGCTTAGCATAATGTCTTGAATGGCCTTGCCCCATGTAATTTCAAGGGGAAAAGAACCAGAATTTTGGGGTAGAAGTTACATAGAGTCTATATTATACATATTATATATGTATATGTATATATTACAGTTGTTCAAAAAAGTCCCAAGAACTATTCAAATGGAAGCTGGATGCCTGAATAACAAAAAAATTCCTGCTATTGAGAGAGAGCTTGGACTAGATTACATTGATATTCCCTTGCAACTTTTAAGTGTCTCAGATTTCATTCCTATGCAACATACCCCTTCTCCTGCACAGGGCAGGCTCACTTCTACTTTCTTGCTATTGCTCACATTCTTTTCCTCTCATGGAGTGTCTCTCCCTACTTTCTAACCAAATCCATCCTAGTGTTCATGCCTAGCTGGAGCTTTACCTCCTCAATGAAGCCCTTATTGATTCCTCTAAACCAGTCAGACCTCTCCCTCCTCAGAGATCCCATTGTCCTTGCACAACAAAGTTTGCCATTTAATTGTTCTGTTTCATGTGTCACATCTGTTCGATCAGATCATGAACTCAGAGAGGCTAGAAACCATATTGCGTGGTTCTTTTACTGAGCCGGCCTCTAGGAGGCCTTTGTAAGTTGATGATAGGAACATAGAGGGGTCTTATGCTATATAGAAACAAAAGAACAAAGTTGAACAGGGATTAGGAAAGGGTTTTCATGGTATCCCACCTGTTTTTCCCTATCAAAAACCAGAGACTTCCAACTATTTGAGAGGATTTAAGGGTATCCTTGTTTGACAACAGGGGGATGACTCCTCAGGGTCATCCCTCTTTACTTTGGGAATTCTATGTACCCGTGCAGCTGCCCTCATGTTTGGGGGCTTGCTTGTACCCCAACTCTGGAATATGGACCTCCAGAGGTATGTTGCTCACTGGACTTTTCCCCACAATGTGATATGGGAAAATTGGACAAAAGCCTCCTCAGGCTACTTGTGGGATACAGAATGGAAAGTAGGTATGGATATTTCGAAAAAAAAAAAAAAAAAGACTAGAGGCTGATTTGCATGGCCTTGGCCACTGGGTCACATAATTGTGTGAGAACAGGGGCAGGAAGAGAAGTAGATGAGAGATGTGAGGAAGGAGAGGGGCACAGGTATGGGAAGAAGAAGTGTGGGGGCAAAGGAACATGCAGATGAGGGAGAAAGAGGAGAATATCCCCAGGATGGGGAAGTGCCCTGGGCACAGTAGCACAATGCACCTGGCTACACCCCTCCCTCCCAGAGTGTCCCGGTGAATCCCACCACTGTCCTCCAGACTGCCCCCCTGGGTGCAAAGGAGAGAGCTGGTACTCTTCCCCCTAAGCTGAGAGGCCTGAGAGATGAGGATGGAGAGGGTCTTTCTCCCCCTTCCCTCCTCAGGTCTCCTTTTTCAGGGTGCACACCAGTAGAACAAGAGCTAGAGGTGAGATCAGTTAGAAACCCCTCCTGGGCCCTGAAGGAAGGGGGCTTTGTTAGCTCAAAGGACATAGGCAAGGCGAAAAATTACATACCATGCCGCCCTAAGTATGCTTGTTTAGAGAAACTGCTTGCATTTATGAAGTCTTTGGTGCGGAAAGCAGGGTTGCAAATGACTGCATCAGAGCGACAGTAAAGGCCATTAATTTCCTGTTATGTTTTCCTGTGTTGGGGGCTTTATTAATTTAATTTTACACTGTCGAACAACAGCGAGAGCTGACACTGCCACACTGCCAGAGCTGGGTTTTCTTTCCTTTTGTGTGTGTAGCAAGGCTTTGCTTGACATGCAAATCAGCACCATTACCCGAACCAATAAAGATGTGGGAAGGGAAGAGGAAAGGGAGGAGGGAGAAGAAGAAGGGAGGAGGGGGGAGGGAAAGAAGAGGTAGGAGAAGGAAAGGGGGGAGAAAATAGAAGCGGGGAGAGAGGGAAGAGAACGAAGGGGGCAAGCCTTGCCCCAGCCGGCCATATCCTCCCTGTGCCCATCTGTGCCTGGCTGTCCAGACTCCATCTTGTGAAATCAGCAGTTTCTCCTCCAGCATTCACCCCATTCATCTTGGCCTTTCCCCTTAAAACTTCCCCTCTCTATGGACTGGATCTGTCCTTTTATCTTTTTACGGTTGTTGCCCTTCTCTCTAGAGTTCTTGGGCTTGGTGACCACATCTCAGTCCAGAGCCCATTCTTGCAGAGACCACTGGGGTCTCTACCACCTTTTTGGGATGGGAGTGGGTAACATATAAAGGAATGAGGAACAAAAGGGGTATCCCCAAATCACTCAATGAGTTTGATGTAGATGATGGCTAATACATACATATATTGGGCTTTAAGCCTTGCAAAGTTATATTCTTTTACAATCTCATTTGAGTCTTATAACAGCTCTAGGACGAAGTTAGTGAGAATGTTATTATCCCCATTTAATAAATAAAAGAAAACACAGTTTCAAGGAAATCATAAGATTAACCTAAAGTCACTGGGTCAAGTGGCGGATAAGATACGAACTCAGGTCTTTGGGCTAAGTCCAAAGAACTTCTCAAAGTTGCCTTCACACTCAAGCCATAGCAAAAGCCCTCTGTCAAGAGATCATAGATATTTCCCTTTCCTTCCAGGTCACTTCCCTGCTTTATATGCAAACCATTATTTTTATTTAAAGTCCTAATTCATCTTCACAGTATTTCTGCATGTGTATACACACAGACATATGTGTACAGATATGCATTCTATGAAAGAAGAAGCTTAAGAGTCAGAAATAACTGAAACTAATCTAAGACTTCACTGAAGCTTCTTGCACTGCTTCTCACCTAACTCCATTTGAGTTTTATCCCAGGATAAATATTTTGATCCAGGAATTACCGCCTAAGAAGTAATAACATGGCTTAGGGAGAGAGCTGAACTTGAGACCACAAGAGTTGAGTTCAAGTCCCACCTTGTGGGCAGTGACCTGCACAAATCACTTAACTTTTGGTGCTCTAAGATCCCGTAAGTTGATAAAACTTTGGGGCAGGTCCTGACCTGCCTTGGTAAAAGGAGTTTTTTCACCTGGGCATTCCCCACACTAGGGAAATCATGGGGCCAGTGTCTATTCCTAGTCACCTTCTAAGAGATTTTCCAGCTCTCTTATTTCTCCTACCCAAGGGGCCAGAGCAAACAAGACGCCCATCATCCAAAGACAAAGCAGTTTTCTGGGAAGGAGCCCATCACCACAGGGACTCTGGCCCAGCTGGCCTACACAGCCCTCCCCAGGCTGTCCACACCCATCTCACCGAAGTTCTTCATACAACTTGGCCACCCAGATCTCACGCAGCCAAGGTCAGGATGAGTCAGCTTAAGGCACTGCCCATTCAGAAAGGAAGCAAAAAGGGGGAGTGGGGCTCCTAAGCCGCTATCTCAACCACCCTGCCGCTCTCCCTGGCTTGCCAGGGTCTGCAGACTTGCACAGGAGCCAGAGTGTGTGTGTCTGTATATGCATTTCTCCCTCCCTCCCTGGCTGGCTGGCTGGCTCGCTGGCTTGCGTGCCCACACTTTCTGCTTCAGGAGCTGTTTGGCAGGCACCGAGAGGCCTGTTGGATGAGATCCAGCGCTCCCTGAGAGAAGCATAAACTTCATAAACTGCATTGACTTTAATGCAGGTTCCTGGGGCTGCCATCCTTCAAGCTCGCCAGCCCTCCCCTCGCCCGTCGCCCTCACATCTCCCTCCTTGCCCTTCCGCCAGCCTGTGCTGCTTCCCAGGGCTCCCATTCCCCTTACGTACACACGGGCGCACACCCATGCTCGCCCGCAGCCAGCTCCAGAGAAGAGAAGGCCTGCAGCTGGAACCAAGAGGGACCCCCACCTCAGCCTGCACCCCAGAGAACCCCAAGGAGTCCCTCAGCGGGCCTCCGTCCAGTGCCAAAGAACAACAATGGTGGCTTTGAGGAGAGGCAGCTTCCCTGAGTGAGGAGCTGCTGACATTCAAGGGGATGCGTGAGCTGAGGTGCAGAGACGGCCAAATTAGGAGGCACCTGGAGGCCCGGGCCGCGCGCCTCCCATAGGGGAGGGGACGACTCCGAGCGCGAGCGGGCCGTGGGCTCCACACAGGTTGGGCTTTCTGAGGCCTCCCTTGTCTACCGCTGTCAAGGTCAGCAGGTTCGGGTTCACCGAAGGGTCAGGATGGTTTGAATTACTGGCTCGGCAGCAGCTAGGCTGCTCGCGATCCATCTCCCAGTCGCTGAGCTGGGCCTGTCCTCCCCTCCCCCTCTTCAGCATCCCCAGGTTGCCTAGAATGGGGGAGCCACCAAGGGACTCCACTTCCAGGGCCTCTCCCAGGGATGAGAAGGCAAAGAAAGGAAGCTCTGGCCCGTGGGACCATCGTCTCCCCGTCTCCTGCCTACCTTCTCCCTAAAGCCCGTGCCGAGGGTCCCCATCCCCCGGCCCCGGCCCGCCGGGCTGAGGATGAGGAGCTAGACAAAGAGATCTCTCTCTCCCTTTTGCAGCCGAGCAATGCCGAGGGGACAGCCTCCGCTCCCTGGGCTCCTCCTCCTCCAGTCCAGAGACGCTCGGGGGAGAAAGGGCAGAGCTGAGGCAGCAGATTTCTCCATCCGTGCCCTTGCCGGGTGGGGGAAGGGGATCCGATGCCTATCCGCAAGGCTGGAAGGAAGCTCCGAGCTAAGGGCGGCCGGGGCTAGCGAGACAGGCGTGTGGAGGCGTGAGAGGGCAGGAGAGTGTCTCAGACGGGAAGGGGACCGCCCCCGGCAGCCTCTGCGCGGCCTGAGCGCTCCCTTCTCCCGGCACACTGAGGAGGACCGGGAGGATGCCCTGGTCATACAAATGTCGGGCCCATTGGTCCCGGGAAAATTCCCATCTTTTATTCTTTGCTCTAGATCTCAAAACACCTTTTTCTCAATTCAGTCTCACTCTTTTCTCTGTCCTTTTCATACAGACAGGCTGAGATTTAGAGGTGGTTAGTACTTTGGTCAAGGTCCCTGGAAGAATAAGACTTGCCTCCCAGCAAATCTTGAGAAATAGCTCTGTGCTGTTATATTTGTGCAGATAGAGGAAAGAAGGAAGGAGGGAAGGAAGGAAGGAAGGAAGGAAGGAAGGAAGGAAGGAAGGAAGGAAGGAAGGAAGGAAGGAAGGAAGGAGGGAAGGAAGGAAGGAAGGAAAGAAGGAAGGAAGGAAGGAAGGGAAGGGGAGAGGAGGTGAGGGAAAAGGGGAGAGGGGGAGGGGGGAGGGAGGAAGGAAGGGGGAGGGAAGGAAGAAGGGAGGAAGGAAGGGAAGGAGAGAAGGAGAGAGGGAGGGAAGGAAGGAAAAAAGGAGGAGAAAAGGAAGGAATGAAAGAGGCAAAAGGAAGAAAAGATGGAAGAAAGGAAAGAGGAAAAAGGAAAGAGAAAAAATAGAAAGGAGGGAAGAAAAGAGGTAGGGAAGGAAGAAAAAAAGCAGGAAAAGAAGGAGGAAACGAAGAAATGAAGGAAAGAGAAAAAAGGAAGGACAGAAGGAAAAAAAGGAGAGATAAGAAATGGAAAGGGAAGGAGAGAAGGAAGGAAGGAAGGAAAAAAGAGGGAAGGAAGGAAAAAAGAGGGAAGGAAGGAAAAGAAGGAGAAAAGGAAGGAAGGAAACAAGCATGTCTTAAGCACCTACTATGTATGAGATACTGTGCTAAATATTTTATAAATATTACTTCATTCAATCTTCACAACAACTCTGGGATATAAATGCGATTATTATCCCCATTTTACAGTTGAAAAAATCAAGGCAAATAGTGACTAAGTGGGTTTCCCAGGGTCACACAGCTAGTAAAAGTGTGAAGGCGGATTGAACCTCAGATCTTCCTGACTCCAGACCCAGGGCTCTATCCACCATGCCATAGTCTCTAGATAAACTGATGCACGCGTGTGCTTGGTACCCATAATAGGCCCTCAATAAAAGTCATTTGTTGGGCTGATAAAGTGCAAGCACACATACCCACATATGTATATGTGTGTGTATATAGCACAGCATGGTGAAAAGAACACCAGGTTTTTAGTTAGAAGACTCTAAGTTTTAATTCCAGCTTTTACTACTTACTGTGTGATCTTGGGCAAGATATTTCCCTACCTCCGTTTCTTTAACTGTATGATGAGGGGGTTAATAGTATCAGAGATAGAAGGGAACCTAAAACATTTTCTAGTCCAACTCTCTAATTTTACAATTTAAGAAACTGAGGCTCAGTAATGTTGAAAAAATGCAAAGAGTAGAAGATCTGGGATCAAAGCCCTGGTCCTCTGACTCCAAATTTACCACTCTTTTTACAATACCACTATGATCCTATTATGGTTAATGTTCAACAGTGGGCTAATACTGAGCATTCCCCAAAGAGGCCAACCAATCTGCAATATGTAATTTAAGTTAAAACAAGGAAAATTCTCCATACTACCTCCTTTAAGTATAAGCAAATTAATGTACCACATCACAAAGGAAATACAGAATTAGGAAATTAAAGCTGGGTTCATGCCTTAAGGTCATGTGGATAGAATCCTAGATTTCAAAGTTAGGTAGGCTTGAATTAGAATCTTGCTCCTATACTTACTGTGTAAATCAATTCCCTTCCTTCTTTGGGCCCCAGTTTCCTCCACTGTAAAATGGAGGCTCAGATTAAATGGTCTCCAACTTCCCTTCCACCTCGAAAACTATGACTCTACAGAAATTTTCCCATATCTTACTGACCAAAGACATCAAACATTATTGAACATTTTAGCTAGATACTGAGCATTAAAAGGCCCAAAGACAATTCTGTGAACTATATCTGTATACTTAAGAATACAAATGATTCCCTGTTAATTTGGTTTCTGGATTGTCCTCTGACTATACTCTGTGGTATGGTAGGTTAGAGAGAATGTCACTCCAATAGTTATGAACATAACTTTCTCTTACAGATGCTGAGAGCAATATATCCCCTCTACTTCCCTGCTCCAGATGTGGCTTATATTTCTTTGTGCCAGACACACAAAAGTAAATCCTTACTGTGCCTATGAACAGCTGGAAGGAGGCTCCATGCAAAGGGAGGGTTTTCAGGTTCTTGGAATGCAAAGGGCATCTTGTCCTCAGCTTTCCTTCCCTTTAGAGATCAGAGAACTCCTTCCCTAGGGCAGGTTTGCACTTCTCTTGGGGTTTGTTGAAAAAGGGAATCAGACCTGGACATATGAGCATAAAAAGATCTGACAGTAGCCAGCCTGACTTTAGATAAATCCTGAATGTTGGCCAGATAGCTTGTTTTGTTTATCCAATGTAGGTCTTTATATATAATGATCAGGCCATTGACATCTTGGAACTTCTCCACTCCTGCTCCCAAAGGAACTGACTCGAAAGGCAAAGTACTGTCTCCTTGCATGATATAGTGGAAAAAGTGCTGAAACTGAATATCTAAGCTTGGACCCAGATTCTGCTAATTACTAATTCTGACCTGGAGCAAACTATTTCACCTCTTTGGGCATCAGTTTTCTTATCTGTAAAAATAAGGGAGCAGGACTCAGTGATTTCCAAAGTCCTATTCAGCTTGGAATCCTGCTATTTTATGAGTTCAGCAGGATTTTGCATGTAGAGAAAGACTCTGAGAAGCCTCTGAATTCTCTGGGCTTGTTTATGTGGGGTTACTAAGGGATCCCATGAGTAAGCAATGCTGTCTGGTGGGGCAGAGGCAGTATATTTGTGTGACTCCAGATTACCCACAGAGGTTGATATTTTAAATTCACTCTAACATCACAGTGATTACAGGCATTATTCTGTTCTCCAGGAGACTGTCTACCATGAAAACACATACTACTTATTCAAACCTAGTCATGTACACAGACATTCCCTTGAAACCAGGTGGTCCCAGGCTCCTGACCTCACTGCTTCTGCCAATCCTTTTCTTATCCCTCATCCCCAACAAGCAGTTGTGCTCTGCCCCCTTCCAAGGGAAGAAGCTTCATCTCAATGTCTACCCATGGCGGATTTCCCCATAGTCCAACTTCAAGATGGCAGGCTGCTGTTCTTGGCCCTAGAGGCCGAAAGGGTTTCCTTAGGACTGTCCCTCTTCCCCCTCGGTTCTAGAAGTGCCTCCTTTTTCTGCTGACTTCCTCCTTCCAAGTCATCCCTCTCCCACCCCCAGCAAGAGAGGAAAGGTGGGGGAGGCAGGTCAATGACCAGGGCTGGACTGGCTCCCTTTAATGAGCTACTCGGAGTCTACTCCAACCACAGAGTCAGCCTACAAAAGGAGGTGTGAGCGGGCGGCCGGGAGCCGGCGAGCAAGAGCCTAGCGGAGCCTCTCAGGTAATTGGTTTATCTATCTGGAAGCAGGGGGAGCAATCTCAGCACAGACAGACTAGCAGTAAAGTCTCTTCCTTAAGGCTATTTCCTTTGTCTTTTCAATTGCTTGCACATCCATGTGAGAGAGAGAGAGAGAGAGAGAGGGAGAGAGAGAGAGGAGAGAGAGAAAGGAAGAGAGAGGGAGAGAGAGAGAGAGAGGGAGAGAGTGTTAAAGAGAGAGGGAGAGGGAGAAATGTTAATTTGTGAATTAATGGCTTTTCTCAGCGGAATTGTAAATTCAAATGTCACCTCACACGGTGACACTACCACCGCCACGCCGCCGGTCTGCTGAAGAAGCAATGATAAGATCCCCCACCTCCCTCAGCGCCCCTCCCTCCCCAAAGATAGCTGTGGAGTGGAACATGCTACTTTTAATTTGCAATAACAACACAACAGAGGTATGCAGTAATGACTGCCTTTTCCCAACCCTCCCCCCAGCTTCCCAGCTCCCCCCCTCCCGGGTCAGTTGGCTCTCCCATTTCCTACCCCCCCCCCTTTGCTGTTCCCAAACATAGCCTGCAGTTTAGGCCACGACACTGAGCTAAGCTGTCTCCCACCCCCACTCCAGCAGGGCCGGACCACATTTGGGGTGAGAGGAAGCTCTTTGGAACTGAAGATGCTGCAACCCGCTCTTCTCCTTCAATAATCAGGGAATTAATGACCCTGAAGTTAAAGTGAGGCTGATAGTCAGGCCCTGCCCAGCTTTGGGGAAAAGGCTTCATTGTTTTCAAGCAGGAGGCGGGCAGCAGTGAGGGAGATTCATGGATGGAGATTGAATATGCAATTTTCTTTCACCTTGCCAAGAGCTGCCCCTGGGCTGTGCCTGGCCTAAATTTTTCCTTTTACCATCTCTGCCTTATCCGGCCCTCCCACCTCCCTTCCATTCTTTCCAGAAAATTACCTTCAAAATTGATTTCCACTTTTACAAACAAATATAATGGGAACACGGGAAAAAACTTGGGCCGTGATGAATTAGAGCTGTCAGGGCTTCCAAGTCTCCTTTGCTTTTGTTTTACGGCCCGATCTGCTCTTTGTTTTTCCAAAGGCTGGCAGAAGTGCCCCCACCACCACCTTTGCTGGCAGACCTGATAGTGGGCAGCACCCTATTCTCTTCAACCAGCCCGCTACAGTGCTTCAAGTTCCCCCCCATCCTCTACCCACCTCACTAGGGATGACCCCCGTGCTCCAGACCCTGCAAAGTTCCTTGCTAGTCTAAAGAGGCCTGGTTCTCCCTGGCTCCCTGGCTGTGATGGTCTCCTAATGTCACAAGTATGTCCCTTGGCCCCCAAGACCATGTTGCCCCAACCCCATACCTCTTAAAGTCCAGACCAGATGCAAACCTCCACCTTCTCTAATGTGGGCAGGATCAGTGTATACTTTGACTAGAGCAAATGAGAGACAGATAGACAGACACTGAGAGATTCTGAAAGGCAGGCGGGCAGAGAGATAAATCCGGTAAAATAGACTGAGATCCAGAAAGAGCAAACTCTACTTGAAAGAACTGGATGGGGCTTAAATTTGGAAAAGAAAAAGGGGGTACAGGGAACCCCAATGTTGGTTTTGGCAATTATGTCCCATGAGGGAGGCTCCAAGAAGAGCCAACAATCTGTGGAGTCCTATGGTAAAGCAAAATACTTTGCACAAGGTAGTAAATGCTTAATAAATGCTTTTCTATTCATTCATCCTGTTTTTTCATTCATTCTCAGAATACACTCATGGCCCTGGTAAGTCTTCAGCAAATCTATATCCCTATATCCAGGACAAAGTCCTCTCCTGATCTCCTATTTCCCTATTTACTAAACTCACCCATGCTTTGAAAAGATCCTGTCTCCTAGGCTAGGCCTGGTTGATTTGGTTGATGCAGCTAGTCTTGCCAGGGGCTCACAAACTAAGTAAGATACCAGCTTGTGTCTAGGGCCTCCTTTGAGTCCCAGATTTCTTGCCACCTCACAGGTGATATATTTTGACCAGTCTCTTCAGCACTCTGGCTCTTATTCCTGTGTCTTCCCCTAACTACTGCCACTCTTCTGATACTTTCTTGCTCTAATCTGATCCTCTCTTTTCCCCAACCAGACAGAGATTTAAACAAGGATATTTATTTATAGGGACAAGACTAAATTACTAGATAATACAGAGGGTACAAGAAGTGATAATGCAAAAAAAATAATTCTAATAACTCCATAGTAATTATAAACTAGATATTTTCAAGCCTCGTCTGAGATCCCAGCTAAGCTAACTGCTTGGCTTTTTAACTTGAAGGTAGGTTATCAGTCTTGTATCTCTCCTCTCTTCATCTCTGACCATTCCTTTTTCCTGGTACCCTCCATCTTGGCTTGGCTCTGCCCAGTTTCTTACAGGGCTCATCCTATTAGCAACTGAAAAAATTCATGCCTCTTTTACTGCCAATCAGCATGAGTCAGAGCATCTATCTGGTCCTGGATGCTCCACCTACATATACCCATGTGATCATTAACTGTCTCAGGAACTGAGACACTGCCCCCTCCCTCAGTTAGGGAGTTCTCCTGAACCAGGTATGTACTTATACAAGCTATTTTAAATGCAGTTCAACAAAACATGTCCCCAAATTCATAAGAATATCCTCTTTCTTCATATTCTCACCCCTCAAAATATTTCCAGACATATATACTATTCAGAGAAATGAAATTCTGCCCAATCAAGATATGGTATTTCTATAAACTTTTTCATCCAAAGATTTAAACCTACACATATTTTCTTTCTGTCTGTCTTTATTTGTCTCTGTCTCTCTTAAAATTACATATAGATCTCTGGATATAAACACACATTTCCTGAGTAAATACAGACCTCAAGATATGTGAGCTATTGTATATATATGAAAGGAGGCAGGGAGAAAGAGATATCTTCAATCAAAAACACTTATTAAGTGCTATTATGTGCAAAGTACCATGCTAAGTTCTGCGGATACAAAGATAAAATAAAGCCCAGTCCTTGCCCCCAAGGAGTTTATAATCTAGTATGGGGGATAAGACATAGATGTAAATAATTGTAATACAGGCAGAATGTTGACACATATAATGGAGAGATGAGCATATGGAGGGCAAAGTAATCACTTCCTGCTAGAGAAAGCCAGGAAAGGCTTGAAGGAAAAGACAGCAGCAGCTTGGTCTTAATGGAAAGGAGAGGTTTTAAAGACAGAGTTGGAAAGAGAGGGAAAGGAAGGGAATCCATTCTCAGCATGAGGAATAGCCTGAACAAAAATGGGAGACAAGAGAGGTCAAGATGTGAATGAGTTGAGTACAGAACAATGAGGAATCTATATTGGCTGTTTTATAAGAGAAATAATGTAAGGTGCTGAAAATGAACACAGAGGTTGGAATCAGACCATAGAGTACCCTGAATGTCAGTGTAAGGAGCAGCTAAGTGACACAATGGATAGAGTACAATGAATAGGCTTGGCTTTTGAATCTTGCCTGGAATGTTTACTAGCTGTGTGACTTCCTGCAAACACTTAATCTCTCTGTATCTCAGTTTCCCCATCTGTAAGGGGGGATCTTAATAGCACTATCTCCCTGGGCTGTTATGAGGATCAAATGAGAAAATGTGTAAAACACTATGTGTAAAACACTCACTTTTACTTTTGTTGTTATTGTCCATATTTGATTTGTAGGTCATAAGGAACCTTTCAAGACTTTTGAGTGGATGAATGATAGTAGGAAGGGGTACATTAAGAAGATTATTTGGGAAGGGCAATAAAAGGACAGATAGGAAAGGGGGGCGATTGGAGCAAGAAGACTGGTTAGAAGGTTATATAATAGGGAAGAAAGGAAGAGAATAAACATCTATGTAGTATCTATTGTGTGCCAGGCACCGTACTAATATAATAATTACAATAATTTAACAAAGCACAATTACAGTAGTTAAAATCATAAAAACAAAACAAAACAACATGAGATGATGATGCTTTGAGCTAGAATGGTTGTCATGGGAAAGGAACAGAGGAAAATAGAGGATGACTTGATAGGAATTGGTAACTCATTAGAAATGTAGGGGAGGGTGAAGGAAATAAACATTTACAAAGCACTTACTATGTTCTAAGAACATAAGAACAATATTACAAATATTATATACAGAATAAATTTACAAATAAATGTAGAGAATAAGGTAAAAGATCACTTGGAGATTTTGAGCCTGGGTAAATAGAAGTATAATGGTTCCTCAAGAGAAGGGAGGAAGTCAGGCAGGGAAGGCTTTGGGAAGGAAGCTAATTGTTCTGTGCTATCCCTGTTAAGTTTGGGATGCTAGTAGAACATTCATCAGGCAGTTGGAAATATGGGGCTGGAGCTTGGAGAAGTGTGGCTAGAAATAGAAATTTGGGAGTCATCCATATACTGTAGATGTGTTCATTAACTCCACAGGAGTAGATGAGAACAGTAAAGAGAAGATTGTAAAAAGAGAAAAAGGAGGGCTGAGGACAGACTTTGTGGGACATCCAAGTTTAAAGAATAAATGAAGTTAAGGAGTTGTTCTTAAAGGAGATAGAGCATAAAGGGCCAGAATGATGGGAAGAGAGCTCAAGATGCAGTATCACTGAAACCACAGGAACAGTGTGGCAAGAAGGGGCAGGTGTGAGAGTAAATGCCCTGCTACTGGGAAAGGAGACTGGGACCAATTGATCAGTTGAGCTAGGGAATTCTAAGCTGAGATAGGGCCAAAGCCTATGGCTTTCCACACCAAGTTAGGCACCACTATATTAAGCCCTCGGGGCTCCCTTTGTTACTAGGTTGCCAAGAGAGGGACAAATCTATTCAAGTCAGAAACAGAGCAGGTTAAAGCTTTTCTGCTCATTAGTAAAGGGATCAGTTTTCTGAATGGTGGCTGTGCTTCCAGTCTGGGTGAGAGTGGAGACCCCTCTCTCGAAGAGAACATGAGAGCCAACGGACAGAGACATACAGACGGACAGAGGTAGACAGAGTTAAAAAGAGACAGTGTTACAAACACAGAGATAGAGAAAGAGACAGAAGGGGAACAGTCAAACACTGAAAAGAGGCAAGGGATGATGAGGACTGAAAAAAATCCTTTGGATTTGTTGATAAACAAGAAGTCATAAATAACTGGAGAAGCAGTTTCAGTAGAGTGGTAGAAATGGAAGCCATATCACCAGGAGCCAAGGAGTGAGTAAATGGAAAAGTAATGGGAATAGCAAATATGCATTACTTTTTCCAGAAACTTAAAGGTAAAGGGAAGAAGAGAACTAGAAGGATAGCTTGAGAGGAGGATCAGGGTCAAGGAAAGGTATTCATAGGAGAGGGGAGTGGACAGGTTTGAGCATGTTTGTAGGTCAAGGAGAAGGAATCACTAGAGGAGTGAAGATTTAAAATATTTAAGATGGGATGATTGATGGGTCAAAGTTAAAGGAACATAGGGACACAGATTTAGAGCCACCAGAGACTTCCAAAAGATCACTTTAGTCCAATTCTATTTTCTATTTTATAGATGAGAAAATTGAAGCCCCGGAAGTAGGGGGGAAGTGATTTGCCCAATGTCACCGAGGTGATAAAACTGATTAGCAGAGTTAGGATTTGAAATCCAGGTCATTTGACTCCAAATTCCTCATTTTTCTGCTATACCATACTCTAGTAGTTCTGGACAAGGTGAGAAGGGGATGAGAAAAAGGGTATCAGAGTCAGGGTTAGCCACTCCACTGAGACTGCAAGGAGGTAGAATAGGCAGAGTCATATGAAGAAAGATTTAGAAGAGTGGGATAGGGGAGTTTAAGGCATCTCAGTAAATTATTTTGTCTATCTGTCTGGTTTTGTAGATGTTAATCAGAAGGGAAGGAATAGGTCTTCTAGTTCAACTCCCTCATTTTATATGTAACCTGGCTCCAATGAGGTAGCTGAGGCTCAATGGGGCTAAATTACTTGCTACACAGGAAACTGGCAGTCAGAGGTAGGATTTGAATCCTGGTTCTCGAATTCTGGGGCCAGAGTGCTTTACATTATACCACTACCTATTTGTTTATACCTAAAAATATTTATAGTATACCAAAAGACCCAGCCATGGCTTGATCAAACATTTATTAGCAGATACAAATGGACAAGAGCCAAATGACCTGACCACAGAAACCCGCTCCAACAAAGAACCCTGGCATCTCAGTGTAAGCTATGTTGAAGGAAGTTCCTGTCTAATAGGACTTCACTTTCTCTCTTTTCAATGGTTCTGTCCATCATGCCTTTGAAATTCATGGCCTTTCCTCACAGACCTACTCCCAGATACATTCATAACTACCTGCCAATAAAAAAAAGCCTGCACAGGCCTCCAGCCACTTTCAGGAACTACTGGGCTCCAGGGACAGGGAACGAAGCTGATCCAAGTTTACTGGACCTTATTGATTCCCCAGCTTGGCTCTGTTCTGCAGCCCTCCCCTCTTCCCCTCAGTTAGGGACCTCTTCCTTCTCTCCCTGCCCCCAACCACAGGCCCTGAGACAGAAGCCTCAGATGTTACTCTCCTCCACATCCTAATCTCCCTGCTTGCTTTAAGTCAAACCAGCACAACACCCAGAGGGATGTCTCAATGAAAAGCTTGCTAAGAAAATAAACGACTTTTTCAGGCTACGGCTTCATCCAAATCAGAAGGGAGATATTAAAGAAACTGATAGGAATCTGCCATTTGCAGCCACACAGCACACCAAGCATAACTGTACTTGCTGGACACCACAATTCACTGGGTGTCTAATTAATGTAATGCAAACTTCTGGCCTATGGCCACTTCACATAACATACACATACATACATACATTCATCTCTTCTTCCCTCCCCACCCTCTAAGCAACCTCATTAGAACTTCTAGCAGATCTATTGGATCTGCTCTGTGACTCACTTTCCCTTTCTCAAGCTGCAGGCAGCAACATTTAATGTACAAAAGTGTTTTAAAACCCAGATGGAAGTTACTGAATAAAGAGAAAAGAGAACTGGCCAGTGAAGGTCCACCTCCCTGTCACTATGAAAAAACTACATTCTTAGATCTCTATTGCTCTTATCAAAATACATTTTCTGCCTAGTGCCACCAGAAGCCCCAGGGAGCACCCCATCCATCCAGTGGAGTCAGTTTTAATTGGATGCTTAAAGATGAAAGTTTCAGGGGCAGTAAATTGGGTACACTGCCTTCTCAGGGTCATGGATGGACACACAGACACACTCCAAGTGACCCATTGCTTACCATCACCCAGGCTTGCCCTGGGCCACTCCATTGTAGCACCCTTAGGAGTGAATTTTCCCCAGCAATCTCCCATTTCCCAAATCTTCCCCTGACAACCTCCCCCTCATCACCCCACTGAAAGCCTGGTCAAGAAGCTTCTGACTCATGCCGTCATATCACTTCTCTCCCACAGAGCCCAAGCTGATAGGTCCTATACTAATAACCCCACAGCTATGATTGCTGCAGATTCTAATAACACTGTCCGTATTATGAGTGCCAGTGCCAATAATGCTCTGGGTATTATCACCGTGAGCACCAATAACTCCTGCTGAGATTGTCTCCAATAATGCCCGCACATACTGCAGCGATTGTCCTCCTAATGCCCACCCCTGTAACATTGTTAGAGCTGAAGAATGGGCCCTACTGTACTGAGCAGCAGGGCTGGAAGGGGAAATCAGCCTCCTTGAAGCCCAGAGGAAGCTCCTTGTGGCCTGCCCCCAGGGTCTGGTGCTCCTGATCTCAGTAATTTCCTGCCCTGGGCCCAGGGGGGTCCCTCACAGAAAATGCCAGTCATACCCATTGCCAAATGGAGACCATGGTGGTCAAAGCAAACCTGTTCTTCCAGGAAGCTCCGAGGAGGGGAATGCAATACCTAAGTTCTCCTCCTCCCCTTATTCCCATAATTCTGAAGGGATCTAGTCCCCTTCTTGCCTCTTTTCTCTCTCTTCCATCAGACTCAATGGATGAAGCATATATACCTGGGCATTTGAGCAGCTCCTCCCCTAGCCCCCCTTGTACAGCCTGACTGCTGGCTGCTTTGCTACCTTTGCCCGACTGGAGAGTTGGGCTACATCATCTTGACATATAATTATCTACTCTCTTCTTAATCATCTGTGTTGCTACCTAACACAGGCTAGAACTAGTTGCATTTTGTAGGCCCTGAATGAGGGCTGGGAGAAAGCTGCCCCCACTTTCTCCTCTCTAGCCTTCCTGGAGCACTCCAGTGCAACTGAGCTCAGAGGAAATCCTGCAGAGTTGACTGGGTTGGGGAACCCCTCATGGAAATTCTCTCCTTCACACAGGGAGGGAAACTATCTTATCATGTTCGCCTTTTTAAAAAATTAATCATGGTGGAAACATATATATATATATGTATATAACAATTGCACATTTTTAACTTATTGGATTACTTGCCTTCTAGGGAAGGGAGTGGGGAAAGGGAAGGAAAAAATTTTGGATCATAAGGTTTTGCAAAGATGAAATTATCTATGCATATGTTTTGAAAATAAAAAGCTTTAATCAAAAAACTAATTAATTAATTAATTGTGGAAATTTTAATAGTCTGGGAGGCCTTTGGACTTTTCAGAATAACATTTTTTGTCTATTTTCAGGAACTGTCAAGTTTCAGTTAGAGGTTAATGAAAATAAAGATGTAATTTTTTTTCATCCAAGTTCACAGATTCCATTGAAATCTAGTCACCTTATAGATGTCCCTGCTCTAGAATAAGGGAAAAACTTCAGAGAGAGAGAGAGAGAGAGAGAGAGAGAGAGAGAGAGAGAGAGAGA
>JAJPUD010002606.1:254317-295082 GCA_023553655.1 Myrmecobius fasciatus
GAGAGAGAGAGAGAGAGAGAGAGAGAGAGAGAGAGAGAGAGAGAGAGGGAGAGATTGGGCTCTAGCACAAGGAGGAAGAAGGATAGAGGGGGAAAGGTTGGCTGGTTTTTGGGTTTTGCTTTTAGATTAAGAGAGGCATGAGTATGTTTGTTGGGAGAATGGGGAGAGCCTTAGAGAGAAGAAATGTTTGGTCATGCAAGACAGGGAATCTTTGAAAGGGTAAGGCCTGAGAGAGAATGAGAAGGGATGGGATCAAGAACATCAGGCAAGGGATTCTATGTTGGAAATAAAGGGAACATCTTACTCAGAGTGGAGGAAAGGGACTCAGAAATGGTAAAAACAAAGCAAAACCCAAAGCACACACAGAGAGATTTCTCAATACAAGGAGGCTAAAAGAGGAAGTTTAAGTGACCTTTCTCTGAAGGAGGAGGTGAGATGAGAAAGAGGGAATTGTACATAGGCTTGAAGAAAATAGAAGAGGGTGGGAAGTGTCTCAGGGATCAACAGGAGATGATTAAAAGGGTTGCTGAACATTCAAGGCAAATTGTTCCCAGCCCAGGAGCGGGAAGGCTCTGGGCCCTGACAATGGGCATCCCAGGTGGGCCCGAGTTCTCTCTGGCTGTTGGGCTGTAGGCCAAGGGTAAGAAATGCTGAGACTGGGAGAAGATCGAGCTGCAAAGCTCTGCACAGATAAGGCTCTCTCTCCTTGCTGGGCTGCTTGTCTTTGTTACCCAAAGCCTCTGACCCCCAGGGCACTAGTGCAGATTTAGCTGAGTCAGAAAGTGATGGAAAATCACTACTCTCCGACAGCAGTTTGGTGGTGCGTGCTAAAGGAGTTGGTCGGGGCTCCTGCTGTCGGGTTACTAATAGTCGGGTGTCTGTGCCCCCAACCCAGCGGGACTCAGTCCCTGGGGCTGATCTCAGGATATTTAAGAGCTGGCAGTGTTGGGGAAAACAAACCCATCATTCCCCTGAAGGCCAAGCATTTCCTTCCTGCATCTACGATAAGAAATCAACAACCAAGAGCAATGTAAGGGATAAGTCTAGGTCTTAGGATCATAGGTTTGATGCTGAAAAGGAAGTTAGGGATCAGCTAGTTCAGCCCCCTCATTTTCCCAGTGAGAAAACTCAGGAAGGTTAAATAACTTGCCTAAGGTCATACAGATAGGAAGTAGGGAGCAGGATTCGAATCCAGAATTTATGATTCCAAACCAAGTGTTCTGTCCATGGGATAGTATTATTCGGTTTTCATCCCTTTGAAAGACATAAAGGCCGGGCGATGAAGCTAAGCAGCTTGTTCGTTGCATGCTCCACCCCCAGAGGCTCTCTGGTCCTCAGTTTCCTTATGAAGCCATGAAACTTAGATGGCCTCCAACTGGCTACACACACACACACACACACACACACACACACGCATTCGTGGCTCCAGATAGCCTTTCACTCCCACCCAGCACATGGAACCTTAGACCTCAGGGTTCATGCTGTTACTCTTGCCTCCTCCCTTCCCCTGCACCCCATCACTGGAGGATCCACATAAGGGCTTTTAGAGACTCATTGCTTTCTCTGACTCCTCAAGCAAGGGAAGAGCTAGCTTCTCCTTCTCCAACAGCCTGTCTGCTCTTCCTTACCTCTAAATGCAAGCTCTGTGTTCTTTCTCTCCCCTGAAGCCCCTTCACTTCAGAGCTTCCTAAGAAGGTATTCTGGTGTGGCTCCCAGCTCAGGAGGAATGGCCAGCCATGGTTCTCAAGGCCTTCCACACAGGCAGACCCTTCCTGCAGACACTCCAGAACCGGTGGGCAAACACAGCCCCCCTAGTGAGGTCCAGTCATAGGCCACTCATACTGCAGACCCTACTGAAAGCCCTGACAGAAGGAGAAGGCTGCTCTACTTGGGGACAGATGCCCTGTCAGGGACTGACCAGGACACAGGTGACTAGAGCATTGAGAAGGGCGGGATCGGTGGGATGGTCTGGTCTTCCCCTCCGGGCGCTGACCTAGGCAGATCTGGGGAGATCGGGAGGTGGCCCTGGTCCCAGCCCTTGCTCAGGGCAGCTGGTCCTTCCTCTGGGCCTGGGAGCAGATGCAGCGGCTGCTATTCAGAAAAGGCACTAAGAGCCTCACACTCAAGGAACTCTAGATGGCTGGATAGGGCAACCTCCTTCCTAGCCAAGTCTCCAGCAGCCAAAGAGGGTCCTTATGGGTTAAAGTACAGACAGGTAAATTCTTTAGTACTTCTAATGAGCATTAAAATGATAGGCTCTGAATCATAAGAAGTTTTTTAAACCAACACTGAAGAGGAAAATCTCAAGCTTCTGAGAATGTGCTTCGGATGTGATCTTTTTTATTTACTTTCTTTCTCTCCTTCCTCTCATATGTAATCCATTTTATATGGAACACATAATTCTCTCATTCCCTTTACTTTCTGCCTTTTTCAGCTTCTCTCCATTTCTTTTGGTCTGTCTGTCCATTTGTCTCTGCTCTCTGTCTCTCTGTCTTGGTCTCTCTTGGCCTGCACCCTGAAGTACCAATGTGGCTATGTGAGTGTATTGATTCCCTGGAGCCGGAGGAAAGCAGGAGGTAGAGCTGGGGTGCAGGCATAGGGATGGAAATAGAAGGCTATAAATTATTTGTGACAGGAAAGCAATAGTGCCAGAGTGCTGAGCACAAGTCCTGTGTCACTATTAGATTCCTTTTAGCCTGATGACACTGTAAAAAAGGTTAAGTGTCTGCTGGAATAGTACACCTGGGGGGCCGGGGCAGCCTGGGAGCAGAACAAGCCACCGAGAGCAGGTATATCAATTCTCCAGGCCAATAATATTCCTCTCATTGATCGCCACGCAAAGTTCAAAAATCTCATTACAGCCAGGCAGACCAGGAACTTTTTACAAATCAATAGAGTGATATAATGTATGTATACTTAGTACAAATGTATCTATTCATCTATCCATCCATCCACAATCCGCCTCAGGGTTTCCAAGTTAACCTACCCATCATATTATGTTATGTTATGTATGATATTATATTGCACGATGTTATGTTATAATAAATGGCTTGTGAAAACTCTCCCTGAGGAGGGGACAAGAAGAGGTCCTGTTAGCATTGAAGTGACATCAGACATCTCATCGTAGACTGAAGTGCCATCCAGTAGCATCTTTTCTAGATCTAGGTCCATCGGGGTTTTTAGGAGCAATGCTCTTGTGTCTTTTCCCAGAAACTCAAAGGAAGAAATGGATCATGGAAGAGCATGAGAACATATTCCTGATTCTCGTTCCAGTCTGTCAATGACCCACAATCTGAGTCATTTAGAGATTGCATATCTCGAACTAGAAAGGATTTCAGAGGCCATCTGGATTATTCTTAACTATGAAATGGGGGCAGGTGATGTTGGCAAAAGGGTATCATGAGACTTTGCCAGTCTTGGCCACAAAAGTTTGACCAATTTGACAAAATGGGATGTCCCCTTCCCACGAAAACTAACTTTCTGGTGCTGGCTTGCTTATGTCCTGAGCCACAGTAGCAACTGGCGCAGAGCACAGACCAGAAGGGATTAAGGGGGTCTTGGAAAAGATTGTTACATACTCTATGTCTTTAACATCTGTAGCTCTAACTATATCTACATGTGCATGAATATATGAGAGAGAGGAGAGAAGGGGAGAGAGAGGAGACAGAGAGGGAGAGAGAGATAAAGAAAGATGGGGAAAGAGAGAGAGAGAAAGAAAGAGAGGAAGAAACAGAGAGAAGGGGAGAGCGAGTAGAGAGAAAAGAAGAGAGGAAAGGAAGAGAAAGAGAGGGAGGCAGAGGAAAGAGAGAAAAAAGAAGAGAGAAGGGAGAGAGAGAGGGAAGAGGGGAGGGAGAGAGAAAGAGAGAGAGAGAAGGATACATAGAGGGGGAGGGAGAGAGGGAGAGAGATTCATTCTGACTTGGCAAAGCCAAGAGCCTACCAAATACACTATTCCTGGTCAGCTGGCTCCCTATGCTTACTTGCCTCAAGTAAGCAGACAGTAGGGCTTTTACTCAGTGAATCCAAGCTTTAAAGATCCATAATCAAGATCATCCCAGCCAACAAAACTTTTTATGATTCATGAAGCTAAGGGGATTTTGATCAACTAATCCATGTAATTGCTTCCACTCTATCTAGGTCCAAAGGTACCTTTTCTAATGTGCCCCTAAGGCAAATCAGCAACAAAAGCAACATAAGACTTTTCCCAACACGGTTTCAAACATGAACTATAGGAGATTATTTTAAAGGGATTCAATTCCACTGAAAATGATGCCCTCTTTTCTGTCCCTCAGAGCCTTTATAATGTTTATCCTACACTGCCAACCTCAAGAACATACCATTCACACCAAAATACACCCCTCCCTGGTCACTAAAGTATATCATTCACACCATACTGTTCCTTCAGAAGTCTAAGGCACAATATTCATCACACACTATCTTTAGGAGCTCCAAGGTACATCATGTTATACCTCCCCCTCCCTTTACCATCTTAGCTCTAAATCTTAAACCCCTATATAAATATATAGCTGTAGTAGAGTGCAAAAGACACTAGATTTGGGATCAGAAAAACTGGATTTGAATCTTAGCTCTATAACCTATAGCCATTTAAGCTTTCTGAGTCTTAGAGTTCTCTTTCATAATTTGAGGCTCATAATATTTCATTATCTGCTTTATAGGATTGCTGTGAGAATCAAAGGACACAGGATTTATTATTTTGAAAATAAGAACCCTGTTTTCAACCTCTATGAGATCTTCATTCCTATACTGAGCCTGGCTTTGAAACCCATTAGGAGTTTAGTGGCATTTTCCCCCAAGGAGCTCTCTTTCTCTCTATCTCTCTCCCTCCATTTCTCTTTTTCTCCCTTCCTCTCTCCCTATCTCTTTCTAAGTCCTCTTCCCTCTATGTCTCTTTCTCTCTCCCTCCATATATATATATGTATATATATATATATATATATATATATATGTATATGCATGTATATACATATAACTTCAGTCTTAGTTTCTCTCCTGATCTCAAAATTCTATATGACCAACTTTCTATTGGATGCTTCCATTTGGATGTCCATAGACATCTCAAACTCAACATATCCCAAACAGAATTCATTATCTTCCCTCCACCAAGTCCATTCCTCTTCCTAACTTCCTTATTTTTTTTTTAACTTTCTATGGGTCTCATCTTATCACTTCACTATTCAAAAAATTTGAGTGACTCCCTATTGTCTCTAGGATAAAATACAAAGGCTTTTTCACAGCCTGGCTCCAGTCTGTCATTTACCATTCTTCTTCACAAACTTTATAGTCTGGCCAAATAAACCTATTTGTAGTAACTTAGACATGTCAGTCAATCTGCCACCTTTGGGCCTTTGTCCAAGTCATCCCCCATCCCTGTAATGTACTCTCTTCCCACCTATACTTCTTAGTATTTCAACTTCCTAAAAAAATCAGCTCAAGTACCACCTCCTACATGTGACTTTTCCTGATATTTCTCTGATTGCCCTTTCCCATCAGCCTGAGTAATTGAGGAATTGTGTGCATATAAATAAATAAATAAAATATTTTTATATGCGTGCACACATATATGTGTATATGTACAAATATACAAACATATTTATACAACATATTACATATACTTATGTATATATAAAATAAATGTATTATATATATATATTTGCTTCTCTTTGCCAAATTCTGAACTTATACTTTTAGAGAAAAAACTCACCAAAAGAAAATAAAGAAATTCTTTTCAATTTCCTTTTTTAAAGCTATAAGCATCCATATTATTAAAGCAACAATATCTTTGTAGGACTGGATTACATTGTCAGGCTATTTAAAAACTTGTTCTAAGTCCCTTGCCTCTAGCCTCTTCATTTCCAAAGTATGCCTGGGCCTCAATGGCCTGTCTTACGGCTTAAGAAGAATGAAATTAAAATGCACGTATGTGAAGGTGTGTGCACCTATTGGGGGGAAGGTGTACCCCCACAGCTATCAGACAGGTGTACAGCATGGTGTTCTATGAACAGCAACAGAAGCTGGCACATAGCTTAACACTCATCACACTCACGTATATATACACAAGATCATAGAATTAAAGGTACCACAGATGCTATCTATCCTTTTCATTTAAAAATGAGGAAAGGAAAGCCCAGGGAAGTTAAATTCTGATTACCTGAATTTGTACAGGTAAGTGGGAGGGTCTGAATCCAAATCCTCCTACACATGAGTCAGTATGCTTTGGGTGTTTCCTTCTCTCTTGAGCCACCAAACCACTCAGTTTCTATAGTGATTCAGACAGGGCTTTTCAGGGGTAAATGAGGTTCACTTGCAAGTCAAGACATCATCTTACTGATGTCCTCAGTGCTCTTCCAGAAGGGAAGATGAACAACAAAACAACAATTCTGGAGGAAAGCAGAAAGCTTTGGCAATTTGTTAGACATATCAATTGATATGGAAAAACCATTTCTCTTGGGTCATGATCAGAAAGATAAGTTTTAAAAAGCAAGGACAGACTGATTTTTCTTGCACAACATGACAAATATGGAAATGTTTAACCTATATTGGATTGCTTGTTGTCTTGGGGAGGGGAAATGTAAGGGAAACAAGGCCAGAAGTTTGTGAGCTAGAGGAGAAGGAAGAGAAAGCTACTATGAGCCCTAAGTTTTGGTCTAAGCTTTTTAGGTAGCTGATCTTCATTAACAAAGTTTGCCTCTATAAAAAATTTTTTATCGATAGTATTCCACAAATAGTTTAGTCAGATATCATTATCCTAAGATCAAAGGAGAAAGTTTTTATTATGATATATGGAGCAAGCCCAGAAACACCACTGTCCTGAACATGCCTTCTACCTCAAAATTCATGCTTTGGTTTATGTCTTTCTCTGTTTCTTTGCCTGATATGCCTCACTCCCTTTGCTGTGCTGAATTGAATCTTCCCCATCCGTCAAACTCCAGGCTAATCCCTCATCTTTGCAATCTCCAGACTGCTCCATCCCATGGAGATCTCTTCTTGATCTGAACTGCAATAACACTTGGTGTTTGGGTCACTCATTCGAGAATTAATGTCTTGTTCTATCACCTTTCATATGGTGTTAAACTATTATTTGTCTCTTGTGTTGCCTTTTTTTAAAATATGAAAAATGTCTTTTTGACTTGTTTCCACAATTAAATAATAAGTCTCTTAAGGGAGAGCGGGGGTCCTGTCAGTCTAGGACAGTTCCTTACAGGAAATAAACACTTAACAAATACTTTGCTAATTGGTCAAATCCTTGAGAAAATGAAAGGTTGGTAGCAAAGGGAGTAGTGCTGGGCTTGGAATCAGGAAGACTCATCTATCTGAGTTCAAATGTGTCCTTGGACACTCACTATCTGTGTGAACCTGGGCAAGTCACTTAACCCTGTTTGCCCCCTTTCCTCATCTGTCAAATAAACTGGAGAAGGAATTGGCAAATCATTCCAATATCTTCACCAAGAAGATCCCCAAATGGGGGTCATGAAGAGTTTGAAATGACTGAACAATAACAATAACAATAACAAAATTGAGAAAGTTAGGGACATATGGCTGGAGAGGAGGCTGGAGGAGCTGGTCAGGCAGGAGTAATTTCTTTAGTGTGGTTTTATTGTCCCTGATCAAACAAAAATGACTGAAGTAGGTACTAATCAGCCACTTCGGAGCCTGGGACCTGGATCAACATTCTGGTGGGGTTTTTTTGGTCTAAAATCACCTAGTCAAGATATGATATGAAGGAGCTACCTCCTGGAAACTTCTGACAACAGGCTTTTCTGTTCTTATTTCCATTTTCTCCCTTCACATGTTCTGCTTTCCAGCCAAACTAAATTATAACCTTTTCTCTGATTTTTTCCCTACCTCTGTGCATCATCCCATACTTCCTCTACCTCCCTGCTTCCTAGAATTGTCCTTTACCTTCAAAAACCAGCTCCAGTGCCAGATCTTTAGTGAAGCCTCTCTTGATCCTCCAGTTAACTAGGACCCTTCCTTCCCTCTTCAGATTTTCTTGGAACAAAGGAGCTTTCCTTTGTCCATATTATAACCAACCTTGTATAATACTCCTTTGTTTACATTTTCCATATTTCTTCTTAGGTTGTAAGGGACTGTGCTGTTTTTCAATTCAAAAAACATTAAGTGCCTATTTTTTAGGTGCTGGGGATACAAAGATGAAGAAAAATATAGTTTCTGCCCTCAAGGACCTTATAATCTTTAATACTACACACACACACACACATATATATATATGTTCATATATATGTGTAATTCATAGTACAATGAGAGATCCAGATAATTTTTAAGTAGGTAAACATAACCTTTCCTATATCTATATGATCTGATTTCATTGTTGTATTATGCTTAATACCTACCTCAAAAAAAAAAAAAGCACCCAACAAATGTTTACTGTTGAAATCTCAGCTCCATAGAAGCCTACTGGGAGACCAAAGCCAAGGGACTTGGCCAAGCATACAGTATATGTCAAGTTAATGGGCTAAGGATGCAGAAGCTGAAACCAATCGTTCTGGGGTTTCTTTCAGGAGAGCTGTGGAAGGTTGAAAGCAGCCAGCCAGCCAGTGTTTCATTAATCTTGGGGATGCACCGGTCCTATTCAGCCCCACTTTTGAAGTCCTTCAGACTGCCTACTATTGCCACTCATCCAACTTACAAAAGGCAAGAAAGCTTCCCCAGCTTTGAAAAAAGAAATACAGAGAGAATTGGAAGCTGCAATTATAAGCAGCTTTATAAATGTTTCTGATCAGTTTCTAGATGATAGATCACTAATGGATGGCTGAGGAAGCTTGACTGTTTGGGTATATGCCTGGACTTCTAAGACTGACACTAAGGAGAAGAGCCAGGCCCTCCCTCAATATGTCCCTTGGTGTCCATGGTAGAAACAGAATTCTAGGCTGGGTGAGCCATGGGGCTGATGGAGGGGGGACAGTTCAGATGAGCTTGTAAGAATGAATTGAAAGCATATGGATTAATTTGACTTTAAGATATGCATAGGTTTAAAAATTAAGAGGAAATGTGTTTGACAAACCATTTGGAAACCAGTCTGAGGAGCTTGCCAAACCCAGAGCGTGACCAGATTAGTCCCACTCTCCACTAAGCCTGTTCTCAGATTTTGTCAGGGCCCTCCAGGTTCAAGCTGGGTCTGTCTGGTGACAGAGTGGACTGGAGGAAAACCTACTGCCTCCCTCAGCACCCTTCCTTGAAAGGTTCTAGCTCCAGAGGTTAGGAGAAGGGCTAAGGATCTGTGCTTACATATTATTTTTGTGCCAAATCTCCCTTCCTCTAGAAGTGGCAAAGTCATACTTAGAATTTTGAGACTGTAGCATTTTAGAGTTGAAAAAGGAACCTGAAGAGGTTATCTAGTCTGCTCCCTACCTGAAACTAGCTCTTCTCCATATTCTACAAGAAAAATTAGAACCTCTTCTTTTTCTATTTTTTCCTCTGCATGGACCCTTGTAGAGAATTGTACCCTGTGTCAGGAGAGATGGAGAGCTTCCTGAAGCTTTCCTAAATCCAGGCTCTCTCCTTTTCAATCTAGCCTGCACACTTCTAATAAAGAAAAAGAGTTCTGAAATTCATCTCTCACATGGACTTAGTTATGTAATATCATATGTCACTTAATTTCTCTGAACCTCATTCATAAAGTGTGGTTAATAATATCTGCAATGTCTATACAAGAGTTGCTGAGGAGATGAAATAAAATGATATATGTAATAAAGGTTTTGGAAATCTTAAATGTATATATACATAGAGTGTATACTTAGTATAAATGATTTTAATTATTTAGTATAAATGTTTGGATATTTATAACTACTTAAATATAATATTTATATTGTAAATATTTAGCATAAATTCTTATAATTATTATTAGTCCTTTTTTCAAAAAAACTCCAGTGGTTTCCCACTCACTATCTATTAGATCAAGTTCAAATTGTGCATCTCAGAATTCAAGGTTTTCCAAAAAACAGTCCTAAACCATCTTTCCATAGTATTTGTAAAAAACAAAAACAAAAACAAGCAACTCCAGATGAAAAAGGGGTCAGCCCTCAAAGCCACATTGTGGAACAAAAACTGCCTGGAAAAGCCTTGTTTTCCTCTCTCTTAGGAACTGCTCCAGGAGCATCAGAGTAAAGAATACCTTTAAGTCTTGTTGTTGTTGTTTTGAGAGGGTGGGACTTAGACATAAAGGTTGGCATTTTTCTGGGTTTATCAGTGGCTTTTGGGTAACCTCTCTCTATTTTGGAATAGTTTGATATGGTTATGATTTGGCCATCTGAACAGGTGATCTGAGCAAATCTACGTGCAGGCATTTTAGCAAAAAGCATATGTAGTCAGGTAAATAGAAATATCTGTTCTCATAGTGCACATATGTACCTTGTGATTTGTAAGCTTGCACATTTGCTCTATAAATGAGACTCAATTTTTCAGTTGGATAATAAGTTCTAATGTATTTCATGAGTGTGGGTAGCTTTCTTACCTATAGACTCCTGAACGTGACATATGCAGGATAGTATATGTATTTATTTTTTGCATTTCTGAATGTACCTATACATTCAAAATGTATTTGTACCTATCTTTTGTGTTGAAGGATTATCTGTGTAAACTTGCTATATTTTATATCTATGTCTTTCTATCTGTCTGCCTGACAAAATAGACCTGTCATTGTTTGCTTCCAGATGTGCTTCGAGATGCATATTGTTTGCATGCTTGCCTATATGCCAGTGTTGATATGTGTGTGTTGTATACTTGTGTATCTCTATCTATGCACAGAGTGGGGGATTGGGGAAATGAGAGAATTATTAAACAGCAAGCAAATATGCAATAAATTCCATTGATTTTACAAACTCCAACTTGTCTTCAGTCTCCTTCTGTTCTTTATCCTGGGGGCATTGCAACAAAACCCTATTTTAAATACCTTTGCTTCCCCCTCCCCTCCCCAAAAAAGTGTCAATATTTTATTTGGATTTTTAACTTCGCTCCATAACAGTTGTTTGACCTCCTGACTCCAGTGAGTCACATAAATTCTGGGACTTTATTCAGGAGCCATGTTCCTGCTATTGAATAAGCAATTTGGGAGGGTGAATTAATGACTTGTGCTGTTGCTGGGAGTCCCTGAAGAAATATTAAAATTGCTTGCAGACTGAATCAATACTCAGCGAACACCCAGCAAGAGGACTTCAGCTCTAGAAGGGCCACAGGCTGCGGCTTCGGGGAGGAAGGGGATTCCTGCACCCAGCTTGGCCAGTCCCTCCCCCTCTCCCTGTCCTTTCCCCGGAGCTCTGTCATTTCAGGTTCTATGGCCCCAGATAGGGAGGAGCCGATCTGCCCTGTCTTGGGGAACCAGGGCTCAGGGGACAGTGTGTTCTCCTAGTAATGAGGAACTGGAGGTCTTGTTGGAGGGGAAGGCTCCGGCCCCTCTTGGAGCCCTTGCTGGAGGCTCTGCCATTGCCATTGCTGCTGGCTTGGAAGGAAGGCCACCTGGAGATCTGGGAAGCCCAGATGGGGAGGGGTCTATTCTGGTCTACAGTTGTGTCCCTGCCTGCTGTCTGTGCATAGGAAGGTTTTGCACAGCTGGTGGCTAATGAGAGAGCATTGGCGGGGTGTTCCTGACTCCATCTGGGTGTTCTGACCAAGGTTTGCTGTTGCTGTGGGGGTTCTGTGCTCACCGCCTGGACTTCCCTCTTTGTGTGGGCATGGGTGTGACTGTGGATTTGGGGTTTGCATTGTGTTGCATTGTGCTGTCAGCTTGCATTGTATTGTGTGGATGCATTCCAGCAGCTTTTTATGACATTATAAGGGGGAGGGAGGAGAAATAGGTGCACTTTGTATAGCATTGAGCTGGAGGAATTTGAGTATTGTTTGGAGGTAATGTCTATGTTGCTGTTTTGAATTGTGGCATGCGCCTTGATCATATCTATGTCTTTTTTTTTTTTTTTTTTGGTAATATGTGTCTCAAAGGTTAGGTTAATAGGTGTCTCCTTGGTGAGGTAGATTGAATAATTCCATGGGATTTGAACGCCCCTTCTGCCATTAATTCAACTTGCCTATTTCAGAAAGAAGGCCCCAGGACAAAAACCTCTTCTCAAAAATCTCCAAACTACCAGAAGAAAGAGAAACCAGAATTCTCCCAGGAAGGAACCAAGACACATCCCTGTAGGAATAGCCTGGAACTCTGTACCACACTGATAGAGAGAGTTCTCTCCAAGACTAGTTTCCCACTCCCAACCATGAGGCTCGTTCGGACCATTTGGTCTTGGAGCTAAACCCTGTACCCTCAGAAGTCCCTGAAAAAACCCATAAACTTATACTTCCATATTCCCCCTTCTAATTACCGCAAGTAGCTGGAGTGAGAAAACTAACAGAATCCTCAGCAAGGCTCAATCTAACGACTTTGCCCATTACTCTCTCCTTCACAGCTGCCAAGGACTCTATGACTCCCATAACAAGTTCTTGCAACCTAAGGGGATAGGGCCCCCGTACTCTTGTCTGAGAGACAACGACTGGGGAAGGTGTGTTGTGCTGTAGCTCCCAATCTGGACCAGGTACATGTCCATCATGGATGGGACAGCTTATGGGTGGATTTCACATGGGTAGAGTGGGCCATGAGTCTCTACATATGGCATGGTGTTCTGTACCCTGAGCTTGTAGGTAAGTGTATGAACTCACAGCTGTGCATAAACATAAAGAACATATGGTAGGATGGGGGGAGGAGGGGAGGAGAATGCATGTCAGCATTTCCCTTGGTTCACATGTGTAAGTATGAACATCACAACTCCCTACGTCTAGACACCAAGAAGTGTGACTGGAGATGTTTGGGTGTATGCTTACAGGAGAACCCAATGTCAGAACCAAATGTGAACAAGGTATGTGCATTTTTAAAAGTGGAAAAATGAGGGAGCTCCAGTGAGAAAAGGTCATGAAGTCTCCTTGGGTCTCTAGCCTAGAAGATCCAGGAGAGCTTAAAAGGGTAAATGGCTGGAGCTTTCTCTCTCTCTGAATCTGTCTGTCTCTGTCTCTTTCTCTCTTTCTTTTTCTGTGTGTGTGTCTCTCTCTGTCTGTCTCTGTCTCTCTCTGTCTCTGAATCTGTCTGTCTGTCTCTGTCTCTATTTCTTTTTCTGTGTCTCTCTCTGTCTCTGTCTTTCTCTGTCTCTTTCTCTTTCTCTCTTTTTCTGTGTCTCTCTGTTTCTCTATTTGTGTCTCTCTTTTTTTATCTGTCTCTGTTTCTCTCTGTGTGTTCTTCTCTCTCAGTATTGTGCCCTCTGGCATTGACAAGGCAAGGGAGAAAAGCGAAGATGATATTTTTTACTGGCACAAGATACTTTTCCTGACTGGTCATTTTTAGTGGCTATCTCTCATGTTTGGAATGCTCTCTCTTCATCTCCAGCTCCTGCCTTCCTTCAAGTCCCAGCTAAAATCTCATCTCTAAGAAACCTTTCCCCTCACCTTTTAAAAAATCTTTTTTTTTTCATTTTATTTTTTAGATTATACATGTACATTATTTTTTACATATTTCCATATGAATCACATTCCCATCACCTTTAATTCTAGTGTCTATTTTCTATTACTTATCTTCAATTTCTATTATCTATATCTTGTACATAATAGATTCCAAGTTGTCTCTCCCATTAGAATGTGAGCTCCTTGGGGGCAGGGATTATTTTTTGTCTTTCTTTGTATTACCAGTGCTTAGCATAGCACCTGGCACATAATTGATGCTTAATAAATATTTATTGATTATGGATCATATTGCGTTGAATTTCTTTTTTGTTGTTTTAAATTAAAGGAAAATTAACTGAGTTCCCAGAACTCAAACCTAGTTACTCAACAGATTTAATGTTTATTTCCTACTTATTAAAGCCAGTTCTTCAATCAATGAATAGGGAGGGATTAGCTTGACCTTCTCATATTAGGGAAAGGGTATAAATTCAAGTATGTGAGAAATAAGAGTTTGAGAAATAAAATAATTCCTATGTGTTGTCCAAGCCCAATGAGCTAATCTCAGTTTCCTCTCAAAAAGTAATTGACAGAGACATGCTCAACCAAGCTGATGAAGAAGAATGAGAACTCTAAGGTAAGGACAAGAAGGAGACCTCAATTACCTCCTAAGAATTCACCAAAATTTTCCTTCATAAAGGTAGGAAACCTGTCAATAAGGTCTCCACATAATTGAAAAGCAAGGTTACATAGTGGATAGGGTACTCAAGCCTGGAAGATTTAACTTTGAATTCAATCTCTACCATTTACTAGGTGTGTTGAGCAACCTCTGTAATACAGGGATAATAATAGCATAGACCTTTAAGGCTTTTGAGAGAATCAAATGAGGAGTGTGTGTGTGTGTGTGTGTGTGTGTGTGTGTGTGTGTGTGTGTGTGTAAAGACCAGTGTTGAAAAGTTAAGGTAGTAAGTAAGCTGATGACATGAAGAAAAATGGAGGCTAAAGGAAAAAGAGGTAGAAGAGAAGAAAAAAGAAATTTGTAAACTTTGTAAATACTAATTTACATAAATCCTATATAATAAGCTATTGTGGCTATTTACTCCTTTGGAAAATCAGGGTTACATTTTTATCTGGGTGGGCATAAAGTAAAAAGGAAAAAAAATCACAATTACTCATTAATTGGAGAGATGTAGACAGTTGAATCTCACATCTGATTCCCCAAGTTGAGATTTCTAAATCTGGGTTATTTGGTAGAAAGTATTTTTGCCACCTTTGCCTTGGAAGAATTTTTGAATCATGTTAATTCTGATTTTTGCTTTAGCTATACAAGCAAGTAAGAAAGAAGAGAAGCCAGAGACAAAACTCTTATCCACCTCACCCATACTCCACTTAGATAACTGAAAGATTTGAATAATTCAGGTAAAAGTGATTCCTTCTTGAATTAAAAAATTAATTGACAAGTTTTTTCTTTAGTTTGGGGGTGCCTACATGACCAGGGCCTGGAAACCATAACCATATGAAGTAGGAGCAAGCCTCCTCTAGACTGAACAAATGAAGGCCACTGGTTTTGTACATTTGGGTCTTGGAGCCAAAGCTGCTGTGGACTTCTCAGGTTTCAAAAAAATTTTGACAACTCTTAGAAGGGTCCAGAAAGAGTTCATTCAGCTCTAGACACTCTAACAGCAATGAGGATACTGGCAGAATGAAGAACAGTTACTTCTACCCTCAGCTGCTTATATGTCTTCTTTCAATTTAATTTTCCTTCATGTTTTTCTCCATTTCTCTCCCCTTCTTTTCCTTTCTCACCCCCTTTTTCCTTCTCCTCTCCATTCTTTCTTCCTTTTCTCTTCTCTCAAATTTCTATCTTTTCCTTCTCCTCTCATCTCCTTTTCCTGCCTTTCCCTCCATTGCACACAAGAACCTCAGGAAAAACAGATATCTATTAAAGATTTTTCCTATAATGTTTGAAAGTGTGCCATCAAATGTAAAATAACACAAGCCAGGAAACCTGGAAAATGCCAACCTTGAGAGTTTTACTAGAGGAATGGCAAGCTTCATCATATTGGAGAAGTGGGCACTTGCCCACAGTTATAAATTCCTATTTATAGACAGGCCACAGGTACAAAGTAAAATGGACAAGAGGGTCATGTGGATCAATCAAAGTGCAAGAAAACCAGTTTTCCTTGAAATCTTCCTGTAATTGAAGAAAAGAATTGTGTTTCTTTAAACATATGGAAAATGTCCTCAGTTATCCACTTAATTTGTATAGGTACAATCCCAAATGTGCTCCTCACTCCCATAAAAGTCCAGGGGCTGCTATCCAGAATGGGTCACAGAAGGCCACACAGCTCAATGCCATTTTGTTTAAAATCCAATCTGCAGCATTATTTCTTGCTTATAAGAAGCCTTTTGTATATTTAGAGGTAGAAGGGAACTCATAGGTCTAGATCAACCTTCCCATTTTACAGTTGAAAAAACTGACAGCCATAGAGAAGTAACTCACAGGTAGGGTTACGAGTGGGATTTGAACCAAAGTCCTTTGACTCCAGAGTGCTTTTTCTCCTGTGCCACACCAGCTCCTTAATCTCTGTTTTGTTCATTTATATATGCCCCATCATATCTACAAACTCCCTGCTATCATTCTTGTTCAATGGCTTGCGACAAAAGAGAGCATTCCTTTTTGGAGGAGCAGGTTGCTTTGTTTTAAACACCCGAGGTCTTTAAATTTGACTTTGTCTGATGATTGGATACCTAATTCCCACTCTAGCTTCTTAGGACAAAGCAATATACATCCCCTCTCCCTCAAGCCACAAAAAGTTCCTCTTGGTTGCTGCTCCTCTTGGAAGGCTCACCCAGTTCTCCCACCCCCAAAGAAAGCTCCCTAACAAAGCTTTCTGACAGCCTCAGCCTCCTACAGGTCAGAGAACCAGGTTTGGAGGTACCAGTCACATGGACTTCTCCTTGCCAAGACTTTCTTTCCTGACTAGTGAAAGAACCTATGAGTTTTATTGTAGTGAGGTAGCCTCTCTTTGGCTAGAGCTAGAAGTGGAAAGTGATGTATAAAAATGGAGGCATTTAATTAGCTGAATGTTTCTAAGATCCTGATACTTAGCATCATGTAGACAAAACTTCTGGATGACTGACCCCGAAGACTATCCAAGCCACAGGTTAACATGGCTACTTTGGCTTTCTTTATAATAAAATCAGATCGCTTCACTGTAGCTGGCTGATCCATGGTCCAATCCAGCAAGATACCAAGCTAATAGTGTCATAGACAATTAGGTCTCCTCACACAGATGCAGCCTTATCCGTACCATGCAAAAGGGCATGCATGTGCTTGCTTATATTCTGCAGTGCTTGTGCACCCTTATGTCCCAGAAACATCTCTGGCAAATCCATACATAACATAATTGGTCTTTTGCCATCTCCAGCCACCTACCTGATCTACCTTGATCTAGTTAGTCGATGGAATGGATGGAGAGCTGGGTCAAGAATCTAAAAGAGCTTATTTTAAACATTAGTTAATTATGTGACCCAGGGCAAGCCATTTGACCTCTGTTTGTTGGGGGTTTTTTGGGGTGTGTGTGAGGTAATTGGGGTTAAGTGATTTGTCCAGAATCACACAACTAAAAAGTGTTAAGTGTCTGAGATCAGATTTGGACTCAGCCCTCCTGTGCTGGTGCTCTCTCTATTTCACCATCTAGATGTCCCTTTCTTCAATTGTAAAATAGGCAGCATAATAGTACCTACATCCTAGGGTTGGTGGGAGAATCAAATAAGATGATATTTGTTAAGTATTTAGCACAGTGTTTGGCATACAGTAGGTACTTGATAAATGCTCATTTATTCTCTTTCCTTTCCTTTTCAAAGGTTAATGTAATTTCATTTCTCCATAATAAAATTTTGGAACTTTTAACTTGTACCATCAAAGGGAATTCCTTCCTTATCTTTGGTTTTGTCTCCTTTATTAAAAAAAAGATATCTTTATATATAAGTAATAATATGACTTAGTAGAGGACAAGCTTTGGAGCCAGGAAGACCCGGGTTCAAATACTGCTTCTGAAATATGCTCACTATGTAACCATGGATAAGTAATCTATCATTTCTTTTAATGAACGGGGCAAATCTCTAATATTAGAGTTGCTGAAATGTATTGGTGAAGGGAATACACAGAGGAACTAAAAAAAATCAACTTTGTATTATTCCATTCCAAAGCACTCGGTATTATGACTTTTCAAATTACCTACCTGCCTGCTGGTCAACCTTCTGGCTGCTGAGAGGAACAAGCATGATGGGGCAGCTAGGTGGTGCAGTGGATAGTGAAGTCAGGAGAACTTGAATTCAAATCTGGCCTCAGACACTTAACACATCCTAGCTGTGTGACCCTGGGCAAGTCACTTAACCCCAATTGCCTCAGCAAAAAGCAAAAAAAAAAAAAAAAAAAAAAAAAAAAAAAAAAAAAAAAAAAAAAGAAAAGAAACAAGCATGATGCTTCTTTCCAGTGTACATATGTATGTATTCTTATGTAACATTAGCTCTTCCTAGATGCATGTTCAGTGTCTTCTCAGGTTTGTATCTATGTGATTCATTGCCCTGTGTCAATGTACTTCACACCAGCAGGCATATCTTAGTGGAGAAAGCAAGAGCGCTTAACATTTAGAGACCATTTCTGGTTCTGACCCGCTCCAATAATGAAACTGGACCATGGAGAAAGGCTCTCCAAAGCAGATCTCCCCCCAAATCTCTCTTCCTTGTCTCACCTCCACAAACAACATTACTGTGAATGAGAGGGTGCTTCTAATGGACTTTGGGCTGCTAGAGTGGAATGAAGAAGCCCTTCTCTCTATATTCTTCAGTGTTCCTCCTCTCTCCATCTTAAGCTTTTTAATCCTTTTTTTCCAATGAAAGAGGAAAGTCTGTCTTTGACCTTGCATCTAGCAAGTAACCCTGGCTTCTTCTTTCTCACTGTAGCCTGAATTCCAAGGTGGCAACACCCAGATCAAAGCAGTCAGTCACCTTCTCTTCTGGTCCCTGGAGTCTGGTAGTCAGCCAGAGGGACCAACCTAACACTCCAGTCATGAAAATAAATCCCATTGTATTTGCATTTTAATTTTCCACATAAACAAAGGCCCAGAGTACATGGCTCCAGCAGCATCACTGGACTGAATTTAATTAGAAATGAAAAGTTTATAGGGCCCTCTTTAATGCGATTAATGCTCAGTTAACATTTATCACATACATATGCTGGAATCGCCTTTTCTAAGCAGCCACAGGCCATGAAATGAATTTCTTCCTACTTTTCTGTGCCTGCCTCAGGGCTGTCTCCTGGCAAGGCTCCTGGGTTCACTAAGCTGCCTCCCTGGGGAATAGAACCCCCTTAGACTTCAAATAATGGTTCAAGGTATTTGGAAGAAATGGAGAGAAGGAAGCTCTTGGGCAGGAAGGTCTCACTGCTGGGTCACAGCAGATTGATTGGCTGGTTAACCCTTGTTCTCCCCCATTTTGGAAGTTACACTGTGGGCTTGGGGATAGGAAGAGGAGTTCCAAGGAACCATCTCTGTATCCCCCTATGGCTCCTCCCCCATTCTTCTTCCTTCTTCCTACTCCTTTCTTAATCGAAAAAACAATTCTCTCTCATTCAAGATGCTCAGAAGGCTTTTTTTTTAATTCCTTATAATTCCAAAATGACTGGGGAAAGGTAGGGGAAATAAAACAATAAGCAATTCCTTCTCTCTGTTCCTTATCCTGTATAGATAACCTGGGCTAGGAAAGTGGCCTATGTCTGGCCCTCCCTTTCCCAGCGTCAGCTCGTTAGGGAAACAGCAGGGGAGTGGGGGAACATGAAACCTCTATTGGTCCCTAGAGGAAGGATAGCCCTTCCTTATCTTATCAAATTCTCTTCGCTCTTCAATTATAGTCTATTGAGATTGGCCTCTTAACCCAAACAAGCTAACTTGGTTAAGGAGGAGGAGAAGGTAAAGGAGGAAAAGGGTGCAGAGAGATGGATGGGGAGAGGATCAGAGACATGCAATTCTGCAGATGATAAAAGGAGATAAATATTTTGAACCTCAGAAATGCTTAAGAGCACTCTGGCAAGCATGAACTAAATGATTCTTTCTAAAACATGCTAGATCATATTATACTCATATTAAATATACTTGTGCCTGCACAACCATGAAAAATTAATCTTTGTTTAACACGTACACACTGAGACATAAAACTTAACATTAAAGCTAGGCTATACACGTTCATATGTATGTGCTTCCCAGATGTGTCATGATGCTTTACTTATGTGACAAGATTGATGTATAGAGAGGATTTATGAAAACTCCTGCATCTTGGTCATCATCAGGTATACCTGACAGTGGTAACAATGTACGTTCTAAGCTCTGAGCTGACATTTCAATAGGAACCTTCTTGACATCTCCATATAACAGCAGGGCTACAAGATTGACAACCAAGTCTCTGCTTCCTAATAGACTGATATCAAAATCCCAAAGTTTGAGGGACTTAGCCTCCATACAGTTACCAAGAGGATGTTACCCAAGTGATCTTGGATGCTTTCCCTGGACCCCACGGAGCCATGGCAACCCAGGAAGAGCAACGCAGAAGAGTGAGGAAAGGGACCTTTGGATGCCATCAGAATGCCGGGGTTCTCTCCTTTCTGCACTTAAGTCTGTCTGCTGTCTCTGGGGCTCTGAGGCTACCCCTGTGATTCCTGTGGCTTCCTCTCAGAAAGTCGGGCAAGTGCACCGAGACCCTCCGTCTTCTCTGCCTGCCTTTCTCCATGAGAGGTCTCTCCTTAGTCCTGTAAACATGCATTCTATCTCTACTCTAAGTCCACTCTACCGATATGATCAGAGTCAAACCAAATCACAGCAAAGAGATGACTTCTATAAACAAGACAGAAACTCTTGTCACTAACTGTGTTCTCTCTCTCCTCCCAAAGTCCTCTACTTTGCTCCCACTCTTCCCTTCCTCCTTTGAACTAAAGCTCTCCATTCTTTCTCTCCCCCCATCACTGCCTTTCTTTTCTATGTTCTATTTCTCTTACACAACCTTTCCTGCTCTTTTCTTGTCCCTACATCAGTGTAGGGAGCACCCTTGAGTACAGCCTGAGGGGAAAGGGGGAGTCCTCTGCAGGGTTACCATAGGTTTCCAGAACAAGGAGTCCTTCTGAGGAAATAGAGGTCGTCCACTCTCCTTTCCTCCCTCCCGTGTCTAGGATAGGGTGGGGGTAACTGCATTGCAGGCAACCAGACTGCAGGTCATTGAGAAAACAGTCTGTTCTGCCACTGGTACCCACCTCCTCCCACTGCAGGTATGCTACCCGACTGCCTGTCTGTTGGACCATCAATGTCCATCGTATGGTCACCGTGCCTGGCCCCACATGCTCTCCTGGATCTACTCCCAGAACCTCACAGTTTCCCTGGAGCTCTTCCACCTCCTGCTCTCAGGTCATTTCTTGGAAACTTCTTCACCTCTTTCCTCTTAGAGACATGAGTGTCTTTTCTCTTTCACTTTTCTCCCCTCAGGCTCTTTTAAGCCTCTAAACAATCTCAAGCAGGCAGTTTCCCCCCACAGACCCCCTAGTGTTCTGGTTGCATCCCAAAGGGACCTGATCTCAAACAGGGTTTGCCCTTTGCAGACAACAGATGATCCAAGAAACCTTTAGCTCAAATGAGCACACTTCTCTGCCCTTTTTCCTAGCTTTCACAATCCTCAACCTGTCTCTGCATCACCTGCTGTATTTACATATAAGCCTTCTCAGAGCTGCTTTAAACACACAGAAGGTGCTATATCTGGCCCTTTCTACCTAGCTTCTCTATTTCTTTCTCAGCTTTCAGATTTATTTCCACTATGGCCCGCCTCCCTCCCTTTTTAGTCCTCTTAGCTAGCTGAAGACAAAAACTCCCTGATGTCTTCTGCTAGGCTTTCACGGTCAAAAGAAATCTTTTTTTTAAAGTGATGTCTAATCCTAAGGGACCTCAGATTTTGTTCTTTCCAGGGGGAATTTCCTTAACCTCCCATTTATGAATACTCTCATGGAATGACAGATATATAGCTGGAAGGGACCTTAAAGGCTAACTAGTCTAATTCTCATTTTACAGATGAGGAAACCGAGTTCTGTAGAGATAAAGTGACATGCCTATGGTCACATAGGTTATAAGTGTTAGAGAGAGTCCTATTATTTAAACTCAATGCTTTTCCTTATTTTCCTGTACCTAAAGCAAACCTTCCCACTCTGTTATCTCTTCAGATGTATATCCAGTCAAATGTGGGGGAAACATAAAATGCTTTGCTCCCTAACAAAGGTATAATGGTTATACCAAAAGGCAACCAAAAAGCCATGCAAATGCCTAATTAGGATTGTCAATGAGAGAGTTACAGTTATTGTACCGCTGGTCCATTTCCCAACCCTCTCTGACCTTGTACTGTCTGGTCTTAAGAGGTCTAAGATGAGTATTCCCTGTGGGTCTCCTGGTCTGTTTTCTTCCCCAGATCTCCTCTTGTTTCCCTTATATAGGCACCTAGGCAGTGCTTGACCAGCAGTCAGATGTGGATGTAGTCAAAATTACTTAATTTTTGTATACCTCAGTTTCCTTACATGTAATGTGGGGATAATTATAATACTGATAGGCCAACCTCCTGGGGTTATTGTGTGGGTAAAATGAGAAAATATGAAGGGCAGCTAGGTGGCACAGTGGATAGAGCATCAGCCCTGAACTTAACACTCCCTAGCTGTGTGACCCTGGGCAAGTCACTTAACCCCAATTGCCTCAGCAAGAAAAAAAAAGAGAGAGAGAGAAAATATTTGTAAAATGTAAAATTCTGTAAAGTGTTTTCTAAAGGCTAGCAGTTATTATAACTTCCTGCTCTCCCTCAGGGCTTTTGTGGTTTCTGCTGCTTCCCTGTCCACATCATGCCCTCCCTGACCTCTAGATGCCATCCAATTTCCACTCTAACATTTTCTTCCAAGCCTTCCTGGTTTCCCTGGCATCTTGCTTCCTTGGGGGAAGGTTCTGCTGCAGGCTGTAGGGCCTGTCTCTTGGGAGGACTCTGCCAATGAATGTGCTCCAGTTGGTGGTGAGGTGATGGCTCCATCACCCCCACCCTGCGTCTGGGCAGGCTGCCACATTGAGGTACTCTGGCTGTGGCTGGCTAGCTCTGGCTGTGGTTGTGGCTGTGGCTGTGGCTGTGGCAGGAAAGCGAGTGCTCCAACAGAGCCCCTCCTCTGAATCTGTAAAGCTAGTTACTGACCAATACTGCAAATTAGCTTAATGTTCTCATGCCCTTACAAAAATGTTTGACTTTGCTGTCATGACCGAAAAGAATACCCTTATGATCTGAAGATAGCTTGACTCTTGGAATTGTACCCAGTAAAATGGTGATGTGACAATTTAGCCTATTTACCTAAAATATGATGTTTCTTTTTGTATTCTCATGAATTGGAAAGTCCTAACCCAACACCATCCCTGTTGTATTATGGAAGCACAAGATGTTTCCATGTCATACATACATCCCCTTATCTACCATTGTCTGTTTTGCAGTCCCTCCTCCCTTTTTATTTCTTGCTTTTGGCCCTCTCCTTCTCCCCTAGTTGGAGACCAACATACACAGAGCTATACATACACTCACAATACACCTCTCAGGCATATCCACACACTCATATAAACAAGCTACGTGAAGAAAATTGCCTTATATCTGAAGTAAGGCAGTCATAGTATTCATTAAATTTCCAGACTTTTCCTCTGACTGAGGATAATATTTCATTTCTGAGGCTCTGGATTCTACTCTCCCAAGGTCGAAAACTGTCTAATGCAGTCTTTCAGAGATGCCTATGTCTCCATGCATCCCTACTTTTTCATCTTATCATATCCAAACTATCCTGAGTCATGCAGCAGAGCAATAATATAAATTATCAACACAAGAAATTCCCATTACAAATAATCACTATAATTTCAAAAGCAAATGATTCATCCTCGACTAGATGGTATTCAAGTTTACTAAACTCTCCTAAACTTATTAAAAATTCCAAACCACAGTCTTCTGCTCTGTGACTGGGCCTGGGGTCCCTAGTACTAAAATTAGATTTCATTTTATCCCACGTGCAAACCTAATTCCTGATATTTCTGTAAGCTAGTCTCTTCTCTTGTATGTAAAAAAACCCCTAGAAAATGAAGACATGCTCTAGAGCCTGTGCAAGCTGAGGGAAGATGCGAGAGCAGTTATGGTTGCTAAAATCAAGAATTCATGGATGGTAGCAAAGGCTGAAAAAGGGAGAGTTAATTAAGTATTGGATGAAGCTGATTTCTGAGCCCAAAGGGCCAAGCAATCAGAGATCAAGAAGGTCAGGGACTCTATGTCTCAACCCAGGAGATTAGAGAGAAGCAAGGTTGAAAATATAATAAAGGAGAAAGCTTTGAGTCAAGAGTAAGGGTCTCCTGGAGTCCTTCCAAGAGGAAACTCTTGCCCCTCAATGTTTCCAAGGTCATTAAAGCCTATGGCCTTGGGCAGATCTATTACACAGTAAACACAAACCTCTATTCACATACACATATGCATACAAGCACAACTGGAGCTGACATGAAGGCCAGAGCACTATTAAGTTGTATTCATTATATCAAAACCACCAGTTAGGTCAGTAAAAAAAAAAATTAAAAATTATTGTTGCTGTTTAATTTGTCAATCTAGTTATTTGTTTAGCAAAATGCAAGTCAATTTTACTTATTTATTTATTTTACTTTTCACCAATTTGTTTTGGCACCTGGTGGAGAGATATGGCCTCTATTGTGTATGAAGATAAATTGGACATATTTAGCCTCTCCAGATCCTTCCATTTAGGACTAAAGGGGCCCAACATCCCATATTGGAGTATGTGGGACTGCCGTGGTTTGGAGTAGGGATCTGTCAGAGAAATATTTTGCCTTTTGACTTTCGTCACATTTTCCCCTGAGTGCTTAGGTCACAATCATGATTTAAAAACAAAAGGGGTTTTATAGGACATTCCAATCCAACCCTTCATCTTATAAATGACAAAGCTGTGACTTGAGAAGGAAAGTGACTTTTCCAAGACTACTTGAGCACAAAGTAAAGTCGCAATTCAAATCCCAGTTCCCTGATTCTAATTCTAATATTTCTTCTCCTATATAATGCTGTCTTTTTAAGAACAGGAATTTCCCCCTCTATTCCCTGAACTTGGAATTGTTTCTTCTACCTCTCTGCCTTTGCAGAGGCTGTCCCTCATTCCTGGAATGTACCCAGGCTTCTTGCACTGTTTAGCTTCTTTCAAGACTCAGATAAGGTGTCACCTCCTATGGGAAGCCTTCTGTGATTCCCCCTGAGTGTCATTGCTCTCAGGCTCTTTAAATTATCTTGCCTTTATTTATCTGGGTACTTCTTATGCCTCTCAGGAGAATATAAACTCCTTAAGGGGCTTTTCATTTTGTGTGTGTGTGTGTGTGTGTGTGTGTGTGTGTGTGTGTGTGGTGTGTATCCCTAGAGATACTTAAAAAATGCTTGTCCAGATGAATTAAAGTGAATGTCCAGGCATTTATATATGTTATATATGCAGGAGCTGGTACATCAGGAAACAAAGGAAAGGAGAGAGCTATGAATGGGGTCAGGAATACAGGGAAAATATTTAGTGGGTATTGGGATCAGGAAACCTGAGGGTGCAGGGTGAGGAAAGGAAAGCTATCCTTTAGATTAAAAAAAAGCCCCATTGAGAAACCTAGGGAGCATTAACTCCTGAGCATTGAACTAGAGCCTTCTTTTCTGAGCACAGACTTGGAAGATTGCACCTTGGGGAGCTGACCAAGGGACAGCAAGGTCAAGGTCCATTTCCCTGGATAGCCTGCCGCCCCTAGTCACTGTAGCATATCAGAAAGCCCAGTGCCTTTGAAATAAGAAAGCCTAGATTTAAATCCTGACTCTGTCACTTACCATGTTTGCAACAATGGGCAAGTCATTTAACTTTTTCAGGGCCTCAGTTAGTTCCCTTATCTGTAAAATGAAAAGGTTGCACTAGATAATCTTGAAAATCCTTTCCAGCTTTGAATCCCATGGTTCTAGTTCAATCACACTCAGACACATGCTACCTATAGGAGCAGGAATGCTCCCATCTGCTCACACACACACACACACACACACACACACACACACACACACACATACACACGCGCACGCGGCGCTCTTTAACCTCCACCCCAACTTCCCTTTCTATTCCTTTTCCTTTTCTTCATGCTCATATTCAAGAACTGTGTTTTGTGCACTTGTGTGTGTGCAAACACACACACACAGATGTAAATATGCTTTTTCCCCTGCACATAAAACATAAACACAAATCCCTTACTCCCTATATCTCCCTTCCTCCCTCCGGGGGCCATCCCCTGCCTGGCCCTGTCTCCACTTGGCTAATTCCCCCTGTGGCCCCTGTATTGAACTGTTGTGTTGTCCATTTCCCAGTGACAAGGGCTCTGGTTACAGAGTTATTGATTGGTTTTCATGCAGACAGATGGGCCCGTCCCAGTCTCCCATCGAAATCCCCGGCTGTATGGGCTGATTGTTGCCACTCCTGGTGTAGGATTGCACCAGAGACCACCCTCCACGCAGTCTCCTTCACCCAGGCTGCGGACGGTAATAAATGGAGCCAGCCTGAGCGATAATAAAAGCAATTGAGTGGGTTACCTGTGCAGACGTGAGATTTATACCTCCTCATATTTGATGTGATTGTTTTATTGAGTTCTCTGAGCAGTTAGGACACAATTTATTTATTTATTTAGGGGTTTTTCCTCTCTTTTTCTTTGTAGTTCTCTTGGGAGCCCACCTGGTGCTTTCACTGGGGACAACCCCTCCCACTTTCCCCTTCTCTGGAGTCAGATGGCTATATCCTGCCAGCCAGTTACCATGTTCCCCTTCCCCAGCTGGGGGACACTAAGCTTCACAATGTAGACATTTTCTCCTTACTCAGGGGCTACATGCACTAACATGGGACTCTGCACTAGGCCAGGAGATAGGAAGAACCTAACCAATGAGCAGGAGGCGAATATAGCAAACAGTTCCTAAAACCAGTGAGAAAAGTGAAAAAGGGACTGAGGGAAAGGAAGACTCAGTCTCTTCCAAACAATGAGAAAGCCAGCTGCCCTGACCACTTCTCAGTAGAGTTGAGAGAGTCAAGGTCTCTGTTATAAGAGAATTTCCCACTAAAACCCAAGATCTGTGGGCTGTCTCATACTAGTTTGTAGTTCAGTGGAACAAGACATTTTCCTACTAGATATAGCCCTGTCTATCTCAAGGTCAGAGAAGGCCAAAATTTCCCTATACATGTACTCATTTCTGCCCCTATAGAGGGTCACTCCTGGGCCTTTAGCCAGCAGACTAAGAAACCAGTTTTGGAGTATCCTATGAAGCCAGGAATCCTTCCACCAAGTAGTTACAAGGACAGAGTGAGTTCTGGCCATTCCGTTGTCAGTAGAGCTCAGCACCCAAGGATAGTCAAGTTATTTTTTTTTCCATGACTAACCTCTGAGCATTGAGTATCAGAAGAAAAACCAGATACCAACCCTAGTGGCCCATCTGAGGATACCTAATCAGCCTGAAAATCTATGCCTCTGGTTGTCTAGTGGCAATCATTTGAATTGGGAAGGTCTTTGACCTAGCTGTTTGTGGACTGACATATCTCTCTGATGTCAGAGCCTCTTAAAAATAGGCCAAGAAATCTGCCTATTAAGGGATCATGAATGCTGTAAGATGAATTTCCCTAACTATAACAGTCTCTGTGGCAGCCTAGGGAGCAACCATCACTCAGAGCCCTAACAACTGGTGCAAAAGAAGGATGTTGGATTCACCTTAGAATGGGCAACAAAGAAAGAGATTCACTCATAAGGGCTGAGAAAACTGGGTTCTAGGACCTGAAAGTCCTAGAAAACATGAACGGAGTTAGGGATAGAGAAGAGTGGTCTCAATCAGTGCCAGCTCAATCAGAAATGGAAATTCCAAGGGATTTGTACCTCCTTCCTCCTTGCAAAGAGTCTTGAAGAAGTCTGATTCTGCCTCTGGTTTGCCCCCTTTCTGAAGAAGAAATATTCCCAGCCCAAAGTAATAGTTAAATTTTGGAACATTATCATTTTATCTGGAAAATCTTTCCCTTCCCAGTCAACTTCCCAGTAAAGTAGTTCAGGACCTTTTCCCCTTTCTGTAGCAAAGATCTCATCTTGCTTTCAATTCTACGCCATTTCCAACACCAACTCCTCTTCTAAAGCTATCAAGACGGTGAGCTTGCAAACTCACATTCCACAAATGGTCAAATGCCCCAACATTTAAAACAATTCAGATAAATTCCATGTGCCAGGTAAATGATGAAATTTCTCTGACTTCTCAATGCTGGCAATGACCATCCTCATAAACCCTCTAGGAATCAGCCATGCTCTCAAAGGCTTTCCTTAGACATTTATAAAGGGATGTGCTACAGGAAGCTGTAGGTTGGGTGGTGCAAGTCTTCATGGCAACAGAAACAGAGATTGCGGAGACTGAAGAGCCAATTTTTAAAGCATGAAAAGCAATTTGGTTTATAAGCGCAACAGCATATTTCAAGTGCAGCGACAGCATCTGTTTTGGGGAGGGGAAGATAAAAACCGCGCAGTGTGGATCAGGTGGGTGAGCAAATGCATAGCCAGATCTAACCCCCCCCACTTTCCCTCTCACACATTCAAAAACACTAGCACAAACTGTTACCACACAAGCAATAACCATTGAACTCTACTGCTGCTTCTTTTTCCCCCAGCAGAGGAAAGCCGCCAGCTTTCCCTTTGCGCTGCAACCGAGGGCAGAAAGAAGGGCAATGGCCCCAGCACAACCCATAAGATTTTAAGATTTAAAGTTTAGGATTTAGAATCTTAGAGATAATCTAGACTTAGAGATAATCCAGAAGTGGAAACTGAGGCCAAGAGAAGCTAAATGATTTGTCTCGTCATACAGATAGTAAAGATCAGAACCATTTGTCCAATACAAATCATCTGACTCCAAATCCATTTGATATTTTCATTACACCACACTGTCTCTGCAATTGAGCTCTCATCCCATGCTTGACCAATGCATGGGAAGTTTCTTGTTTTCGTGGGGCTTTGGAGGAATAAACTCATCTGCGGGGGGGGGGGGAGGGGGGGGAAGGAATTTTTCCTTTTTGAAGCAAAGCAACTAAAGGCTGCCTTGACCAAAAGGAATAGGGCCTGCCGTGCCTGGGTAGCCAGGAGCTACCCAGCAGCCAATCAGCTCTGGGCCACCAGCGGAGCCTTTTCTGAAATATGAAACAGAAAGCAGTGTCTGCCCCATTGTGAGAAATAGGAACATTCTGGCCTCTCCCTATTTAAAAAGAAACAGTGCCAACCTGTTCCCACCTGACTGCTGGACTCAGTGGATTTTTTCATCTCTGCTGCCAGGGGCATCCCCATTCTTTCCCTCCCACTGGCTCTCTTTCTGGAACAACAAAATTCCCTGCTGTGAACCCTGCCACACCCCAAAGGAAGGTTCCACACCTACACATTGGGCACAGAGCCTTATCTTGAGCTGTTCCCACCATGGCAATACCCGGGTTGTTCTTTCTCCCACTCACCCTTTTCCCATTTCACCTGCCTGGGTGCTTCCCCACTCCATTTGCTCATTTATAGCAGGTAATAGGTATATTCCAAGGGCCCACCCCTTTATCTGTGCTTTCTCATGACAGAATTGCCCAGGACACTAAGCTGGTTTTTAAAAACGACTTAGTTCATCAATGAACAAGACCAGTTACTTTACTCCTAGGTCCCAGTCAAAGAATTGAACTTTGTGCCATTAAAAGCCCCCTTAATGTCCCCACAGACACTGCTGTCCGGTCCTGGCAGTCTGTCTCCACAGTAGGGCTTGTCCCCAGCTGCTCTTCCCTAATGCCCAGTCCCTCCCTCTCTTGAAAAGCCTACAGCCCAGACCCACACTCAGAAGGAACAGCCAGCAGAGGGAGGTTACAATTCAGCTTGGCTTTGAAAGCAAGGCCTCTTTCCCCAGGGCCTTAGCCATCCTTCTCCTGGACTGTGAGATATGACAGTCTTATCCCTTTCAGGAACACCCCTGTGCCTTCCCTAGCTCCTTCCAGGGTGTCTGAATGTCAACCGGCTATGCTTTCAATACCTGGCTGAGCTAGACCCAGGGAGCTGGAGGGGTTTAGGAGGGTGTATAATTAGCTGATCAGTATTATGTTACCCTGTTCATAACTGAATAACCATTTTAATACAGATGGCACACGCTGGGATAATTTCCGGGGTCGCCTTGCAGTACGTTACAGCCCGAGAGTGGCAGAGGGAATCTTCCTTAGCCAAGGTACATTCTACCAGCTAATTCTACCTGCTGTTTTCAAGATGATTTGGGATAATTCCATATCATTTGCAAAATATTGAAAACCCTTGATATGTGATGCCAGATTCAGAAATCAACACCATCTGAATTATTAGCATTATTCTGATAATAGCCTGATGAAGAATGCACAGGAAAACAAGACCTCTCTATCTCTCTCTCTCACCACACACATTTCTTTGCCCCTCTGCATCTTTCATTGAAAGGTTTGAGTTTTTAATTTTTGTTTGTTTGGCTTTTAAAAACGTTGGCTGATCCTACTGTGGGCTTCACTCTAGCTGCATGTGTGCATACTTGTATATCTGATTTGTGATTATCTCTGGCCCAGTCAGGTCTGGTTTCAGGCTGTACTTGTGGTCCACACCGGGTCCATCACCAGATAAAGTAAGCCATTCCCTAACAGATGCACATAAATCCAGCGTACATGTGTTTTCCCAGTGAGATCCCTGTGGGATTGGGGAGGGGACAGGGTGGTTTAGAGGAGAGAACCTAAATGTGTATTTGCATGAGTGTTCAAATAAAAGTTTTCAATGAAAGGCTGCAATCATAGGTGTGTGTTGGTGAGTGCATCTCCTTAGGATTCAGGGGAATGATAGGGCTAGTTATAAATGTAGGTAAAGCAGGGTATGAACCTTCAGTGCCTTAACTAAGGGTCATGGCAATACCCAAATACAACCTGTTGGTGAAAGTTAATGATTGTGATGGACTGTGGATGTTTCATATTTGTTGTTAGCTTTTAAAAATCACATTAGGAATATTAAAGTAGAAGATATTCCAAAGAGTCACAAGGGAAACCTGCCTTTCTCCCTCCCCATTACGGCTGAGTTTGTCCTGGGCTTATGGGAGAAGTAGACTTCCTCTGATGGGTTGCTGGTTTCTTTCTGCCAACCACTGAAGAGGAAGACTGTTTTCTCGACCTAGCTAGCAAAGCTAAAAAGCTTCTGGAAGCAGCTCTGATGGGGCTTGGATGAGGGAGAAAGGAGGAGGGAGCCAAAGCTAGGGCCTGGGCAGAGCAGGGGGGCCGATGCCCCTGGGGAAAGTGAACTCTCCTTTAGAAAAGGAAGTCTGTTTGGAGGCGATGAATAGACACTGGTCATTTTAACGGCTCGGGCTACGGGTTGTGATTGTCTCTAGATAGTGAGGCGCGTAATCTTGGAGTCTTAATTACCACAAACACTTGGATTCATTTCCAGGACAGTGAGAGCGGCCGGGCAGGGACGCTGAGGCCAGGAAGCCGGAGACAAGCCTTGTGCCTCTCCTAAAGGGCCACCACCGCAATGGCCCCTCCCGTACCCTTGTTATCACCTGGCCAGAGTCCCACTTGGCTGAAGGGGTCTCAACTTAGACGTGACTGGAGAATAGGTGAGAGCAGACTGATCTGGCCCAGAAAGGAATGGAAGGCTTAGGAAATGCTTTAGTCACCTAGACCCGACCCTGGCCCCTAAAAAAGCACCTTAGTAACCCGGGACGCCGGTCCGCCGATCGGGGGCGCTCTCTCACCTGTTGATGGAAGAGACGCTGGGCACTGTGTCGTTGTCACAGATACCTTCCGCCAACAGTCGGTCGCGTATCTCCCAGGCGAACATGGTCGGATTCTGCCGCTTGTATTCAGCGATCTTGTCCACTACTTTGGGTGTAGCCACCTTAGGCTTGGAGCCGCCGATCACCCCGGGCTTGATGCTGCCCGTTTCGTAGTACCTGTGATCGAGAAGTCCAGGAGACTCAGGAGGCAGTGGGTGGTTTCCCCCAAAGGAACACAGACCAAAGCTCCAAGCTTCTCGACCTGTCCCTACCGAGGCTCCCCAACCTCAAGTCCCTGGAGCCACCCTAGTACACTGAAGCCTCAGTGTCCTATTGGAGGAGTCAAATCAAAAAGCATTTTGATTCTCCACAATAATATAAATCCCCTAAAGTGGGGAGAGAAGGAGAATTTAGGAGAGCTCCCACGAAGGGCCTGTTTGGTTGGGAAGAGGGCAGACAAACGCTGGACCTGAGGATAAGAAAAGCTGACCTTCCCGTCCTTTCTCGGGGGAAAACGGCTGGAGCCAGAGATACGGGAAGAGGCCAGAGTATCTGCGCTTTGCCAAGGGGGGGGGAATGCCCATCGATTACTCTGATTTAAGAGCGCTGAGCTAGAAGGCGCCACCCTTCAATCCCTTACCCTATACCCTTTCCAATCTCCCGCAATCCAGTGCTGTAGCCAGAGCCCTTCGCTGGACTTCGGGGCTTTTTGCCCCTGAGGGGTCCGCTTTTGCCCTCTTCCTCTATTTTTCCTAGCCTTTAGCTAAGGGCGGCACTCATTCAGTAAAAGCACCTCCATTTTTTAGAGGCTTGGGGTCTGATGGTAAAGTCCTTGAAGGGCTCCACTCATCCTATTCTCCCTTCTCTTCCACTTTTCGATCCTTCCCAGACAACGAGGGAAAGAGTCGAGGTTCCAGAGCCAGTTTTCGCAAGTGTACCTTTTTCTCTTTGAGTGGAACACGTCCCAGGGCAGGATGAGGGGTCACCCATTCCCAGACCCTGTTTCTCTGAGTTTGGGGAAATTTTTCTTTCCAGAAAACTCGGCCTAAAGGCAAGGAGGGGAAAGAGGGGAACCTCCAAAAGATCGCTTTGAGCAGATCGGAACTCAGGATAGCCCTTACCTGCCCAGAATCTTGCTGACACAGCCGTGGCTGACCCGCAGTTGCCGAGAGATGTCACAAGGCCGGACTCCCTGGTGGGCGAGCTCCACAATACGCTGCCGCACCACATCTGGCAGGGGCCGTCCATTCACAAACACCCCCCCGAGCTGGTTGACACCCCCGTGCCCTGCTGGGGAGAGAGAAGAAAAAACACAACGCCCCACACACAGCAGAGACAGGCCGTTAGTCAGGGACAGCGGGCAGGCCAGACCCCGACGGTGGGAGCGGGAGGACGAGGGATGCTGGGAGCCAGCGCTGGACCGAAGGGACTAGGTTCTGAACCCGGACTGAGAGAAAAGGCCGAGGAAAGGAAAGAGGGGGTGGGAGAAACTGAAAAAAGGGATAAGGAGATAGAAGAGGAAATGAATGAAAAGAGAAAGGGGAGAGAAGAAGAATCAGACAAAAGGCATACAGGGAAGGAGAAAGAAAAAAATACAGAGCAAAAGCATAGAGTGAAATGTGATTTCAAGGAAGGTAGGATAAGAAAGGAAGAGGCTTGAAAGAGAGAAAGGAAAAAATGAAAAAATGAAAAGAAGGAAAAAGATAGGAGGAAAAGAATGAGAGGGAAAATAAAATAAATATGCGAGAAAGGAAACAATTAAAAACCTGAAAGATTAAAATGAGGAGAATGGATGAGAAGGAAAAGGCAGGGAAAGGAGAAAAGGGGAAAGAACATAGGGTGGGAAGAGGAAACAGAAGGGAAGAGGGGAAGCAAAGGAAGGAGAGGAAGGAAGGGAAAGGACAGAACAGGATGGTGTTCCTAGAATATTGAAAGAAAAGAGGATCAGAGAACCAGCCCGAGAGAGAAAGGAAGAGAATAGAGATAGGGAGAGAAAAGGAGGAAGGAAATGGAATGAACGGGGAGACATGAAAAGATAGGAAGAGGAAGGAAGGATGGAGCGGCAGAGAAATATGTATTCAGGATCACAGTCGGGATAAGGAAGGGACTAATTTCTTCTGTGTTAAAAAGAGAAGTTTTTTGGGTGGAGGCAGAGGAGGGAAGAAGGCTAATCTTTTTGAGATCAGAGCCCCAGACTTTAGGGAACAGGGGTCTGTGATCCAAGACTACTTAGATTCATGTAGGGAATAGGCAGGAAAACGGACTGAATAGTGAGTGGGGCGGCAGTATCTCGCTGAACCCAACGCTTATCTCCTGGCTATGTCGCTCTTAGCCTTTCCTCTTTTTCCATTTCCCTGATTTTTTTCTCCTATCATTTTTCTCTTCTTTCTTTTCTCTATTAACTTTATTTCTTTTATTTTTTTCTCAGTTAGTGTTTCTTTGTCCTTTTTGTTTTAGAGGGAGATAAAGTGCAAGAAATCCGTGAAGGAAAAATCAAAGCAAAACAAAACCAAGGAGAGGAGATGCAGGGGCTTTGGGGCGTTAAACTCTGCTCGGGCCACTCCACAGAGTAGCTTAGTTGCACCCCAAGAAAAAACTATCTTCCCAGGAACCCGGCTGCCCTTGCTGAAATAACAGTCTGGTCTGGAAAAGACCTGGAAAAGGGCAAAGGATCACAGAAAACGCCCTGCGCGGCCCGCCGAGGCCTGGCTCACAAATCATTTGGCTCAAACATAAGGAGAAAGGCCACTGATCGGTGGTGGGGGCATTAATATGAAGGGACTGTCCTTCCCTGGAAGGAGAGCAAGGGTGGAATTTCAATCCCATTACCTACAGATACACACATTCAAACAGCAGCCGGGGTACCTGACCCAGATTGGAGGTTGGGGGAGGGGAGAAAGCACTGGCCATAAGGGGCACTGAGTCCTCCACTTCCAAGCCCTTTCCCTAGCCTGCATCTCCTCCTAGAAATAAACAAATCAGAGCTAGGAAGCCAGCCGTGGCCAGACAGGTCTTGGCTCAGAATTCTTACAGCAGCAGCCCTAGACCCTGGAGCCTGGAGAGGCTGACAACTTGAAGAGTCACTGCCCTAAAATTAGAGAAGTTTTTCAGGGGGAGCAGGCATATCTGTGCCACCCAGTCTGTTTCCCGTCCTTCCACCTTCACCCTCTTCGAATCCTACAACTACTTCGGCGCTGCCCAGTCCACCTGTCCGGATGAGCAAGAGCAAGGAAGGGCAGGAGCCCGGGCTTCTCCCTGGAGAGAGAAGGCCGCTCTCTCCTAACTCCCTAGAATGTAATGGAGAAGAAGTGGGGCTCTCTCCTCTCGAGCCTTCTCCATCTACAAGAACCCAGCTCCGGTTCGGTCCCTACCATCAAACCTACTCCAACCTAGACCATCAATAATTCAGGCCCCGAGAGAACTCGCGTTACCGACTTGAAAAGACGGCAGCTGCGGGCAGATTAGAGATGAATAATTCAGCCTTCCCGGGCTTTGGGCCCGGCCTGGCCCCTCCGGCCCAATCTGAGAGGTGATGGGGTGTGGGAAAGGAGAGAATAGGTGATCTGAGCTGCGACCTAGACTAGCTATGAGTTCGGTAGCCATGCAGAAGGAGAGCGGGGCCTCGGGCCGCACCGGAGCCGAGCCCGCTGCCGCTCTCGCACAGGTTCCAGTGCCGACTCTGGCTGGCTAGTCCAGGGCTGCATTGCTCTACGCTCTCGCCTATCCTTCGCTACCCCTACCCCACCTCGATGCCCAATTTCTGCATCCATTCATCTGTTTTTGAAAGCCGAGTCAGTGGTCACTGCTTCTTCCTGCGGGAGCTAGCCGTGGAACGCAAGAAACCGCAGCCGCCCGGGAGAGCGGTAGAGCAGGCAAGCGAGCAGCTGCCGGAGACGGTTAGGGGGCTAGACTTCGATGAGCTTCCCAAAGGGGCACAGTTTTACGGTCTGGGCTCAGGGAGAGCTGGGGCTATCCCCAGACTCGTAGCTCTCGACTTCGTTTGGCTTGTAATTATTGGGAGAGAAGCAAGAAAAGGTTTTATTTCGGAGGTTTTGTAAAATCTGTCGTTAAACTCTAAATGTCTATTTAAAGAAATCGTCTATTTCTTCTGTTCAATTATCTTTGGTAGAGAACCAAGCCAGGTCTAAAAAGTTTCCCTGTGAAAAGTTGCAAATTATCCTTAATTATTAAGCTCCTGAGGCGACGAGTTTCCTATCTGAAATATTGCTTCTCTTAAAACACTCACAAAATTCTTTCAATTGTTTTCCAAGCTGAAGACGAAAAAGATTTTAAATTTCATTAAAACAATCTTCTTTCTTTACTCTCCTTATTTCTTTATTTTTTCATATCTTATAAGATATTTTATTTTCCTGGTCTTTCTTTTCTCATTCCCCTTCTTTTAAAAAAATTTTTTTTTCGTTTCCTCACATGCATTCGATATTTCCTTCCATTTGTTATTTACTGTCCTTTTGTTCTTTTCTCATAATTTTCCTTCCTTTCCCCTTTTCCTTCTCTCACCCTCTGTTTTATCCAGAAACTGCAGAAAGACTCGGTCAGAACTGCCCAGTTACCTGGGCTTTCGGCTTTGGCCCTTTTGCTCTGCGGCCCTGAGAGGGCTCTACTCTTTCTAGAGCCGATCCGCAATTTCCCTCAGAAACCCTCTTTGTTTTTAAAGCAGATCCCATGGGGATTAACAAGACATTTTACTCCCTACCACCACCTCCACCAAAATCCAAACGGACAGGACAGGAAAAAGGAAGGGAAGAGATAGTGAAGGGAAAGGAGGAAGAAGAGAAGGAAAGGGAAGAGAAGGAAGGAAAAAGAAGGGAAGAGAAGAAAGAGAAAGGAAGAGAAAGGGAAGAACAGGAGAGGGAAAAAAATAAAGAGAAAAGAAGGGGAACGTTTAAAACAAACAAGCAAGAAGAGCTCAGGCTAGGGATGGCAAGCCCTGAGCTGGTGGGAGCAATGAAGGGAAGGGGCCACCCGCAGGCGGATTCACCTCGGATTAGGGCTCTGCCCTTTCACTGTTGCTCCCTGCGCCAGGGGTCCCTCCTGAGTCTCCCTGATGTCCCGGACTCCACAGAGAGAAAGAAAGAAACGGAAGGATGCCCTGCCCCAGTTCCCCTCCCTCGGCTACCGGAGCAGAAAGGGGTCGCCGAGGGAGTGGTAGCGGCAGAAAGCCAGGCTAGATAAGGAAGAGAGGGCTGGGGCAGAGCTGTCCGCCTTCGAAGGGAGCAGGTGGAAGGGGTGGGGTGTAGCTGTGGTGGGGTGCAGGCGATGGAAGGATGAAAAGAGTAGGGAGAGGTTAAAGGAGGATAGAGACAAGAGAAGGACAGAAAAAGAAGGCGTAAAGAAGATTTTTTTAAAGGGAGAAAGCGGCAAAGGGACAAGTAAAAGGGGAGAGCGGTCGGAGAGACTCCAAAGGGGAAGGAAAGGGAGGGAGGGTCGGTAAAGGGAAGATAGTGGGGGTGGGGTGAGAGTGGGGGCGGGGGTGATCCCGAGCCGCAGGGAGTGTGGAAAGGGGAGCAGGAGCTGGGCGCCGGTACTCACGGTGCATCGCGGAGAAGGGGTCTGCTTTGCAGTGCATATCCATGGGGAGGCAGAGGAGCGGGAGCAGCGCGGCCGCCGCCGCCGTGTCGCCTCGAAAACTCAACTTCAAGACTTGAGGAAAAAAGGGAGGGACGGTGGAGAGGCGAGAACGGGCCGATCTGCCGTGGGTCAGCCAAGCGAAAGGGGGGGGGGGAAGACCTGTCGGGGGCGGGGGCTGGGGAGAGGGAGGGGAACTGGGGGCTGCTACACTAGGCAGAGAGGACGCCTCTGCCCCGACCTGCAGCAGCCGCCGCCGCAGCACTCGCCACAACTTTCTGCTACTGCGTGGGCTGTCGGGGCAGGGGACTGACCGTTCAGCAGAGTGCCCCCCGGGCAGTGACGCCGACCGGGGGACACAGGGGGCTCATGGCCAGTGTGGTGGCGGCGGCTGAGGCAGTGGGGGGCCGTGCGCAGAACCCCCTAAACCCAGTCATTTAAAGAGACAGCAGTTGTAGAGGGCTCAGGGTTGGGGAGGCCAGGTGGCCCGAGTGTGCGGGCCGGGGAGTGGGGCCGCTTCAAGTCCCGGGAGTTGGTGAAGTTGGCAGAGAAGTAGCAATCCCCGGGATGTCCGAGAGCCTGAGGGAAGGGATGAAGGGAGAATTGGGCCCCCGCCCCCAGAAAAAAAAAAAAAAAAAAAAAAGGCAGGCGCACGCTAGTAGCGGCTGGGAGCGAAGCTGGAGCCGGAGCCAGAGCCGGTGTCCGCAGCCTTGTCCCCAGGTGGGATGCGGCTGCGAAGAGGCTTGGCCCAAGTCTGGAGCCTCGGCTCCCGGTGTGTGTCTCTCTAAAAGCTGCAAAGCCCCCTCCAGATCTCCCTCCCCCTCCCCACGCCGGGAGATGGATGACTTGTCAGACAAAGGCAATAGATTCCACCACTCTGTGATTCGCCAGCGCCGGAGCCCCGAGCCTGGGCGAGGAGGGCCCCGCGCCTGTCACTCCGGCGGCGGCGGCGGCGTTGAGGGGAGGCGAGGGGAGGGGAGGGGAGGGTAGAGAGAGAAGGAGGGAGGAAGGAGGGAGGGAAGAAGGGAGGGAGGGAGGGGTGCGGAGAATGGGGGGAAGCAGTGGTGAGAACTGGGGGAGCCGAGGATTAAAACTACTGAGAGAAACGAAACTCGCCGATAAGATAAACGTTAGATAAGGATAAAGAAGGGATCGGGCTAATGAATATTCAGGCAACAGCCGAGGGGCTGTGGAGCGCACTGCGCTCGGCTCTTCCGGACCTACGTTCCCAACTCGTCCCGAGTCCCGGCCTCTCCAACCGGCAGTGAGTGTTGTTAGTGCGGCTGCTAGCTCATTTCTCCTTAGGCTATGGCAGCGCCACCCCCTTCCTCACTTTCCTCTCTTCTTTCCTCCCTTCTTTTTCTCTCCGTTTTTCTCTGCCTTGTCTTCTACCCCTTTCAACTTGCTTTCACATCCTTCAGATTCGAAATCCAATTGATGAACCCCGGCCATTCGCTGACACTCGTTTTCTCGGTCCCTTAGCTGCCATCCCTAAAGTGGCGATCAGACGGTTCTAGAACCAAGTAGTCACAGCTGTGCAAGACTTGCTTCCATGCTAAGTATTCCCCCCACCCCGTCCCCATGATCACTCCTTCCCATTTCTGGCAGCCCAAAGACTTAGCTCAGAGCAAGACTGACCACCTCGAATAAACTGCCTCAATGTGACCCAAATCAAAGACAAGAAAACACTAAGAGTTTCTGTCAGCTCCGTTTGCATTTCTATTTCTAAGGGAGCGGGTTTCGGAAGAACGTGGGCGGCTGTGCAGAGCTGGCAGCTAAGGAAACGGGGGATAACTAACACTCTCCCCGGGTGGAATGAAGAGCCCGCCGCAAAGCAAAGCAAAGGGAGCTCTGTACAGCCTCTTTTTCGGAGCTCGGGAACGGCCACTGCAGCAAAGCCGGCGTACACGGGAGGAAAAACGACACATCCTTGGCTTCCGAGCAATTTCTCTCCAACCTCCTTTGCTCGGATCTATTTCACCCGCGCTAGGCAGTAGAGGTCCCTTTGTCTCCTAACTGGTTAAGTATAGAATATCTGAGAGATCTTTATGAAATATTTCCCCTCGTCTCATAAATCATCCTGGCACTTCAGCTGATGTTTTAACTCTCTTTCCCTCTCTCCCTCCCCCCATTCCTTTAGATCTCCAAAAGGGCAGATTTAGCAGAGGTCCACTGTGGGATCTTTCTCTGCCTTTGAGTGGGACTAAGGTGTTGGGCAGTAATCACCACCGAGTCTGCCTAAGAACATCCTGACAGAAAAAGTTTTGGCACTGGGGCAGTCATCCAGAAGTCCTCACCCTGTTTCTCCAGTGGATACTGCGGTCGGTGGCAACTCCCATCTGAGTAAGTGGAGTCTGGACCGACTCAGGTCATAGGCCTGCTTTTTTGTTTCCCAAGGAGACTTCTAGTATTTTGCTCTCTCTGGGTCCCACACACAGATTGGTCTTCAATCATTCCTCTGGGTCTGGCCCTCTCCAACCTCTGGGAAAGTTCTAGGATAAAAGCGCCTGCCCTCATCAACGCCCACCCAACTTCAGGCACCTCCTAAAGAAAAGAAGGCTATCTTGGGCCTGAGGTTTCAGGGGCAGAGTCCAGGGTCAGTCTCTTCCACAGAAAACCTGCAGGTGGCGCTCCTGGGTTTACTTTGGCCTCACAACCCCAGGAATACACACCGGCTTGCGGGGAGAAGGGAAACAGTAAAGAAGACAGAGTTTAGAGGAACTAAAAGACCCTCTGCCCCTCCCACCCTAAAGTGGGACCTGGCATTGGTGTAGGTTTTAAAGGGAAGTAGGATTCTGAATGAGTATTTAACTTGAAAGGAGAAACCTGGCAACAATCCCTTCACCTCTTCTTGGAATCTTCTCCAATCATTATGGGCCTCTTTGCAATCAAGCTACTGGCCTACAGTAAAAGGGCAGTGGTTAGGGATACGTGTGCCAGGATGTGCAGGACCAACTTTAAGTCAAAAATTCACCCGCTTTCTTTAATTCTTATCCAGAAACTGGGCTTGGATAACTTGAAGAATATCGGGACCCTTCTCACACAGAATTCACACAGGCAGCCAAATAAACACATCTATGTGTAAATCCTTATTCACACAATGAGAATGTATGTTCTCGATGGTGTTTGCACATAAAAAGACTGATTCACACACAACACTTGGTGTTTGAAAATTACAAACACGAACAAACATGCTCTGGGTCTGGTAGGAACTTATAAAAATAGGGAAAGACAAGCAAGCAAACAGAGACATGCTTGTTGCCCCCAAAGTCTTTCCCCTTCTTCAACTGTCCTTTGCAAACTCTCTTTGCATACCCTCTTCAACTTTCTTCAAAAAGTTGGTTTCTTTCCCCATAAGCTCTGGCCTGTTCTCAGGCAGCTTAGCAAAAATCACTGAAAAAAATTGAAGACAAGTGAATCCAGGATAAATTTGCTTTTCCTCACCATTCCTATGGTAAAGGACCCTACTTGAAAAGTTTCTTTTTAGCTCTTTTTCTCCTTCTTCTTTCCCCTTTTCTCCTAGTTAAATAAAGAAATAAAACTAAAAGGAAGGAGGTAGAAAGAAAAAGAAAAAAAGGAAGAGAATGGAGAAAGGAAGAAAGGAGGGAAGAAAGGAAGAAAGAGGAGAAGAAAGACAGAAGGAGGGAAAGAAAGAAGGAAAGGAGAAAAGAAAGAAAGATAGAAAGAAAGAAAGGAAGGAAGAAAGAAAGAAAGAAAGAAAGAAAGAAAGAAAGAAAGAGAGAAAGAGAGAAAGAAAGAAAGAAAGAAAGAAAGAGAGAAAGAAAGAAAGAAAGAAAGAAAGAAAGAAAGAAAGAAAGAAAGA
>JAJPUD010002607.1:0-70631 GCA_023553655.1 Myrmecobius fasciatus
GTTTGCCATTTCCTTTTTCAGCTCATTTTACAGATAAAGAAACTGAAGTAAACAGTATTAAATGACTTGCATAGGCTCACACTGCTAGTAAATATCTGAGAACAGATTTTAATTCAAGAAGTCTTTCTGACTCCAGATGCCACACTTTATGCACTGCACCACCTACCTGCCCCACATATTAACATTTCCTATGTTTTATTGTATTTTTGGTAAATATTTTCCAATAACATTTTAATCTGATTCTCATATTACTTAGGAATATTAGGGGCTCTATGGGCCTGTAAATTCTGGGTATGATCCCTCTCCATATTCTAGTGTCATCTGCTTGGTATAAGATGTAGACAAAAAAAGTATCCTGAACTTTTCTATTCAGGAGTAAGTGTCACCATTCTTTCTTCCCTGCCTTCTTCAGAGGTAGCTAGCCCTCCCCTTCACCTAGCAAATCCCTGGAAGATAACATGCTTTAGTGACCATAGTTACTTGAATTGAAAGGGAAGAGATAATAAGGAAAATATCTCAGCAGTGAGTCAGCTGTGATTTTTGTCCAATGAACAAATACAAACCCTAATGGAGGAAATGTAGAAGATAAGTTTCCAGAGGTCAGGGACTGTTTTTCATTTGAATTTGTATGACCCGTGCTTAAGACATAATAGGTATTTAATAGTTGCTTGTAGAACTGACCTAAACTATATTCATTTCATCCTAAAAGAAAAAAAAAAGAAAAAACACAAAAACAAAACCAGAAAGGAACAGACCAGCTTTTGTTGATAATTTTCTTTAGCAAACCACATCTGTACAAACACACAACTAACTGAGAGATGCAGAAAATATGAGTATTATATTTATTGTTTAGTGGCTTTTAAAATTCTCTTGACTCAGTAGAACACAATTCAGCCTTGAAGACAGATGTTTTCTTCATGTATATTAAAATTATACAAATCCATGACAGATGCTGCTACTGAGATGATAACTTTCTTAAAGGATTCTAGTGAGAACTGAAATAAAACTAGGTGAAAAAAAATGGAAACATATACCATTCACCTATGTCATGGGAAAAATTGGGAAGTAGATAGAAATGAAAAAGCAGAACAGCTAAATCTATGATTTCAACAGTGTCAATAACTCCAACTGTAAAAATTCCCTTCTCTGATACTGATTAGAAATTCATACATAGCCTTATAGCAAAAAGTATTGACCATTATTTGCAACATAGTTCCCTTTGGCAATCTGATGATGCCCATGTATTCCTTCTTAGAATAATGTTTTGGGAGTTTGGGGTTGTTAAGAGGAGGCAATAAGGGGTGCGTGACTTGCCCAAGGTCATATAGCTAGTAACTGTCTAAGGCTGGATTTGAACTCAGGTCCCCTTGAATCCAGGATCAGCATCCAGAATAATGTTTTGGGTTTTTTTAATGCATAAAATAAAAAACATAGGATTAAAAAAAATGAAACCAATTATGCTGAAATAGTCATCAAAATACTTTTTTTTCAGAAAAAAATAAACTTCCTCTAAGATCCTAAGTTAAAAATTCCTTACTTAAGGAGTTAGCTTTGACATTGAAAGGCTAAAGGACTGTTCCAATATCATACAGGTGGTATGTATCAGAGGCAAAACAGGAACCCAGTTCTACTCCAACACTAGATATCTATCCTCCCTATGGCACTGCATCTCAATATCAAACAATCAAAACAAAAGGGCATTTAAGGCCACTATGTTAGGTATTGGAAAAATGCAAAGACTGAAACAACACCCAAGAACTTTATATTCTAGCATGGTGTATATCTCACACAAAGTCCAAACAAAAGAAGAATTCCCTACTGAAGACAAAATTGTCCTAATGTTTTTATTCACAGATGATATTGTATTCATTTTAAAAAATCCTGAAACACTAAAGTCTCTTCAAAAAAGTCCACAAAAATGCAAAAGAAATTTTTATAATTGTTCATATTGGAAAACCTAAGTGGATGAAAAATTTTGCCTAGAAGATATACACATGAGATAAGGAGCCTGTCAATTTAGATTCTCATTATGCATATTCAGATACACAGATGGACAATGAGAATACAGAACTAAGTAGGAAGAGAAGATCAGACTAGATTATATTTGTAATATTGCTTATTATAATCACAAGCTATCTCTTCTCACAAAAGCTCATGTATTTAATGTCCTTCCAATGATGTCTTATGATTTTGAATCAAATTATTTTGAGTGTGTGTGTGTGTGTGTGTGTGTGTGTGTGTGTGTGTATTGAGCTGAAAGAGCCTCAGAAAAGTCAAATTACTTGGCTGATATCACTCAGGAAATCCATGGCAGGATCATTTTGAAACTAGGCTCCCTTCATTCCAAGTCCAGTTCACTTTCCATTTCAAGCCTAGAAGAATAAGCATAATGGGGCAATATGCATACACACACATATAATATATACACACACATGCATATTATATACAATACACATATTACATGTGTGTATGAGGTAGTAGATATCATGATAGATGTAAGTATTTATCTACCATGATACTAATAGTGACATATACAAAAAGGAACATATAAGCCATCATTGAGCACATATATGACCACAAAAAAGAGATAGGTCATGTAGCATTAATGGGAGACCACAGATATCAAGCCAAGTGCTAGAATGGTACTAACCAAGATTTTATTAAAACACGAAGATCTCTGTTGCTTTGGCTAGATAGTCTATGAATTTTTTTTCCAACTTAGAGAAGACTCACATAAGATGAGAAATCAAGAAAAGGAGCTTGGGAAACCTAATGAGCACAAAGCAAATTCTGATTGAATAGGAGTGGCTTGCACACAATAATGAAATGAGGAACCTCTCTGAAACATCAATGTATGAGGCGCCTTTGTACATGAGAACTATCTTCTCTCATGGAAGTTCTACTCTCTGTTTCCAAAAGTGAAATAAACTCAAGATTAAATCTATACTTATATGAGCATAACAACAAAAACCCATTTAAAAAAAAAACCCTAGGATTCAGAGATATAAAATATCCTGTAGATCTCATTTGAACAACAACCAAAAAAACCTTTTAAAATTGCAAAGAATTTTAAAATGAGCATCACTTCCCAAATGCATATTGATTTTCAATAAAACCATTTATACATTTTTGCTCTCACTGTAAGCAACCCGTGGCTTTTCAAAGCTCCTGCCATTGGATTACCAAGTGTGAACTTTGTTCTTGTTCATTATATAGAGTTCTGTTTGGATATATTCTTTGGAGAGAGGAAATATCTCTTATCAGAAGGGAAAAAGAAGCACCTATACCCAAAGGATGGAAATGGCATTGGGCTTTTCTTTGCTGATTTAATTCTATGAAGAGCAAAAAGAAAAAATAGTCTTCTAGAATAAAAAAAAGTGTATGTTTGAAATATAGCATAGTTCATATTAGCTTTTCACTAGAGAGCCTTCCCACCAATGGAACACAGGAAATTAAGAATGAACTGCCTTGAGAAAGCATTTTACATCCTAGGTGAATGGCAATTTTTTTTCATTACAATCTTTCCCAGCAGCACTTCCATGTCCTGCCAGCTTTCATATATGAGTAAGAAATCTTATGAAGAAATTAAACCAGAGAACTAGCTAGAATTGGTAGCTTTCAAATTGAAATTTATGACTAAAGCTAATATGAAGCAACTGATTCGAGCCCAATTTTTGATTTACTAAGTTCTTAATACCACCAGCCAGTCAACTCCCCAATAACAACAGCAACAACAAATGGTAATCACTAGGCAGAAGTAACTTGTGACAGTGAAAAAAGAGGGATAGTGGGGGAAGGAAGGAAGGAAAGTAAACATTTGTGACATGCTATACATCTTCAGGTAAGGCAGAAAAGGACTCCTCTAAAACGTAATCTGCCTCTCTACTTTTCTTTCCTCCAACACACACACACACACACATACACACACACACACACACACACACACACACACACATACATATACTGTTCTTTTCCCCGAGAAATTATCAATATATATATTTTATATACCCTTTCCTAAAATAACACCTGAACCTGATATAGGATTTAAAATTTTACATAGTTCTTTAAAAGCATTATCTCATTTAGTCCTCATAATCCAGTGAAATGGATATTATAGGAATTAGCACCCTTATTTTATAAATGAAGAAACTAAGACTCAGAAATGTTGTGACTTGTCCATGATCATACAACTATTAAAAATTCAAAGTGGGATTTAACCCCAGGTTTTCCTGACTCCAAATATAGGCCCCAACATAGCCACTGCTCATATTGTTAAGTGATAAAATGTTAAAGTGAAGTTCCTAAAAAGCTTTGATCCTTAGGGAACTTGCAGTGAATGAATGGAAGTGGAGGACAGGAATCATAAAAATGGGACCCTAAAGATTCTTCTCCTAAAACATGAAGCCCTTCTACATCTTCTCTAATATAGGTTCATCCAGCTTTGTTTAAAAAAAGGGGGGGGATTAAAGTGTTCTGTTTGTCCCTAGAATTGCAAAGAGTTTAGTTTAGGCTTAATGTCAGGATAAACTTCTCAATAGCTAGAGTTGTTCCAAAGTCAAATGTCCTACCACAAGAGATCCTGTGGAGGGAGTATTCCTCCTCCAACTTCAAACTGTATTGTGAAGGATTCTTTCCAGATAGAGGATTTATACTGGATGTAGTCCAGTGGCCCAGTCTGAAATTTTATTAACCTCAAAAGACATCCAGGAAAAGAGAATTCAACATTTATTGAGCAAACTCTCCAAAAAAATAAAATTAAAAAAAAATGGGAGGATAGATATAATTGTAAGGAAATTCTTCCATATATGGAAACATAGTCAGCCTCCTAGAGCCATGCAAAAGAAATGAAGAAATGTGCTTTTCCCTACATGATCAACCTTCAAATAGTTCAGGATAGGGGCACTCCCCACCCCAAAGACAATTTACTTCCTAATCCACAGATCCCTTCCAACCACTTCCAAACCCACCTTTATATTTGGGTTGCCAGAAATTAAAGGAAGGTAGGGAGGATAAAGGAGTGACAGGAATGACTAGGAATGAGCCCCCTGGCCCAAATACATTTAGCTATCACAGCAATGGGTGAGAAGACATGGTTCTCCATCTCAAGGTTAGGGCTTGTTTTTTATCTCTTATGTTCTATAGAAAGGGTATTGTGGGCCACTGATAAACATCAAACAAGGTTATTTTGTAATAAGGTGAGACCAAAGGGGCAGTAACATACTAGTGAAATATAAAAAGGAGCCAGCAAAGAGAAAGAAACATCTATCAGGAAAGTTATTAAAAAGAAATAATTTTATATGGCTTATTAGAAAATATAACCTCAACAGGGAAGGATTGGAGAAGTGAGAAAACACAAAGAAGGCCACCAGGTGTTATAATTGAGGCTGCATTCCCCAGCAGGGGTGGGGATGGGGGTGGCACTGCTTTGCAATGGATCTCTTCATTCTTGGGGAGGAAGAACCCAGCAAGAGGTAATGGGCAATTACTCAAGTTCCCCCAACCCCCGTGGAGTACCAAGGCTTCCATATTATCTCCCCTGCTGTTCAACATTTATGTGAAGCTTCTGGGGTGGGGGGGGGCATATTATCAGGAAGTATGGGCAGAAATCTTCCCAGCATGCTGATGGAACCCAGGACTGTCTCCTGGGGGTGACCAGCCCATTCTAGATTGTTACTGTGCTGTCAAAGGGTAGAAATTTTTTTCTCCTTCTAAATGTTCATTTATACATATAACTTCACAAATAAGGCAAAACAAAGGTGTCTGTGGGTGAGGGCATTTTTTTTTTAAAGGGGGATTTTACAAATGTAGATTGTATGTGATCCAGAGGTATTATCTAAACAAATATTTAGCATATACTCTAGGGATTCAATTCCATTCAATGAGAATTTATTGACTGCTGACCACATGCCAGGCACTGTGTTAGGGATAAAAGTACAAAAATAAGAATAGTCCCTTCCCTCAAGGAGCATACAGTGTATTGGAGGAGAAATTTTTCTGAACTTAGGAGTGTGCTGGAAGCAACTCAAATCAGCTTGAAAAAGTGATTGTTAATTTTCAATGGGAGCAATTATACCTCAGAAACTGACAAACTATATTTACAAGTCAGGGTTTTATGTGTTATTGATTGTCTAGACTTAATAAAGTGTTGGAAAAAATGATACATTCACCAGCACATCCCTGCCTACATTTGACACTTAGTGTATTCATTGTAAACCCAGCACCTTTAAGGGAGAGGGGAACCCTTTTGTTCATGGGATACCCTAGACACAAGTTTTATTTACTCTGGAGATTTCTCTAGAGCCAGAGAGATAAATTCATAACTTGGGAATTAGGATCAAGTCAAGGTTCATGAGAGCAGGGAAGCAAGCCACAGGTGACATCTATTACACAGAGAAATAAATAAAACATATACAGATTAATGGGAGAGGAAGGGAGGGAAAAGCATTAATTTCCAATGGACCATAGAAGATCTAAAGGACATGTCTCTTGACGTTGGCCTTAAATGGAGCTTAAATGGGATCCCAAGAGGTAGAGATGAGGAAGACAAAACTTCATCCATGAGAGACTTCCTACGCAAACACATGAAGGTGAGAGAAATATCATACATGAGAAATAACAAGTAGAATTGTTGATTGGTATATAGAGGGTAGGAGAGAAAGAAATATAAAATCAGTCCAGAAATATATGTTAGAATTGGATTGTAAGAGGTTTAAAATACTCAACAATAATTCACATTTTTCTCTAAGAGCAATGGCTCTTAACTTGAGAGGTCATGGATAGATTTCAGGAGGTGTGTGATCTTGAATAGATAAATAATATTATTTTTTTTCATTTACCTCACACTGATATGTTGCATTGCCTTTAATTATGGTTTTTATAACATTTTTATACATTATTCAGATAAAGAGTCTTTGGACTGCTCCAGACAGCCAAAGGGATCAATGTCACAATGAATGTTAAGGATCCCTGACCTACAAAGTTACTACAATTTTTATTTTTATGCTGATGTCACAAGTGACAAACTTCTTGGAGAAGAAATAATGGAACCCTCTTTTATGGGTTGCTACCCAACCTACAAAGTCACAACCTAAACTACAAGGCAGGAAAACAAGACTAAAATAGTCTAATGAGAGAGATGGAAGTCACTTAACTGAGAAAAATGATAACTATTTTTCACTTCATTAATTCAACAAGTTTACATTGAGTGCTACTATTTGCTCTCATATGTGTGTTGATTACATGAATGAATAAGCTTTAATGAATAGTTTATATGCTAAGCCCCACTAGCATAAGGTTCTAGGAAGCGACAAAAGTAATATGAGACGTCATTTGTTTCCCAGGTGTTAAGGAACTAAGACTAAGATGCAAAGCACATACAACATGACATATATATATATACACATATGTATGTATATGTATATATATATAATAAATTTTCAAGTGCCCAAATGAGTAATCCAGATAATAAGTAGTTTAAGATAAAAGTTATTCCAGTGAGAAAATTCTCCATGCTAATACATTTACTACAACAACAAAATATTGACAGAACATATTAGACACTGACTTCTTTTGAAATTAAATCTAAGAGAACTAAGCACAAACACATTTTTAATCTCTTTCTATTCTGGTATACTTCAAATTACTTTATCTACTTTCCTACTTCCAACCTCCCACCACACCCCCCCAAAAATTTACCATGGTGACAAATATAAACAGAGATATAGTCCTTCATCCTATAATTCCTTATATGTTTTGACATCCTTTTCATTCTGCCCCAAACTCCAAATTTCATTCAATACTAGGTACTAGGATCTTTAATTGTGGCATACCATTAGTTTTGCAATTTCAACACTTAAGGGATTTTTTCTCCTTTTAGAAGCTATTCTAGCAATTTGGGCATAGTGGTATAGTGATGATCATGGCCACCTGGCCCAAATTACAGAGTTTCTATTTTGCCTAAAGACTCAAGGGATAGTTCTATTCAAATTCTCCTTATTTAACTTTCCAGTAATTTATCAAAAATATAACTGTACCAAAACAGAAAAATGTTAGACAAATAATGTTTTTAAAGAGGATATTTAAGGACATTTAAAAGACATGTACTATATGATATGGTACCTTTTTCAGGGATTCTTAATATATAATTATCAATATTCCTTATATTTTAGCTTAGTCGTCACAAGACCCTCCCTGTGCTGTCAAAGTAATCATAGATTATTTATTTTCCAATAACAAAAATCCTACTCCCCATATTTAGTTGTTTAAGCTAATTAAAGTAAGAGCTTAGATGGTAATTTCAATGCCCCTACTCTCAGTATGAATGCTTCCTTTTGGCCTTATTCAGTAAAAGATCAGAACAAAGAAAGAGAAACAGTTACATCCAGAGCCTTGCCACTGAACAATTGAAATCCTCAGCAAACAAACTGCTTTCCCCAGTGAAACAGTCTAGGCAATGAATCATTATTGGAATGAATTCAATTCCTCCCATCTCCTCTCTGATTTTCCAAATTCTTTACTTCCTTCAAGAATAAGCTCTGGTGCCACCTTCTCCATCAAGCCTTCCCTTAGATATCTGGATGATATAGTGGATAATGATGGAGTTGGAGCCATGAAGACCCCAGTTTGAATCCTGTCTTAAGGACTTAACTAGGTGAGTGTGACCCTAGGCAAATAATAACCCCTTTCTCAGCCCCAGTTTCTTCATCCTTAAAATGAGAATAATAGCATTCCCAACCTCAAAGTGTCCTTGTGAGGATCAAATGATACACAAATACATAAAGTAATTTGTAAACTTAAAGTACTGTGTTACAGGTAGATCCCAATTAATGCAAATAATGAATGCCATGAAGAGGTCATATTATTTGAATTCACACTGCATACTTTCATTGGGTTAGAACATTTCCCACATTTTGTATAATTATACTTCAAAACATGCTAATTCAAATATATATGACCTTTAATTTTTGGTGCTCTTTAAATTCATAACATATATACATATATACTCTTTTATACACATATATAATGTCCCTTCTGAGTTCACTGATCAACTCACACTGAAATTGGCAATCTGGGTTCCCAGAGGGATTCCTAGGGGTAACTCTGTGGTTGGCCATCCTTCAGAATCTTCACTGTTATACTTCTCCTAAATAATTAACCAGTAAACTCAGTTTTACAGCAAAAGCATTTTCTTAAATGTCATAGCAAGAACAGTAGTTACAGAACATTTCCTTCTTGACCAGGGACATACTCTCCCACAAATATGCCCAGTGTCTAGGAGAGAAGAGGGAGCCTAGTCTTAAAGAGGTGAGGACAATGCCTGAGAGGCCCACATGGTCAAGGCAATTAACCATTAAAAAGGATTATGGAAAGGTTTGATGGGACCAGGAAAGCCATTCTACTACTAGAAAGCCACTGCCATGCTAAACTGGGTAGGCTGCTTAACCTCCAGCTTTTCTCAAGATACTTCATTTCTACTGGTCAAGATGGTTCATGTGGCAGGCAGTAATTATGATTGATTGATTGAATGATTGATTAATTGCCTCAGGAGGTTCCCCATTTGTAAGGTCTCCAAACAAAGGTTGGATGACCATTTGTCAGATAAAGCAGGGATTCTTTTAGAGAGTTGTTTGATCAGATGATTGGTGAAGCCACTTCCAACTTTGAAATTTGGTGATTCAGTGAAGTGCCATACAAATGTTGGCTGTGACTGGTACTGCTGTCTACTAGACTGTGAACTCCTTGAGAGCATGGACTAATTTTGTTTTTGTTATTTTATTTTGCCTTTGTATCTCAAGCTCTTAGCACAGTGCCTAGCACATGATAAACATTTAATAAAAGCCAGTGATTGACTATCTACTGTTTCTGGTATTTCAATGTGCAAACAAGGAAGAAAGAAAAAAAGCATTTCAATTACCAGGCATAGAATTGATGTACAACAAAAAGTTCCATTAAAATATTTCACAAAATAACAGATTAGTAGAACTGGGAAGCACTTTAGGGATCATTATCAGATGAAAAAAGTCAGAGCTAGAAAGGTAAAGCAATTTGCCTAAAGTAGCACAAAATGGTCAAGATTACAATGCAGTTTGTTGTATCTTAATCTAATGCTCCTTCTATTATACCAAACCCCTCCTTCACTGGAATCCATGGAAGATCTATGCTGAGAATGATAAAGCAGTATTGGGTAGATAAGGACCTAAACAGATACATTTGAAATAACATGTCTGAAAATTTCTGACAAAGTTGTTTGACTTGTCCTAAATTTAGTCAATTTATCAACTGTTTTTAGGAATCAGAGAGGGACCATATAACCAGCTTTCATGAGCAAAGTGCTGTGGTGATATTTTGAAGAAGTCAGGATCTAAAAGAATTTTGGTCAGTTTGAGCATTGGGATAGATCTAAGAAGATGGAATTTAGGAAAGATAAAGAATTTGTCTTACACATGGATTCAAAAAATTAACTTCCAAATCATGATAGGTAAAGCAGGATTAGATAGAAATTCAAATATGTGTATATGTATATGTATGAATATGTATACATATGTGTGTGTGTTAAGCTCCAGGGGGCTTAGTAAAACACAAGCTCAAAATGAGTCACAGAGTGATATGGCTGCCAAAAAAATAAATGTTTTTAATTTAATGTTTAACAAGGGCATTAAAACAGACATAATATCTAGATATCAAGAGATGATAGTTCCATGGTATTCTGACCTGGGCACACCCCATTAAGAGTACCATATTCAATTTGGGCACCATGGTTTAGGAAAGACATTGATAAGCTGGAAAGTACATATCAGAGGGTAACCAAATTAGTGAAGGGCCTTAAATCCCTCCAAATTGGGGGATTTATGAAAATTAAATTCAATTCAAGGGACTAGGCATATTTTGCCTGGAAAAAGAGAAGCATTTGGAAGATATATATATTCAGATATTTGTAGGGTTATCATGTGAGAGATTAGATTTGTTTTCTCAGGTCACAGAGGGCAGCCTAATGGAAAGTGCCAAGGTCTTATAGATATGATGTCAGGAAAATCTTTCTAACAAAATTTAAGAAATGGAAGAAACTGCCTTAAGAAGGGATAGGTTTCCTTCACTGGCGGTCTTCAAGTAGAGGTTAGATGATCATTTGTCACCTATCTTATAGTGGGGCTTCTGTTTGTGCAATAGGTTGAATATGATGATTACTGAGGTCCCTTCCAACTCAAATTCTGTGATTATGAGGGAGAATGGAATATAGGAGAAATCAGAGAATATTTAGGGAAAATTAAGCCAATTCTATATAGCCCCATACACTCCTAAGCTCAAACTAACTCCTGTCTGGAGAAAATTTAATGGACTTCTCTGGCCTTAGTTTGCTAAAGGTCATACTGAAATATCCACAAGGCCATCCTCTCCAGGAATGTCAAGCTATCCACATACACCAAACAATAAAGGCCTGTGGTAACATGAAAAACATAGCTTTCCCCCCATTTATAAGGGTCTCCTAGGGAAAGTTTTTAAATCATAGTATGAAATCTTCTTAAAGCTTCATCCCCAGTGAAATCACAGATGGGTTTAAGCTAAGGGGAAAAAAAAACAGAGAAAATGTTATCTTTGGACATTTTCTTAGTTTGTTTTCATTTTGTGTTATTTTGTCTTCCTTTGTGTTACTTTGAAAGCTCTGGCTCTCCATCACTTTGATAGAGCTATATTTCATGGCCTGGACAATAAGGGGCCTTCCAGATCAGAAAGTGTGTTTTATTTTATTTATCCTATGCACTGCTGAGTGATATACAGAAAAAGGAAGATTGATTTGACTTATAAAGGATCCAGAGTGTCTAATGGTTTAAATATAATACTTGGAAAGTATTCTTAAGGGAAAGCCTTGAATGAATTTTCCCGTCTATTCTCAATATTCCCCCTACAGAATGCAGATAACTAGAGAAAAATTCAAAGCTATTATTTTTAATGTCAAATGCCCAATAAAAGGAAATAAAAGGAAAACTATATTAAACTTCTTTAGACAACAAAAACCAGATATCACATATCTCAGAAAAACTCATCTTAATCAACTTGAACATAGGAAATTAAAAAGAGGATGAATGAGTGAAAATATCCATCCTCATTTACTTTTTTCTAAAGGAACACTAGCAATTCCTAGGAACAAAAGAGCGAGTCCTTTTTTGCTTTGTCCCTTTTAAAGAAAGAATATAGATTAATTTGGGTTCAGTAGGTTCTGAAAAGGACATCTAGAAAAATATTGTATTTATATGTTCCAAATGAAGAGGAAAAAAAAAAACAAGAGAAAAACAAGCATCTCATTTAAAATTCAGTTTTGTTTTGGGGGACCCCTACCAGGGATGACAAGAGTACCAGAAAAGAGAGTGGGTTAAAAATTTTACTTCTAACTCTGCCATCAACTAGCTATATAATCTAAGTCATTTGACTCTGTAATATGAAAAAAAAATCAATGAGGACATCTTAGGTGAAGCAGTGGATTGAGTGTACCGAGTCAGGATGACTCATCTTCCTGGGGTCAAATCTGGCCTCAGACTAGATGTGTGATCCTGGATAATCACTTAATTTTTTTGTGCCTTCTTTCCTCATTTGTAAACTGAGCTGGAGAAGAAAATAGCAAATCACTCCAGTATCTCAATCAAGAAAATCCCAAATGAAGTCACAACTAAAAAACAACTCAACAAAATGGAAACAATAATAGTATCTACCTCACAGGGGAGTTTCAAAGAAGGAATGAGATAATGTATATAAAGTACTTTGATAATATTGAAGTGTAGTGTAGATGTTTGTTATTAAGTATCAGGTTGAAACAGAGTAGTATCATCATTGCTAAACTTTTCTTTTGTGAAAAGTATGAACCCTACAAGCCAGTTCTCTAGTTACTGCTAATAACCTCCCTGAGATTACTTCTGACCTACTCTGTCTATATCTTGTAGGTACATAATACATGTTTTCTCTCCCCTTAGAATGTCAGCTCCTTGAAGACAGGGCTCATGCTTTTGCCTTTCTTTATATTCTCAACACTTAGCATAGTACATAAGCATAACATAGTTAGCAAAATCATCACAATCCAGTGACTCAGAATTCATATTTGCTCTGCTCTTCCTCAGGGCACAGATTTGAAAAGAAAATACCTCTGGCGGTTGTTGGGGATTTTTCAAAGGCTAAAGAGATTATGCTTTATATTCTATGAGCCACAAATCATTCTCAACACTAAATCTGGTCTAATTAACTTACCAAGAAGTCATTCATCATCTCACATTTTAGCACTGGTGCAGAGGAATTCAAAAGGGAAAGACCATTACTGGTAGAAAAAGCCAAATGGGTATCAGAAATTCTGTGGATGCCATAATGATGTCTGAAAGTTGGTAGTCATTTAATAAATGCTTGTTGATTAAACAACCCATTGACAAGCATAAAGAAATTAAACAGAATGAGATAATAAACAAGGCTGCTCAGTATTAACTAGGACACACATAGAGAGACACAAAGATTCTAACCTACAGAGATCTCTTTTTGATATTTTCTCCATCATCCACTGTTAGTTATCTTTTGTGACATCCCCCCATTTGATAAATCCTTTTATCCAAGTCACTGATAAAAATGACCAACCAGAATCAGGCTTAGGTTTGTGGGGCACTTTCCAATGAAAATCCTTCCAAGTTGATATTAAGCTAGTAAATGACAGAGTTATGATTCAAACCCAGGGCCACAGATGCCAAATCTCAGTCTCTTTTCACTGAACTATTCAGCATCCCATTTAAGCAAGCTCAGCCAGATGAGAGTTAATGATATTTGTACCACAGGTTGGTTGTGAGGAGCAAATGAGAAGGTATAAGTCAACTATTCTGCAATAATAGTACTGAGAATAATAACAATAATTAGCATTTATAGAGAGCCAACTATGTACCAGACATTGTGCTAAGTGTTTTACAACTATTATCTCATTTGATTCTCCCAAACTTGTTGTTGATCCCATTTTGCAGAAGAAACCAAGATTAAGTGACCTGCCCAATGTCTACATAAATATATTATCATTATTATTATTCTGCTCTCAGACTCTATGCTTACATTTTCAGCCATTTTTGTTGACCAATTCTAAAGATACTAGACTAATATATTCATGAGAACTGAAATATAAAATGATTATCAACAATATAGTTTTGATTTTTCCTCAACCAATCACAAGTGTGTTGGTTGTTTTGAGGGTATGAGAAAGAAAATTATTGGTAATGATTAAACAATGATATTTAATATTAATGTATGGTGGGATTGGAAGAAGGAGGAGATGAAGAACACATGCTCCACATCAGAGCAGAGTAAATAGTGAAAGGATGAGTAAGGTTGAAGAATAAAACTGTGGTTCTTAAACTTTTATTCCCAGTATCTTTAAACTATTAAAAATTATTGGGGATCTGCCCAAAGAGGTTTTCTTAAACATATTTACCATATTAGAAATAAAAACTAATTTTGACTTTGTAGACCCTCTGAAAGAGTTTCAGAGACACTCAGGATTCTCTGGACTACACACTTGGAGAGGCACTGGAGTAAAAGCATTGTGAGAGCAGTCCTAGATTGATAATGAGCCATGAAAGGAATTAACCAACAGGAGTTTGGAAGTAGGATGAATTGGGAAAGGCATTGCTAGATAATTTAAGAGCAGAAAGAGTTAAGGAGAAAATGGAAGATACTGATAAACTAAGAAGCATTCAGAAAGAGGCAATCAGAAACAAATCAAATGAGATGGAAAAGAGATCTTATGGGAATGTTGCAGGACAGATTGAGCTTTTGCCAGTCTGGTGGCCAGAATTGGGATTGAAATATAACATAATACTCACAATTAAAAATGCAATAACAACCACTTTATTTTTACTTTAAAAGGATATCTCCAATTGATAAATGGTCAAAAGATAGAAACAGACAATTTTCAGATGATAAAATTAAAGTCATCTATAGTTATATGAAAAAGATACTCTATCAAACTGTGCATACCCTTTGACCCAGCAGTGCCATCACTGGGTCTATGTCCCAAGGAAATCAAAAAGGAGGGAAAAGGACCTACATGTACAAAAAATGTTTGTAGCATCTCTTTTTATGGTAGCAAAGAATTGGAAATGAGTACATGCCCATTAATTGGGGAATGGCTGAACAAGTTATGGTATGTGAAGGGAATGGAATATTATTGTTCTATAAAAATGATGAACAAGCTGATTTTAGAAGGGCCTGGAAAGATTTACATGAATTTGGGCTGAGCAAAATGAGGAGAACGAGGAATACATTGTACACAATAACAGCAAAATGTGCAATGATCAACTATGAAAGACTTGGTTCCTATCAGTGATTCAATGATCTAAAGCAATCCCAATAGATTTTGGACAGAAAATGCTATCTGCCTCAAGAAAAAGAACTAAGATTGAATGTAAATCAATATGACGAATAGTGTATAAATCTATAGTGTATACATTTGTATAGTATATAATGTATAAATGTATACAAATATATAGCATATAAAAAGTATATAAAAACACTTTTTTTTAAATCTCACCCATTATTTTTCCCTTTTGCTCTGATTTTTCTCTCCTAACATGTTTCAAAAAGAAATGTGGGTTAAAAATAAATAAAAACCTTAAAAGGATAAAATCCCTCAACACTAATTCAGATAAAATACTCTTCCCCTTCTTTACCATTCCAACCATACAAAGTTAGAAAGGCATCCCTAAAGTAGTGGTTATCCAAATGTGATCCAGAGAATCTTGGGAGTCTAAAAGCTTTTCAGAGGATCTACAAATCCAAAATTAGTTTTTATTTCTAATATTGTTGTGCCACAGTTCCCATATCTCAGTTTCCCTCAATTGTTTTGTCTCAGTTTCCCTTAATTGTTCTACCTCAGTAGCAATCCCCCCCACCCTTTCTGGACAAATAGGACTGAGATAATTGGGGCTGCAGTTATGACCACTGGCATTTCAAAGAGTCATAAAACCTTCAGATGGCCTATCTCAAATACCTAGACATACCCCTTATCTTTATGGCTTCAGACTCAGTGTCTCCTAGCTTCTTCCCAAACTTATCAGAATTTATGATCCTTCCTCCATATCCCCAACTTGTCAGAACTGAATTTGTAGTCCTTTCCTGGAACTCCTATCCCCCCACAGTGCTCTGCATCTTCTCAGTCTGCCTTTTGTTTTCCCTAAGTGCCAGAGCCCTATAAGAATCCTTGGAGCCTCTCAATAGGGGCTGAAGACCTTGAGATCAACAGCTAGCTAACATAGGCTTCCAGTCTAAACTCTCCATGGACTGGATGTTTTGAGACAAGAAGCCCCTTCACTCTCTTCCATAGCTATGGATTCTAAACTCTCCATTACTATCAATAAAATATTAATAATCTCTAATCTGTGGTACTGCCTCAATTTCTATGGAGCATTATAATATCTATATTTATATCTATCTATCTAAATATATCTATGAATATATATATATATATCACATAAATACTTATATTATAAACATAACCCACACAAATAAAAACTCTTCAGACAGATCCTCAATAATTTTAATAGTAAAAAGACACTGGAGAAGAAAAGCTTGAGAATCATTGCCCTAAAGGACCTCTAGAGTCCTAACTCCCTAGAGATTTTTTTTTATACTTTTATACTTTATACTTTTTATACTCCAGCCTAGTCTTCCATCAATTAAATCTTACATATAGTCTTCTTGCTTTCCTCACAGGAAGCCACCCCAGGCTATATAAAATAAAAACTGAGGGAGGGGTCAGAAAGACATGATACTGTCTTCAAATATTTGTAGAGTTGTCCTGTGAAATAGGACTTATGCTTGTTCAATTTGGTCCCCAGGGGACAGAATTAGGCTAAAAAAAAAAAAAAGTAGAACTATGTTCCATGTAAGGAGAGATTAGATAATTAGAATTGTCCAAAAATGGAATAGGTTGCCTCTGGGTACAACAGGTTTTCCTTCCCTGGAGATCTTTAAGAAAGAAACACTCAATGGCCAATTGTTACATGTGTGGTGATAAGAATTACTTTTCAAATAGAGCCACCAGATTCCCTTCCAATTCTGAGATTCTGTGGGTCTATGGTTTCTAAGGTCCCTTTGAACTCTAGATCATTTATTTGTTTTCTGAAATTTGAGTGCAAGGTTGTTTTTTTAGGCTAATAATAATAGTAATAACAATAAATAGCATCATCTAGTATTTTAAAGTTTACAAAACACTTTCAAATATCACCTCATTTTATTCTCACAACAATCCTGAGAAACAGGAATTACTATCCCCATTTTATAGATAAGCAAACAGAGCTAGAAATTCAATAAAGGATACTGTGGATGACCTTGGCATCTTTAGTGTCTGAGTAAGTCCTAAGTGTTCCACAGTACCTGCTTCAGCTACATTCATTTTGCTCTCATCTGTCCATTTCACTGAGGAAAGTCTTCATATGCTTGGGATAAACACCATTCTAACTCCCCTCTGAGTTTGAGCCCTTAACCTAGTTTAGTCCATCTACTAAGAAGGTTTTACTGGGATTTGGACAATGTGCATGTTGTAGCTTCTTGGACTTTGTGCAATTCTGCCTCACTTAAAAACAGTTCATAAAAGTTAGCCCTCTTTGAAAATGAAGGACAAACTGCAACAAAGTATAGCAGTCTTTGGATAGGTGGAAACAGTAATCTTAATTCATAACTAAAGAGTTTGATTTCTAAGCAATAGCATTAACACCAGCAATGACCCATGTAGTGTGAAAATGTATTACTTTTTTTTCCTAATAATTATAGCTAAGTTGTGCCTTGAAATAAAAAGACCATCTCTCCATCTGCTGATTCATAACAATTTGTATTCATCCTACACAAGAAGTATTACCTAAAAAGATTTATTTCCTGGAACTTTTACCAAATGATTCTAAGATATTAACTAGACTAATTGCTTTAGAGAAAGTCAAAGGTAATAAAAAATTTAGAAGCTAAAACAAATCCTGCACCAGATGGTTTTAGTATTAACATTTTAGGGGTAAAATGAAGCTAGACTATGCACTCTTGATTTGGTAGATGAGTAGGGTAAAGGAGAGACCTACTATAAAATTATTTAGGCTTCTTTTAGAAGTTATCTCCATGGTAGCTCCATTTACCAAATGTGGAATTTATTTTTTTTTAATTTAAATAAGTATTTTTAAATTCTTGTTGAATATTCACCTTGTGCTAAACTTTATACAAATCATATACAAAATTCCTATGAAAAAATACCTATGCATGGAAATTTTATGTATATGTGTGTGAATTAGGTATATGTGTATGTGTGTATACATATATAAACATACATGTATATATGTATGTGTATTTGTATATGTCTGGGTACATGTGTGTATATAGAGAGGTGCTCTATATTTGTACATAGACATGCATACGTAAATGAGAAATATCCCTGATCATGTACACACACACACACACACACACACACACACACACATATTCCATGTTTCATGTTCCAGACAAATGAGAAAATAAAGCAGATTAGGGCCACTCTTTGTAATCATTGTGGCTCTTAAATTGAACAAAGAATTCCCCTCCTTCCCCTCTGACCTTTCTCCTCCTCACCTTCCCCTCTTCCCCCTCATCTTATCTCTTCCCCTCTAATCTTTCTCCTCCTCACCTTTCCCTCCCCGCCCCCAACCATCCAAATACTCCTAGTATGAGCTACAAATAATAGTATCTGTCCAATAAAAATATCCCTTAGTAACCCAAAGTGAATTATGAACAAAGCCAACTCAGTGGTATCAGCATTAAAAAGGTCAAGGAGAATATCATGCTTGAAAAATTTCATATGTTCAGGCTTGACCCAATTTCAGAAAATATGTTGCTTTGCTATATAAATGCCCTGAGGACTCTGCAGGCAGATAGTTAAAAGTACAGACAAGATGGAGAATTTAAATCACAATGCAAAATTAAATTCACACTGATCTCTATTGACTTTTCTGGTCTCCTGGGATCAAGGAATCATGGATTTTGGCCTCCTTTGTATATGATTTACTTAACTTCTTCTATTTCCAGGAAAGCTATTGACCTATAACATACTTGGAACCACAGGAGCACCTAGAATGTGGTCTGGGTGTGCCATCACACCCTAGTGGAGCAGTGTTACTCTATAACATAAATGTTATAGAGAAGTGCCCTGGGTCAAACAAACAAAAAGTTTCAGATCTGGGACTCAAACTCAGGTCTTCTCATTCACAGAATAAGAATACTGAATAGAGTGCAGAGCCAGGAAGGCCTAAGTTCAGACACTTACTAGTTGTGTGACCCCACAAAAGTAACTGAACCTCTGCTTGCCTCAGTTTCCTCAACTGTAAAATAGAAATAATAACAGTACTTAACCACTTCACTAAATTGACATGGGAATTAAATGAGATAAAGCACTTAAAATAGTGCCTGACAAATAATAATAGGTATTATACAAATGTTTATTCCCTTCCGCCTCCAAAGACCAATGCTTTTTTCATTACACCCTATTATCTTTCAAAGAAGAAAGATTATAAGTATATCTTTATTTACATTTAATTCTCTATATGACAGATCAAATTTACCCCAAAAAAATTATAATAGGATGAGAGGAGACAGATAATTCAATTTACAAAAGGATTTGTCAAATAATTCCTTTAAATAGCAAGCCACCTAAGTGAAAATATAAAAATCATTCAATTTACGAAGAAGAATTGATTTCTACGTAACCTTTTAGAGACACACCTATTACATAAAGTGAGGCACACCAGCATCTGTCATGAGTTGCCCAGGATGTGAGTTTGCAGAGAAAATATAGAGATAAGGGAGGAAGGAAAAAATAGTTAGGTGGCAAAGGGGTCAGTGAGTATATAAAGAAACTGTCTATCCAGGCGCCATCCAAGTCCACCACTTATGAATAGAGCTGACTGAGAATAAGCAAAGGACAGACAGCTCCCTGACAAGTAAAGGCTCCAGATTGAAAAGAGTCAGCGGACAGGAAGATGGCTGTCAGGCCTGAGTGATAATTCAATACCAAGGAAGCTGGCCAATGACAGATTTGAAATCACAGATTAAAAAAGCAGTGGGTGATATCTGGCCCCCTAATAGCCAAATGGACACAGATGGGTAAGAGGATCACCCAAAAAGAACCAGACCACTCCCTGTTATTGTAATCCCCAAAGATAACACTAAAAAGACAGAATACCATTAGGAATGTGTAAGAGCAGCAGAGCAGACACTTAAGAGAAAACTTGAACAAATTTTAAAGGAACAAAGGTAAGTTAGAATGGTCTGAAGAGAGTGTTTGTGTACACTTGAGACAAAGCCTCATCCCCGAATCTGCCATTCATCCCAGAAATGATACCTTAATGCGGAGAGTGGCAGCCAGAGCACCCTGTGGTGGCAGCTAATCAAGATCTCTGTTATTATCCCTTTGGAAACAGTAAAGAATTAAGAGAAGTGATCAAAAGTGGACCCTACAATGTGGCAGAAAATGTTTCTATAACATATTAGGAGAAAGGAAATGGAGGCAATGTCTGGAGTAACAAGCAGGCCAGTGGAAACTTGGAAAAAGCAAAGGAAAATTTGAGAGCCATTATGCTGAAAGAACTGTTACTGATAAGAGGTACAGTCTCCCCAGTCAAGAAAACCTTTACTTCTGACACATTTTTTTTTTTTTGTATAACCTTGGAGAACTCAAACTCTTGGTGTTCTGATCTAGCAATTATAAGTTGCAGAGAAGGTGCTGCCCTGTATTGGTGAAGGAAATATCCCCATCAAGGAGTTCCCTATACTGTACCAGTAAAATCACAGGTTCAGGACCTATCCTTACTTATTCCTCTTATGTGGCAAATCCCTATAGAGCCTGCTACCAGGGAGGTTCAGGTTGGGGGCGGGGGTGTCAGGTGAGCCCAGGAATTCTGAACTGCAACAGGGCTAAACCTAATAGGTGGTCTACACTAAGACCAGCTGAGCCTCCAGGGAGTGCAGAGCTACCAGGCTGGCTAGGGAAGAGCAAACAGACCCAGGTTCCTTAAATGGACTAATCAAAGCTTCTGGGCCCAGTAATAGTGGAATCAGGTATATGCACTTCCAGGGAAAGAGGGAAGGAGGGAAGGAGGGAAGGAGGGAAGGAGGGAAGGGAGGGAGGGAGGGAGGAAGGGAAGGAAGGAAGGAAGGAAGATTTAACATCCTTAGTTTTCATAACATCTAGTACAGCTCTAATACTGACCAAAAAAATCAAGGATATTGAGATAACCATGGCAAAAAAATCACTGGACAGTCACGAGGAATTGAAATTTTAGGGAGCGTTTTATTAGCCAGGGCCCGGCGACTGAACCCCCAGACGAGCTAGAAGAATTCAGTCTCGAGCCTTGTGGGCAACAAGCTTTTAAAGAGCACTGACCACTTCCCTCCTTCTCCCCCCCCCACCCCCGCACAATTTGCAGTTAAACATTGATTTCTCAAATATAACAGGATTTGAGGTACACGTTGTAAAATACTGATACATTAACTGGGTCAATACACCTGGATCAGAGTAAACTATCTTTGTTGAATAGAATACTTCTCTTATTAAGTTTGGGCAAACATACTGTGGAGTAAACCCATTTACTTCCTCTTGTGAGGTAAACAATCCTTGGACCCTGATTGAGTAAATACTATTAAGGAATTCCTAGGCTCTTTCACCAGAAGAGGGGAAGGGTTGGGTCTGTCCATTTCAGATATAATAATTTTTAAAAAGTTAAAAAAAAAAAAAACAATCTGGTAAAATGAATCTTTTTGTAGTCTGGAGTAAAATCTTACAACAATTCAAAAGAAGAGTAGTGAATTAATTGTTTCGGTTAAGTGTTTATTGCTCACCTAGTATGTGGGTGGCCTCTTAAGTGGTTTTTCCCAAAAGGAAAAAGAATGCTTGTTCCTGAGTTATTCATTTGCACTACTCATGATGCAAACTCAAACAACCATTAATTTTAAAAGAATAATCAAGCCTTGATTTCTAAGCCGATAAACCCACTCCCATACAAGACTTCCTTTTTGGGTTGGTGTTTGTTCGGCTTATCAAGTTTAACTGTTGCAGAGTGTCTCTGGACTAGGAGGGTAATGTAATTAAATCCTATTAACACATCAGGAATAAAATCCTTTAATGGGCACACAAGGCTTTGAGAGGCAGCTCATTCCTGAGCAGATTTAATATCCTTAAATTAAGCAAGTGTGAATAGGAAGATGAATCTTATTAAAAACTTAAATCTGATTATATTTGAAAATTATTGGTTCCTTAATGTAATAAATTATCCAATACAGACTAGAACAAATAACATGTCCTAGCTTCGAATAACTCCACTCTGTAACGAGTGACAAAAGAAATTAAGCATGACTGTGGGGCAAAAAGAAAGGTCTTTTTATAAAAGTCATTTTGCATAATGAAATACCTAAATCATTTTAATAAACATTTGAGGGGGGGAGAGCAAATGACACAGTTGGAGAGGGAGCCATTTACCCTATTCAGAAAGGGAATGTGGAAACAGTGATGCTAATGTTAGGTTGTTTGGGGTTTTTTTTGTGGTGTTTTTTTTTTTTTTTAATTACCATTCTGGCCAATTTGTTGTAAATTTTGAAAAGAAAAGCTGCAGCTTATGTTGTTGGTAGTGAATTTCTTTTCCAGAAGGCTAATGCAAATGTAAGCCATCTGCCACACATTCTGCTGAGGAAGCTGGAGTCCCAAACAATGGCTCAACAGGATAGGAATACTAAAACAAACTTCAAATTTAGGGAAAGTTCGAATCCCCACCCCTCCTCCCTAAAAAGGATCTATTTGGTTACACATAATGTCTCACACTCACACACATACACAATCATAGCTTTAGAACTGGAAGGGACCTTAAGGTTCAACCTCTTTGTTTTAATGATGAGGCAACTGGAGATCCAGCTTAAGTAGCTTGCCTACAGAGACCTTAAGACTTTCTGAGCCCAAATGCATTATTCTATACAATATATGGCCAGTGGCCAGTAAATAGCAGAACCAGAACTGAATTCTCTGATTCGAGATCCAAAGGTCCTTTTCACATACCATCATTCTTGAAAACCTCATTTTTTTTTTTTTTCTCTAGGAAGCTTCTTCCATGATGAAGTCTAATACTCACTGGGAAAACCTTCAGAGAACAACTCTCTTTGAATAGACTAGCACTAAAACACAAATTATATTGAAATATTTAAGCAGACAAAAACTGCATTGTAGATATATGTATGAGTGAATGTGTGAGACTTTAATTCCACTTAAGCAAAAACTGGCCTTGCCTCTTTTCTACCTTGGTGCCCTTTCATGACTGGGTACTTTCAAAAGGCATTCTGAAGTTATCCATCTATGAGTAATATGGAGTAGTCAATTAACATTTATTAAACATATCCTATACACCAGATTTTGAGATAGGTACTGAGGAGAAGAAGAGGAGAAGAAAGAGAAAGATAAGGGGAAAAGGAGGGAGAGAAAAAAGAGGAAGAGAAGGAGAAGGAGGAATGAAGGGTCTTTATGTTCAGGGAAGACAATCAGAAGAAAGTGGATGGATAGATTAAACAGAACCCAGTGGAGTAGCAGGTTTTGCTGGAACCTGCATAATCAAAGCCAAGATCTGCTCTCATGCTGTCAAGTTGGTTTCTTTTTCTTCCTCATGTTTTAAAAAAAAAAAAAAATTAACACTCATCCATTTGGCAATTGAGCCCAAATGGCTCACTCAACAGCATGATGAAAATTGTTAAGCAGCACATGCAGTGAAAAACCTTTGGTTGAAAGCTATCAGAGTAATTCTATTAGAGCCAGATTAAACAGAAAGGATAGGAGGAGAATAAGTTATTCGGGCCATATAAAAGAAAATTCAAGTTTTTGTTCAGTTTCATAATTTTTTTTCTCAGTTCAATATTTTTGAAAGCTTGTATTAAGTGCCTACTATGTAGAAGATACCATTCTCAGCACTAAAGCTGTTAAAACTAAAAACAAGAGTTGCTGCCTTCAAAAAGGTGGTATATTTATCATGTTCAATTAAGTGAAAACAAAGTATAGATAAAACAAATCTGCCCTGAGTTGTACTTGGAAAGAAGAGAGGCATTGTAATAGAAGTAAAGAGAAGGAGAGCTTTTTAGGAATAAGGAACCACTTCACAAAAACATAGACTACCAAGAAAGGACCAAAATATCTACAGAAATTTTGTGGGAAAGTATCCTTTACAATGTAAAAAATTCTTGTGTTGACAGAAGTCTCTAACCCACCAATTGTTTTCAGAAATGGAGTTGGGGGGAGGGGATACAGAGGGAACAGGACTTTCTCCCGATCTGTTGCCCTTTCTTACCCAGTGGGTCTAAATGAGAAAAATAACGGAAGCGCAAGTGAGCTATTTCTTTAAAAAAAAAAAAAAATCTGTCCACAGAGACAGCTAGAGACAGGACATATAATAATTATAATGATGAGATGAAAAATAGTATTTTATTGATCTCTAAGATTTGTGAAACACTTTTAAATATGCCATTTTGTCCCCTCAACAACCCTGGGAAGTAAATGCTATTATTATTCCCATTTTACAGGTGATGAGACTGAGACAGACAGTTGTAAGTGATTGTCCAGTCACACAACTATTAAGTACCTAGAAGATAAATTTTCACTCAAGTCTTCCTCACTCTAGACCCAATACTCTATCTACTCCACCTAGCTGCCTTATCTTGAACTATATACTTATCTTATTTAGAGCTTTCCTATGATTGCTCAATACCACTTAAACCCTGACTTTGACCTTGACTTGAACTCTCCTACAATTCTTGATAATAAGATAGCCTTTATCCTTCCCAAAGCCAAATCCTCTGTAGGTACTCTTGATCCCATTCCCTCCATTATTCTCCAACAGATTGCCATTATTATCAATTGATGTTCTCTTGAATCTTTAACCTCTCTGTATATATTGGTTCTTTCCCTGTTACATTCATATATTCCCAAGTCTGTCCAGCCTTTAAAAAAACAAAAACAAACAAACAAAAAAAAACCTTCACTAAACTCTACCAACCCCTCAAATAATTTCCATATATCCTTCCTTCTTTTCTTAGCCAAACTCCTAAGGGGAAAAAAATCATATATACTCATTGTCTTCACTTCCTCTTTTTTCACCACCAAAGTCCTTAACGCTGTCAAATAGTTCAAAATCAGAAATGAATGTGATTTTATCAGTAAGAATGGCTTTACAGAAGGTACAATACAAAGCTTTGCTGTTGATTCCAAAGATTATAGAGCTTTTCATCTGACTTTCTGTTGAAGGTTCTGATGTGTTTCATATCCCCCATTAAAATGAGATCCTTAATAATAGAGACTGCCTTATTTTTCTATTTATATCCCCAGGGCTTTAAATATTATAAACCTATAATAAATGTTTTTTCCTTCATTTACTTACTTCACCCCTTGCAATCTGGCTTCCAATTTCATCACACATATGAAACTGTTCTCCCCAAAATTAATGATTTCTTAAATGTCAAGTCAAATATTCTTTTCTTATGTTCTTGTCTTCCTTGCTGAATTTAACACTATTGACCACCTCCTCTTCTCCTATATTTCTCTTTGATGGATTATTGTGACACTTTCTTCTTTCAACTCTGGGCAGCTAGGTGATGCAATGAATACAATACCTGGAGTCAGGAAGACCTGAGTTCAAATCCGCTTTCAGACATTTACTGGTTGTGTGACCCTGGGTAAGTCACTTAATTCTGTTTGCCTCAGTTTCTCATCTGTAAAATGAGCTGGAGAAGGAAATAGCAAACCTCTCTTGTATCTCTGCCAAGAAAATTCTCAAATGTGGTCACAAAGAGTCAGACATGACACAACTTTCTTCTGGTTTTCCTTCTATCTTTCTAATTCTATTTAAGCTCCTTTGCTGGTTCACCATTAATATCAAGCTCCCTCACTCTGAGTGCATATAAAGGTCCTTTTTTGGACATTCTTCTTTTCTCTCTCTCTCTCTTTATATATATATATATATATACATATATATATATATATGTATACGTATATACATATATATCTTTGATTTGCTGACCACAACAGCTTCCATGAGCCCAATTATATCTTTTTGTATGAAATATTCAGATCTATTGATCCAGATTTAGTCTTTCTTACATCCCTCTCTGCCAACTAGGTACTTCAAATTTCATATACCATAGGTAGCTAAAACTCAACATGCCCCAAATAGCATCTTTTCTCTAAAATCAATCCCTCATGCAAATGTTGAAAGTATCACCATTCTTCTAGTCTCTCAGGTTTACAACCTTGGTATCATCCTCAAATTCTTTCCCTCACTCTCTGTAATCAATCAGTTGTCAGATTTTATCTATACCACATCTGACTGCTTCTCTACTCACATAGCCACCATCTTGGTGCAGGTTCTCAGCATCTCTCATCTAGATTACTGAAATAGCCTCTGAAATTGATCTCCTTAACTTCAAGTCCCTTCCCACTCAAATCCATTCTACCCACAGCTGTCAAAGTGATTTTCCTTGAGTGCAGATCAGACCACGTCACTCCTCTACTCACTACATTTCAGTGGCAGCCTATTACCTTTGGAATAAAACATAAATTCCTTTGTTTAGTTTTTAAAGCCCTTCTCAACTTGGCCCCAACCTCTCCCCAGTCTCATTATACATATGCCCTTTGTCAAGCTGGAATGCATTTGTACAGGCTCAAGAGAGCCAAGTGTTAAATTTTCAATGTGTGAGTTTACAATTAGAAAATCAAGAAATGTTAGAAATAAAGGCCTGAATTATTGTTTTGTTGATTTCTGCCGATTGGAACACATTCACATAATTGGGGGAAGGTGATATGGTATAGGCTAAGGACATTATATAATGAGGACCTCTAAACTACGTATCTTTAATGGAATAATAAGGAAATCATTGTGTGAAATCCAGATTAAAAATAAAAGGCTTTCCCTGATTCTCTGAATTATTAGCAACCAACTGTATAAAAACCATATAGAATATTGGACCTATCCTTCTAGGCTCAATTCTACCTCCATAACCTGAGGCCAGTAAATCTTGGTGCATTATTTGGATTCCGTGTGTGTGTCTTGTCAGAAGAAACAACAAATGGTACATGTATTACTATAATAGAATTTCACTCTAATACTTTTCTCAACAGAGAAAAAATTGATGTACCTGAAAATGAAGGGGTTGGATTTTTAAGGTCCATCTTGGCTCTAAATAACATGGTATCCATGGAATTATAGAGCTAAAACTATCTGAAATAGCAAGCTAATAATAAGGGTCTTAAAAAAAAACAGTCAACTAGTATTTATTGAACTCTTACTCTGTGTCAGGTCTGGTGCTAAATGTTGGTAATCCAAATACAAGTAGAAAGGCAATTCCTGTCCCTCAGAGAGTTTTCGTTCTAATGCTAGAAGACACACAGAGTTAAACTAGAAGGAAGGACTTGCTTGGTGTTGTAAAGGTGAATATAGAAAAATTTTATTATAAAGCAGTGGTCATTAAAACCATTTGGCACTGGCTAAGAAATAGAATAGTCCATCAGTGGAATTAGGTTAGATTCACATGACAAAATAGTCAATGACTGTAGTAGTCTAGTGTTTGACAAACCCAAAGACTCCACCTATTGGGATAAGAACTCACTCTTTGACAAAAATTTCAGGAAAATTGGAAACTAGTATGGCAGAAACTAGGCATTGACACACACCTAACACCATATACCAAGATGAGATCGAAATGGGTTCATGATTTAAACATAAAGAGTGATATTATAAGCAAATTAGAAGAACATAGGATAGTTTACCTTTCAGATCTGTGGAGAAGGAAGGAATTTATAAAGGTAAGGAGAAAGGCATTAGTAGAGGAAGTCAACAACAAAGCCATGAAGATTTGGCTGGCTTGGATACTCTTCTTAAATGGATGTTCTGGGAAGAGAATTTGTATCAGGGAAAGTACAGGATAAAGGATACTTCTGAATTGCGGAGCTGGAGGAAAGCTTCAGGGTGAAAAAAGAGGCATGGTAGAGAAAGACTAGAATGTAGATTGGAGAAGATCCAGGAAAATGGTTCACATTAAGTAATTGTTAAAAATGTATAGAGGACTTCACATTTGCCATGAGTTTTATATATGTCTTAATATTTATTGCTCACAGTAAGCCAGTCTCCCAAATTCATTTTTTTAATTTTTATTTTGATTCTTAACTTAAAAAATAAAAAAGTATTTCTATAACATACTAGAATTTTTAAAAAAAGATGATTGTATATGAAATTGCAAATCTATTGTGTACAACTTGCTATTCCTTTGAAATATAATAAAGTTATCATATAAATTCCTTTTTTCCCCCTTTTTTCTCTTCCCTTCCCATGTTCCCTATCCTAGAGATGGCTATGTGTGCGTCTTTTGTATTTAATTTGGATTTTAGTTCAACAGAAACAAGATTTTCCTAACAGTTTGAGCTATTGGAAAAAAAAAAATTTAGGCTGCTCCATTAAGGCAGCAAGCTGCCCATCACTGGAGGAGTTTGAATAAAGTATGAAGTGCCATCTGTTAGAGGGATATTTTAGAGACAAGTCAATCATTGATAACCTCAAAAGGCCCTTGTTTCAAGAGAAATGTAAGCACCTAACAGACATAAACTAGTGCCTCAAACAGTGCCTTACATATAGTAGGAATGTTTTTTAAAGAAATGTTCATTGGGTTGAATTTAAATCTTAGATTGAAGAGTTTTTGTTTGTGGAATATAAAAGAGGTTTATTATAAGTTTTATCTAAGGGAACTCGATGACCCAAATCTAAAGAAAGTGATACAATAAGTTCCACTCTGGGATCACCAGTGAGCTCCAAGTGTCCATGATGACCTATATATAAATTCAGTAACCTGGAAGTTTAGTTTGGAAAAAGTATACAGAGAAACTCCTATAGAAAATAACATGTTTGAAGATGGAGACTTTTGCTTTTGCTTTCCTGTACCTAGCATCTGGCACATAGTAAGTGATTAGTAAATACATATGGGATTAAAAAAAAAAAAAACTAAGTTGGTAGCTACAGTGTCTCTTTTTCAAATTTTTAACTGTAGCAAATTTCATTTGATCAAGTTCCAGAGAATCCCATATAGAAGATCACACACACACACACACACACACACACACACACACACACACACACTTGAATTTGTCCATTCATATTGACTCATTCCATTTAGTCCATTAGTGCTGACTCAGATCATATAAGAAATTTTATTTTGACTTTGATTAGTCTATAGCCTTATTCTTTCAATCCCACACAGACAGACATACATACAAAGTTTCTTATTTATTATTGCAACAACCACCAAACCCCTTGTGTCTTGGTGTCCTGGTTTTTCACATCATCTGATAATTCATCATAGAAGGAAGCAAAGATCTTTTTTTTGGTGTTTGCCAAAATCAAAGAGAGAGAGAGAGACAGAGAGAGAGAGAGAGAGAGAGAGAGAGAGAGAGAGAGAGAGAGAGAGAGAGAGAGAGAGAGAAAGAGAGAGAGAGAGAGAGAGAGAGAGAGAGAGAAATGGGGGAGTTTTCTGATAGATTCTTAGATGGGTGACAGATTTTAGTCTAATTAATCTAGAGCCCTGTGTATAGAAATGACTGGAAAAGCAAACATGTCTATTAACAAAAAAGCAGTGATTATTGTTTGGCATGCAGCCAGGAACTCGACACAAGCAATGAATTGATGCCTACGACCGTTTCTGTGCCATATGGGTTCTGCTGTAGCAATGAATTGGATCCAATGCAAGGTTAAGATGTGTCAAATTTAACTGGGGTTTAATTGATACTGGTAAAGAGGCTCTAAATAAAGAAACAGTGTGTGCATGATCAGAGGCAGGCTGTGTGTCGGGCACTGTCCCCCCATTTGTTGGCAATACAGCTACTGCCAAACATCCAAAGGAGTTTTCAAACTCAACTTCCTCAAATATGAATTTTTGTGGGGAGACTTTAAAAATCAGGTTAACAAGGTCACCCATGACTAATTAGTGCTGGAAGCACCAATGTTAATCAGTACATGGCAACAAGAACCCATTCATCCTCTGGAAAGACTCTGGCTAACTATCAGAATGGCAACAGTCATACCTAATATCTAAATAAAAATGGAACAGATATAAAAGGAGAAGTGCTTTTGGAACTGTTCAAGGAACCTCCAAGGTCATTGAGTCCAACTCTGTAATTTTACAGATGAGGAAATTGAGTTTCAGAGACTAAACTACCTCTTATACTAAATTTGCCCAAGATCCCACAAGTAATAAACATCAGGGGCTAGACCTGAATCCAGATCCTTTGATTATAGAAGTTATTCACTTTCTGCTTTTCCACTTTGTCATTCTCTATCCAGTTCAAGGCTCAGTCCCAACTATCACAAAAAGAACATCAATCATCTGACCATTTTAAGCTATCTTAAGGTTGAACCAAGGGATAAGATTTGGTTCTAAGTGACTCCTTTGGAAAATTGGAATTTTAAAGGTCCAGGAAAGAGTTAAGGAATAGAGATACAATTGTCCTCCATTTCTCTATCTCCCAAGCTAAGTACCTAGGTTATTAATGAAAGATAAAATTACACTGCCCCACTCCCTCTCGAAGTCCTGAGTCAGAGTGAGAGTAAAAGGAAGGAATCTCATTGGTCCTCCAGGCAGGTACCGAAAAAGTACCTTAGGCAAGTCCCTAAGAGACTATTGAACCCTATTGAGGAGAGAGGGGTCATGATAACTAAGTAAACCCAAATTAAGCCAAAAAAATTGTAAAATGCAGATGTCCTAGCTTAGAGTTGAAAGAAATCTTAGAGATCATTTAGATCAACCTCATGATCTGATAAACCTTAAAATAGCTTAAAACCTCAAAATGAACAGATAATTGGGGGTTTTGTGGTACTAGTTGGAATTGAACTTTGAACTAGAGAACCACAGAGTGGTTTATCAGAAAATGAATGACCTCTATAATTATAGGAGCTGGATTCAGGTCCAGTCCCAGATGTTTATTACCAGTGGGATTGGGCCACTAATCCATACATTAGCATCTCTGCAGGATGTTGATTTAATTTTAAAATATATTATCTATGTTTTATTGCATTTTTATTTATTTTGCTAAACATTTTCAATTATATTTTAATCTGGCTCAAGTGCCTTCAGGAGTGTGGTATTGACATCTCTAATCTAATCCAACTTCCTTATGTTAAAGATGAGAAATTTGAGGACTACAACTTAAGTGAATGCCTAAATCCATGGCATTCAGTAATAGAATGAGGGTTCAAACTCAGGTTCTCAAGCTCTAAATTTAATATTATTTTCATTAGAATCTTTGGCTTCTCAAAGACCATCTGGACTAGAGTAAAACCAGGTAATAGAGCACTGGAGCAAGGCCAAGGTTTGATTATTCAAGAAACAACCAGACAAAGACACAAGTCCAAAGGCACATCCAAACCTCAATCTGTGGGATGACAGTAGATAGTGATTGCAAATATTGTTTCCCAAAGATCCAAAATAAGATTCAATTTCAAGGTATCCATCCAAGCAAGCAAATGATTAAAAAAAATCCAAACATTAAGCAATTGGCAGAATGGACAGTAGGGAGGCATGGCCACAGGTATTAGGAAGAAAATTAGAGGAAGAGTAAAATCCACTTGTTTGGGTGAACTGGGATGTTTAGACTCATTGTAAAAAGATGGGAACCTAGTTATGGAATACAGGGGTATAAAGAAAGGAATTGGTCATGGGGGAACAGAATTAGTCATAAGGGAACAGTATGGGAATTAAATTCTAAGAACCCAAGATCAGAGAAAGTTCAGTGAAAAAACTGACTCAACACTGAGATGAAAAAGAGCTGCAGAAAGTTATTTTTTTCTTCTTGTTGTATACAGCTGGGCTTGGTCTTAGAGTGCAGAGTAGAACTGATATACTTGATGAGAGATAAGTCTTACTATTAAACTTAATGGGACATGTCTGAGACAAATGTTTGCCAAGCAGGTCATTATGGTAGAGTTGGTTAAGAAAGAAAAGAAGGGAGACAGCTAGGTGGCGCAGTAGAAAGAGTACCAGCCCTGAAGTCAGGAAGACCTGAGTTCAAATCTGGCCTTAGACACTTAACACGCCCTAGCCTGTGTGATCTTGGGCAAGTCACTTAAACTCAATTGCCTCAGCAAAAAAAAAAAAAAAAGAAAGAAAGAAAGAAAGAAAGAAAAGAAGGGAAGGCACACTTAAATATTGATGGAACCCCAATGTCAGCCATTCAGGATAAATTACAAAAAATCATTACCATCACTCTTCCCAATGTAGTTGTCAAGGCTGCAGTCCAAGATTGGACAACGTATTGTCTGCCTAGTAACTGATACAGTAGGTGCTTAATAAATGCTTGTGGCCTCTCAGATTGGCTAAGATGACAGGAAAAGATAATGACACTGGGACACTAATGCATTATTGGTGAAATTGTGAATTGATCCAACCATTCTGGAGAACAATTTGGAACTGTGCTCAAAGGGCTATCGAACTGTGCATAACCTTTGATCCATCAGTGTTTCTACTGGGTTTATATCCCAAGAGATCTTAAGGGAGGGAAAAAGAAGAGAACCATATGTGCAAAAATGTTTGCAGCAGCTCTTTTTGTAGTGGCTAGAAACTGGAAACTGAGTGGGTGTGTATCAATTGGAGAATGGCTGAATAGGTTATGGTATATGAATGTTATGGAATATTATTATTCTGTAAGAAACGATCAGCATAATGATTTCAGAGAGACCTGGAGAGACTTACATGCACTAATACTAAGTGAAGTGAGAAGAACCAGGAGATCGTTGTACACAGCAACAAAAAGATTATGAGATGATCAATTCTGATGGATGTGACTCTCATCAACAATGAGATAAATCAGGCCAGTTACAATGATGATAAGAGCCATCTATACACAGAGAAAGAAATATGGGAAACTGAATGTGAATCACAACATAGTATTTTTACTTCTTTTGTTTTTGTTTAATTTTATTTTCTTTCTGATTTTTCTTTCTTTTTGATCAGATTTTTCTTGTGCAGCAAAATAACTATATAAATATGTATGCCTATATTTGATTTACATATATTTTTTACCATATTTAACATATATAGGATCACTTGCCATCTGGGGAGGGAGTTGTGGATAGGGGAAGAAAATTGGAACACAAAGTTTTTCAAGGGTAAATACTGAAAAATTATTCTTGCACATGTTTTGAAAATATAAAGCTTCAATATAAATCAATCAATCAATAAATGCTTGTGATTGGTTGAGTACTACACCATGAGGTGAAGTAGCCAGTGAGATAATGCAAAATAAATTCTTACTTTCAAAATCCCTAAATTTTGAGTCTTCTTGGTAGTCCCTTCACTACAGTTAATAAAATATTCCAGTTACTTCTTTTTCAATGCTAGCTATTACCTTGCTGTACTCAAAAACTCAAGGCCCCCAGCCAGGTCAAAAGGTCTCCGAAAAATCCCCTTTTTATTTTGAAACAACAAACCTTCCACAGTATGTCTCCCCAGAAGCTACAGACAAGGCAATCCATCCTCTTTCAATCAAATGTTAGAACTCACTGGAGGAGAAGAGAAACCACCAAAGAAATGCTTGCCTCTCATTCTGTGCCGACAACTTGCAATCTCTATCCCTTGTGTACTCCCTGGAGTGCAGGCTCTCCCTGAAGCAGATTCCAAAAGCATTCGCAGCCACAGGACATGCTTCTTATAAAGCTTATCTCCCAATTCCCCAAGAATGTGAACTCTGATTTTTTTTTTTTTTAATGTAGCTTCAATTCCATCTGCATTTACTGAAAGTCACTTTTTTACCCTTGTGGCCAAAATAATAAGGGGGGGAAATCTGCCTTAGTCTTCATTTTCTATAGTCTCCCTTTTAATCTATTTTTTAATAGATTTCTACATTTAGTTATACACTAAGTACTCTATTTGTTGTTCTCCCATTTCCCACCCCTAGATAAAATCAAGCTCTTTAAGGATAGAGACTTTTCTTTTTCTTTTCCTTTTCTTCTTCTTCTTCTTCTTCTTTTTTTTTTTTTTTGGCTTTTTATTCATTTTTCTATTTTCATCCACGGCACCTGACACACAAAAGGCTTTCAAATTAAATTCTTAGGATCCTAGATCAAGAGTTTGAAGGATTTATAGGAACTAAAGGTTAAAGAAAGAAGAAAATAAGCATTGTACTAAGGGCTTACAAATACGATCTCATTTGATCCTGACAACAATCACAGGAAATAGGATCACAAAGCTACTGAGTCTAAGGCCAGATTTAAAATTCAGTTCTTCCTGATTCCAGGCCTAGTTCTCTCTAGGAAGATCATGATCTTAGACTCATAGATTTAGAGCTTAAAGGTCTCTTAGAGTCTAGACTTGAACCAGATCTCCCCTTATTCAATTAAATTGAGTTGAGTTGAATTGAATTGACCTGCTAAAGATGAGGATGCTTTTCACTCTGCATCCATTGCTCTGCTTGATTTCATCTCCATAGATTAAGGTGAGTATCCCCTGGCTTTCTCACTCTCTGCCCTTGCTTTCCTGACTACTTTTGGGTGTTGTCTCCCTCCTGCCATTAAATTATAATCTATTTGAGGGCAAGACTACCTTTCTTTTTAGTAATTATATCCTCAGTACTTAACACAGTGTCTAACATATAGTAGGGGTTTTTAAAATGTTTATAGGATTCCTCAGTCACCAAAAAAAAAAAAAAAAAAAAACACATGGCTATCCACAGATGACTTTCTGGCTCTGGCTCATTACCTTAATTCACTCTTCGTTATATTCACAATCACCATTGCCTGTTCCACACTCTGCCAAAATGTTACATTCCTAAACTTGACATCCACTTGCTATGTCAGTAGAAGCTCCTCTTTAATATAACTTGCTCTGCTCATGAGCTTCTCCTTATTAAGGAAAACATGATATGGTAGAAATCTTGAAGTCAGTCCTGAAGTCAGAAATCCTGAATTAAAATCCCAGCTTTGTCCTTCATGAGTGATATGACCTTGAGCTCACTGTATCACCCCTCCATGCCTCAGTTTCCTTATCCATAAAATGGAGATAAAATAATAGTTTCCCTTCTTACCCCACATTATTATTTTGAGGAAAATACTTTGTAAGCTGAAGCATGGTAAGTGTATTGGTCTATCCCAACAAAAGACACCAGTTGGGTGATATAGCACACATGCCAATCAATTGATGAACCACCTGGATGACAGATGGTATCACACAAGACCACAGTCAGATAAAACCAGAGCTATAGGTGGATACTGAAAACTGTAATATTTAAACTAGAAGAAAAGGAAAACTTTCTAACCAAAAAAAGGCATAGTTAATAGAATGTTAGACTCATAATCAGGAAGAACTGAGTTCAAATCCCACTTCAGACACTTACTACCTATATAATCTTGTGCAAATCATTTCATTTCTCTTTGTTTTTTCTCTTTAACTATAAAATGAGGATAATAATAGTTGCAATACCTACCTCACAGGATTATTTTAATTTAAATGATGTAATATATGCCAAGTGTTTTGAAACCTTTAAAGTGTTGTACAAATATGTTTTATTGCTATTAACAATGAAAATTGTCCAAAGTAACACCAGTTGCCATGGAAGATACCTTCCCTCTCATAGCAAAGCTGATAATAATATAAAATAATAACAGCATTTATATAACATCTATAGTATCCCAGACACTGTGCTAAGTTCTTTATAAATATTAATTAATTTTTTCTCCTAACAACCCTAGGAGATGTGTTATTTTTATCCCCACTTTTACAGCTGAGGAAATTAAGGTGAACTTGTCCAGAGTCAAAAACAGTAAGTATCTGTTGTAGGATTTGAGCTCAAATCTTCTCAATTCCAGAACTAGTACTCTCTCCATTGCACCTCCCAATTGTCATCTGAAAACTAGTTAGATATGCTGTAGGAGGGATGTTTGTTCAGGCAAGGATAGGTCTTATTGGCCTCTGAGTTCCTTTCAGTTCTAGGATTGCTTTATTATTCTCATTGTGAAAATTGTTAACTCAATGGGATGAGTCATTTAGCTAACTAACAGACAAAAAATAAGAACAACTTTCAAGAAACAAAAGACAACAATGTTCCATTGATCTTAGCTCTCATCACAAGGAAGAAAGGACTACAAGAGATCCAAATATATGCTGAAACATAAGTAATTCAGTACAACAAATTGTTACTGTCCCTGCAACCATGAAGCAGTAAGTTTTGGTGAAATATCTTAAATTTGCAATCAACATTCTCAAAGAAAATTTCTGTAGTCGTGAAGGAACAATTCAGGAGACTTGCATCCATGATTCAGGACAACTAACCAGCTACAAGTATGAAACTCATTAAATATTGTCAATCTAGTCTATATTATAAGACTTCTTAGAGATTATTTTGTCATTTGAATTCTTGTTTAAGATTTTTTTAATTGTCTTAAAAACCTCTGTCTCTCAGAATACTTCTCATATCTCCCTCATATTTCTCATCATATAAGATGTTGAGAAGTCATAGTTCATATCAGGTGAATGTATCCCCACATAGAATATTTAGTAAATAATTTAATTGAATTTAATTTGGACTCTGACATGAGAAACAAGAGAAGGATGGTATACTTAGATCATCAAAGTATAATAGTTTAGAATTGCAAAAGACTTTGGAGGGCTCGAAGTCTGAACAGTTCATTTTACAGATGAGGAAACTGAGGATGAAAGAAGTTGAATAAATTGTTCAGAGTCACACAGCTACAAATGTCTGTAATTTGAACTCAGGTCTTCCAATCTCCAAGGTTAGTGCTCTCCCACTATACCCCCTGGCTTCTTCTATACCACTTTCAAAGTATTGGCAGATGAAAATCGATGCTAAATCCAAGAATCAGTTTCAGAAATTCCCAGAAAGAACATCCTCTACAAAGTTAAGAAACTTAAGAGATGCCTTTTTAGGAGCAAAAGCCTTCAAGTGTCCTCCTCCAAATTTCTGCTTCTCAAGCTTTTAAGCTTCTTCTGTTCCCCTTCCCACAATCCAAAAGATAGGAGAGGAACAAATCAGAATTAGCTTCTTCACCAATCCTGTTGGAGCCATCTTCCAGGGTGGGGTGGGGGGAAGAGAAGAAAACCAGAAACTTTCTGCCCAGGAACATCAGTTTCAAGTATCAAGTGCCTGATTTGATATTTAAAATTGGTATGGCTAACACAAAGTTGGGGGATTGGGCTAGATCAGAGTTTTTTAAAATTTCTCCACTCTTGACCCATTTTTGACCCTAGACATTTTTACATGACACCCCCCCCATCTCAAATCTGAACCAAAATATTTCTGGTAGCAGTTTTTTCAACAAAGGGCACATTAGGTATTCAGAACCAAGGCTACAGTGAAATCTTTCCATGCAATGCAGACAATCATTGCCAGAAACACCTCAGATTTATTACATGTTTGAGTTTGAATTAATTTTTGGTCATTGCATTCAAAAACCTTTAAATGTTGCCAAATTTTGGGAGATCTCCACTTTCCAATAGCTTTGGGCTACTCTAAAATGACCTCTAATAATCCCTACAACTCTGAATTTATGATCTTATGATCCAAACAAAAAATCAAATCCCTTAACCACAATTCATAAATTATCCACACATTTTCACTTTAATTGTAACATTTGCCAAATTATGATGTCAGAGGACCAATGAAGAAATATGCTACCTACCTCCCATCAGAGAGATGAGAGATTCAGTGTGCAAAATGGAAAAAATATAATTTTAATCTAGTCAATGTGTAATTTCATTTTGCTTGACTATCCATATTTGTTACAAGCATTTTATTTTATGGTTTGTTTGTCTTTATTCCTCCATTGGGATAGAAGAAGTGGTAGAGAGAGGGAGGGAGATAAGCATTTAATAAGCATTTACTATGTGCTAGGCACTGTGTTAACAGTTTACAAATATCTTTTCTGTTAATTAAAAAATTAAAACTTGTAATCATGCATTACAAAAACTTCCAATGAAATTATTCAGTTTTAGAAATTAGTTATATACATACTTTTTTAAAATTACTTTTTATTTGGTCATTATAAAATCAAATATGAAACATATTCATAACTCGTAGGCTACCAAAAGGGAATGTAGAGATAGTTGTGGCACATCTGATATCTTCTGAAGTTAACATCTCAGGAGAATAATTACTATTCTCTCTTACAAAATACTTCTTGTTTTCTTTTTTTTATTTTTCAGAAAAATACTGAACTGGATGGACATTTAGTCTGAGTCAAAATGGTGATTCTTATGAACTCCTACTTCCCCAAACAAAGCAGGAAAACTCAAGAAAAAACCTCATGCTGTGCTATTTCACAGCCTCCACTTAAATTACAACAATCACTCACTCTGAAGCTCTTCTATTTTTGTTTGTTCCATCCTCCTAGACTTTAGATTGGAAACGGAATGTTACGAATGTCACTTTCAAGAGTTTCGGAATATCAGAGGTGGAGGACATGTTCTTCATGCTCCACAAGCCATACATATGCATGCCTTCAGCCTTTCTTGCCATAAATAAATTTGTTCCTGTAAACTCTGTCTTTACTATGTGCTAAAACATACATCACCAAAGGGATCCTGTGTAGCTATAGAATAATTCAGCCCAGGAAATTGTGTTCTCTCTCTTTACAATGAAATGCAGATTTCCCATTCAAAGACAAATCCTTAATTTCAAAGGCACCAGTAGGATAGCATGTACAAGTAATTATAGAGAGTTAAATATAGGTCGCTAAAAACAACCAATACAAAAATATTCTCTAGGCATCGTAGCATTTTCATTGGATTATGAATTTGCACAAGCTTTCATTCACTCAAAGCTGTTCCCTGAGTATTTTTCCTTCTGAGACAAGAGTGTTGATAGTCTTGCTAAGCAGCTATTTAAGCCTCCTTTACATCTGTGATTGCTTCTACCATGAATTTGCCAGTTAAAGATGGCCTCCTACTCACTAGCACATTTTTAGGGATTGGTCACCTAGGAAGGATGGAGAAAAAAAAAAGAGTATGAATCACACAGAACCTCAGAGTTGTAGACTAGAGCATGCTGACTAAATAAGTCTATACCTGAATAAAAATCCTCTCTGCAACAAACTGGGTAAATGGTCATTTAACCTTTGCCTGAATGAAAGATAATTCACCTTCTCCAAAGACTTCCTATTCTATTGATGACTCTATTTAATAGAAATTTTTCTTTATATCAAGTCTGAAAGAAGTTAGGTTGCATAGTGGATAGAATGATGGATTTATAGGAAGAAAATCCTCCCTCAAACATTTTTGAGCTATGTGACTCTCAGCCTCAGTTTCTTCATTAGCAAAATGGGGATGATAATAGCATCTAGCTCACTGGGTTATTTGCAGAAATCAAATGAAAATCAAATCAAATGAGACAATCTACATCCAATGGTTTATAAATCTTAAAGTACTATATAAATGTTAGCTAATATTTTTATCATTAAATTTGTCTCATTGAAACTTTCTCATGTTTCTCCTAGTTCTTTCCTTTGGAGCCAAGCAAACCAAATTTAATCCCTCTTTCGAATAGCATATTTCTACTCTAAGCTTTCTGTAAGATAATAAAACTCAGTTCCTTTCACCAAACTTCATAAGGTATAAAGTTGAGAACCTTCATTATACTGGATGCACTCCTCTAAACTCTCTCCAATTTATCAATGTTCTTTCTAAAAAGAGCAGCCAGAATCGAGCACAGTACCCTAAAGGTGACCTGACTAGGACAGAATAAATAAGACTATCATTTCCATAATCCTGGATACTCTGTCCTCTTAATATAGTCTAGGATTGTATTTTCTGTTTTGACAGTCATTACACCATTGACTCATATTGGGTTGGAGGTCAACTAATTCCAAGATTTAAGTTCTTAGGAGGACTGGTTCAGAACTGAAAGTTACTTTAAACTTCATTTAATCTAACCACCTCCTTTTATAGGTGAGAAGACTGAGGTCTTCTCACTTGCCCAAGGTCACATTGCTCTCTACCCATACCTCTTCACATTTTTTTTTTGCTTTTTTTTTTTGCTGAGGCAATTGGAGTTAAGTGACTTTGCCCAGGGTCACACAGCTAGGATGTGTTAAGTGCCAGAAGCCATATTTGAACTCAGGACTTCCTGACTTCAGGGCTGGTGCTCTATCCACTGCGCCATCTAGCTGCCCCCCATATTTATTTGTGAAATTGATTTTACCAATTGCAAATTCATCAAACTAAACTATTGTCCACCCCTTATCTCTCCATTTTCTGTCTGCCCCTTATCGCTCCATTTTTTCCCATATGATTAATAAGAGAATTTGTCAACTGCTCTGATGAAATCTAGGTAAGTTACATCTTTAGGAAAAAAAAAGATGAAAGAAAGAGGAGGAAGAGGAGAAGGACCTAGAATTTTTATAGTGCTTTAAAGTCTTCATTGTTGTTATTGCTGTTGTTGTTGATCCTTCATTCTTGAAGAGGACTAATGACATCATGAGCATGATGCTTTCTTTTGCAAGTCACTTGGATTTGGATGAGGCAGAACTGTACAAAGTCATCAGCCCTACTCTCTCCTCAGGCCTTGCAGTCCAGAATTCCAGTGGAAGGCAAAAGGCAAGAGGACTGGCAATGGCCCAACATACAATTGAACTTGATTTTTTAAATTAAGGTCAAGTTTGCAAAGTAATCCTGTCCAAAAGGAAGATGAAGTTATCCTTTAACGACTTGTTCTTGATAAAGTTATGTTGACTCTTTCTAATCACAGTTGTTTTTCTAGATGTTCATTAACCATTCCTTGAATTATTCATTCTAAAATTTTATTTGGAATTAAAGGATCCATTCCTCTCTATTTGCAAAATTTGTCCTTCTTCTATTTTGAAACACTTCTCCTATTTTCCATGATTCCTTAAATGTCATTGAAAGAGCTAGCCATCACATCTAACAGGTCTTTCAGTACCTAAGTATATAAATCATTTGGTTTTCTTCACTCGAACACATCAAGGATAGCTCAGTGCTATCATACTTATCCCAATCTATTTGAGTATTAATGTCCTATTTGCTATTCTTTTTGGTTCAAAGAGTTGAGAATAGTCCACATAATAAGCCATTGCCCAGGAAAAGCAGGTGTGATGCAGGATAGATACTGCTGATTGCTCTTGGGTCTCAAAAAGTTCTTTGTTTCCTTCAGTCTAAAATGATGCAAAATATAGCTCATTGGGTCATGGGGGTAGCATATAAATAACTCTGGCAAAGCCAAGAATTAAAAGGAAATAGATGTCCTTCCTGGATAAATTGTTTAGTTAGTCCCTTATTTTGAATAGACATAACTTGGATCAAACAACCTAAGACTGTCATGTTATAGCCCTAGAATCATAATCTGGGGAGGGAGATATACAATCTTTTATGCTTGCCCAATTCAATACAACATAGAAAGCATTTATTAAGTGACAACTATATACAAAACCCTGTACTTTTAGATAAAGTACAATCCCAGTACTCATAGGGACTATAAGGAGATAAAAGTCTCAGACAGAAAAATCTATGATACACAATATTACATAAGTATAAGAGAAGGGCAAAGCAAAAAGGCTACATGATACAAAAAGAAAGATCATCATTATTATTATCTTGTCTTTTTCAGTGGCATTCAGACAGAAATATTCCTGGCCCTTTATCCTGTTATTGAAAGAATAAAGCATTTATTAATTTCAAACTGTGTACAATGTACTATACTGAAGTGCTGGGGATACAAATGGAAAATTAAGACAAATCCTTCTCTCAACGAACTCAAATGCCAGTGGGGGGAGAAAAAACAGCTACGAAAGGTTTCAGCTGCAAGTCAGATGAAAAAGGCCCATGGTCTTCAGGATACAGTGGCAAAGTACATAGTACTGCCTCTTTAATGTCATTTCCACTGATAAAAATTATCTATTTCTGATGCTGAGCTATTGATGGTGAAAAGGATTTCAGTGACAAAATCTTTCCATTATGGATCTTTAGTATCTGGGTGTATAGCACCAGCAGGAGCAGTTGATAGGTAGCATCTCCATAAGTATTGCTCCTCAAGCAAATCTCAAGATAATGGGTTAGGTCACTGGTATGGAAGCAATACCGTTCCCCAAGGTGCTGGACCATTTTTATCAGGACCCAAGAGAAGATAGTAAGTAGTTGAGGTGACAGTAGTTTGACTTGACCGATCCATGTTGCCTTCTCTCTCTCCCTCAGGGTTCCTTGCTACTTCATCTAGGGTAATGTACCTGCCCATGGGGAGCTAGAGAGGATAGTTAGCATCTTATCCCTTGGAACTGCTTCCTCAAATAATGACTTTGAAGGTTGGGCTAAATAAAAGTTGAACTGGGGGTACATGAAATATTGCTATTCCCAGGGCTTCTGTGCCTTTCTACCTGTTGGGAGGAGTGTAACAGGTGTTCAAGGAGATCTAACACCTCTGGGAGGAGAATTAGCCAAGCTCTTGTCAGGGCTACTTATCCACCTTTGCTGTCCACCTGGGATTCAAGTCTCACTTGTGTTCCCAAGAAACTGTGGCAGCAGACACACCCCAGTAAAGTCATCTTGGCTAGGTTGAGGGAAACCAATAAGCATAATGTGCTTTGTGCAAGTCTGCCTCACTTAAATCCAATTCATGCCCATGTCAAGACATCACCCCATAATGTCATTTGTCCTCTTCAAAAATGAAGGACAAACAGCAACCTCTTGAGGTCACTTGATCAGCAGTTGTTGCTGGTGGTGACGAAGATGGGTCCCCTCTTCCAGCTGTAGGGGTGGAGGTGGAGGTTAGAAGTAGTTCTGATGATTTAAGGGACACGGCTATTCCCAAAGTTGTTGGGTTCAAAGCTGGGGTCTCAGGGGACATGGTGGTCAAAGTGATAGTTTGAATTGACTGGCACATGCTATGTCCTGTCTCTCCCTCAGGTTGACTTGCTGCTTCAGCTAAGCTTGCCTGCTCTGGGAGTGCCATTTGGTTATATTTAATGATTTGTTTCTGTAACTGAATAAAAGTATTCCATATAAGCTCATCCTCTGCGGATTTTCTGAAAGCATCTTCCCTACAACTCCAGTAGTAGATAGAACGGCAAAGTTGACACAGCCCTCATACTGTTCTCAGATGACTGATATTTTCTACAGAGTCTTACTATTTTGAAAGCGCTTCTTTTTTTGTACTGCTTTTTATCATCCATTTGATTTTTAGATAGACTTTCTGGATATAGCATTAACTGAAGATTTTCACTGACTTCAGGTATGCATGGCTCAGTGCTAGGTACAGAAATCCATGAAATGAAGCATTCGCAACTCTCAAAGAACTCAGATTTTAACCTGGGCTTAGGGATGAAGCTGTTTTTTCTTAATTGTCTTGCGCTGCTTAACAATATACTGCTGGATAACTTAGAACAGAGAGCACCATTGACAAAAATCAAAGCTCTTGCCTATAATTGGTGAGTTCTGTTTCCAGCTTCATTATGACATAGAACCGGATTATAAAGCATATATCCATATCTTTAGTCCACTTCATGTTTGTTCCATAGTTTACACTCTTTAGTGCTCAGCACCTGAAGCACCACCACAGATGGGGTAATGGATTTCTGATTTGTCCCAGTGTATCTTGATTGTGATACCAGGAGATGATGGAAAATCATTCACTCCACTATCCTCCGCATCAAGATGATCATTATCTCAGTTTCATGCAAGTCCAGTCTAAATCCCTGAACTGCCAAAATCCAATTCACTAGCATCTCAAAGTTCTTACTAGACCTTCAAAGCAGTCTCAGGATATACAAAATCCACTTGGTCAACGTTCCCCTACTGTGTGTGTGTGTGTGTGTGTGTGTGTGTATGTATACACACATATATATACACACACATACACATATTATAGTTACAATTTATATAGGACTTACCGTGTGCCAGGTACTGTTCTAAGAGCTTTACAACTTATCTCATTTGATCATCACAACAACCTCGTAAAATGGAATTATTATTATACCTATCTTACTTTTAAGGAAACTAAGGCAAAATTAAATGACCTGGATAGGGACACACAGCTAATAATTTTCTGATTCTGGATTTGACTTTTATGGTTTTCCTTTTTCTTCAGAGCATGAAAGATGGATGGGACTTGAAGGGGCATCATCATCACCATCATCTTCATCATTATTAGTATTGCTGTTTTTGTCATTATCACATACAATTTCATTTGATCCAGGAAGATCAAAAGAGGCCCCTTGGAGGTAGAATGTAAAGTTAAGCTTTAAAGGATGAAAGGGAGATATGGGGAAGTTGAACATAGAAGACTCAATTATTCAACACATTTTATTAAGTATCTGCACTAGGTATGATATGGTAAGTAAAGAAGATTAAAAATCTGTTCTTCTTTGCCTTAAAAACTTAACAATCCAATTGAGGAGATATGATGTTAGATAAGTGCTATCTATACAAAGCAAAACAGCCCAAACACGTGAGTGATGCCTTTCATAAGTATCTGGAAATCCCAAGAAAGGGATCTGGTCTAGCCAGAAGATCAGAGAAGACTGAGAATTAAAGGAGAATTGGATCATTCAAGCTAGACATTGAAGAATGGCTAAGATTTTATCAGACAGAGATAAAAGAAAGGAATTTAGGCAAAGGAAATGGAAGGAGAAAAAACACAGGGGCAGAAAAATTTAAAATCATTTAAGAGACTCAAATAGACTAGCTGAGATAGTGCAACAAGTTTGTATAAAGATTTATCTGAAAAAATGTGTTAGATTTATAGTAAGCCCTGGATACTAGACTAAAACTTTGGGGTGGAAGTTTGATGTAATTAAAAAAACACTAGTTTTTGAGTAGAGGACATGGGTTTGAATCCCAGTGCTGCTACTTACTATGTTTCTCAGTTTCATTATCTGCCAAATAAGGGAATTGGACTAGAAAGGAAATTACTCCTGCAAATCTTTAGATCCTGTAACTCTATCTGGAATGCAATGGGCAAACATATTTTCTATTGAATTGAATATTGACTAAATGAAAGCTCACAAAGTTCATTCACATTATCCTAAGGACAATGACATAAATAGGTAGATTCCTATTAGGAACAAAATATGTGCAACAGGAAATAATATAACTATGTTTTCATGTCACAATGGCATACATCATCTCATTTGATCCTCACATAAGCAAGAAAGATATTATCATCCCCATTATATAGGTATGAACTAAGGGTCAGAAGTTAGCTAACAAAATCAAACTCCTAGAAAGTAATAGATATCAGAGTAGAATCCAGGAATCCTGACTTCCAACACTTTATCTTTTTCACTATTCCATATGTTCTCTGGGAAAAATTCCCAACATTAAATTTATTAATTTTCATTAATTCCTTCTATAAAAGAATATCCTCTGCTAAAATATATACAAAACTTCTATTACCTACCTGCCATCTTAGCTCCTGCTTTTGTCTGTCATTAGCTGGAGTGAATGGCCCCTCTTTCTTCAAGAGTGAGGACATTTCTCCCACTTTTTTTGTTAATTCCATGGCACTTTATTGGGAGTCACACACAAAATAGGAATTGATTACTTGCTGATTTAACTTAATGACTTAAATGGAGAGAATCCAAGTACTACACAGCAGTTCATATTCTTCTGACTTTTATCTACTACTTACTCCCGTTGTGAGCCCCAGTTTCCTTGTTATCAGCATAATCATTATCATTAGTAAGCTAATATTCATTTAACAGAAAAAAAGAAAATGCCATATTTTACTACAGTATGCATATTTTATTGCTAATCAAATATATTATTAGATTCAGGACAAATTTAGTAAGGATCAATGTAAAATGTTCTAGTTGGGTTCAAAAAAAAGTAATTTCATAAGAATAAAACAAGAGAAAATATATAGGGATAAAAGTTCATCTAAAAAAAATGAGTAGACTACAAGTTTAAGATAAGTCAATTCAATGATAGGGTGTACAAGAGAAACCTAATTAAATTTGCATCAAGTGAAGTACAATGTCTAGGATTAGAGAAGTGATAATCCTGCTGTATTACGCTATGGTTAAAACACATGTATAGTATTCTATTCAGTTTTGGGTGCACATTTTAGAAAGGACATTGATAAATTGTAGAGTCCAGAGGAGGATTACTAAGATGATAAAGATCATATTACACAAGAATCAATTGAAGGAACAGAGGGGAAGCCTGGGAAAGAAAATAGCAGTAATGCAAAAGAAGGACAAGATTTGTGCTACTTTCTTTGCTCCAGAGCAATCAAAGAATGTCCTAGAGGGGCAGGTTTCAAATAGATGTAAGGAAAACTTTCTTAACAAATAATGCAAACAAAAAATGGGATCAGTTGACATGAGAGATAGTAGATTCCCCTTCATTAGAGTCTTTGAGAAAAAGATTGCAAGGTAATGGATGTATAAATCATTCTATAGATACTTCTGTTATATCAGTTCTTTCTTTGGATGCAGGTTGTATCTTCTTTCATATATTCTTTATAGTTAATGTTCTCTTGGCTCTACTTATTTCATTCTTTATTATTTCATACAGTTTATACATGTTTTTCTAAGATTATCAAGCTCATTTCTTATATCATAATAGTATTCCACCACAATCAAATAGCACAACTTGTTCAGCTATTCTTCTGACTATTAATATACATGATGTAATTTTAATGGATAAGATCTTCAGATTTCCACCTTTATTAAATCATTACATGAGGCAAAGGAAAGAAAGTTGATTCCTTATTTACTCAAATAAATTTTTTGAAAGATGAAATATGTCAATGAAAAAATAGAATAAAAAAAAGAATAAAAAAACACAAGTTAACAATTTTAAAACAATAAATAGGTTTATGAAATAAATGAAAGAATGATTTAATATCTAGTGTTTCTTTTTTCCCTTACCCCACCAAAACCAAACCCTGCTTCCTCCCTTCCCTTATAGTCTCCCAAATTCTGGGAGATGACACTAGCAAGTAATCCTTGACTCTACAATGCAGTCTTGCACATTGAAGAGATTCTTCTAGAACTTTTCATGACATTTAAACTGCCTGCCTTTTGACTACATTTCTTCTAATAATATTGCTGTTTGAGTGGCATCCATCACAACAGATTGCCCTATGATGTCAGCATTCTTTGAGGCAGCCTACTTGAATGAATTCTGATTACTTTGCTATTCAGACAAGAAAATGTGTTTTTTAGATCATGCTCATGAGTTGAGTGAACATTTAATAAAAATATTCTACACTCCCCCTTTTGCAGGTAACTAGGGCTAAATTAGCAACATTAGAAATTGCTCAGGGGAAATGTCTTCTATACGGGAGTTTATATTTCAATTTATCAATTGCTAAGCATTTAGGAAGCACTTACTTATAGACCAGACATTGTACTAAGTTTTGGAAATATGAAGAAAATGTGAAAAAAAAATCTTCTGCCCTTAGATGGGTTAAAATCATAGATTGAACTTAAAGGGATTGTAGAGGACGTTTAGTTCAACCCCCTCAATCTAGAGAAAGGAAAACTAGGTCACTAAAGAGATTAAATGATTGTCCAAGACAGGAAGTGGCAGAGACAGGATTTAAGCTTAGAAAAACTGAGTTGAAATTCATCATTCAGGAACTCCGACTTTAAGTTCATCACTATTCTAAAGATGCAACATTGCATTCTCCTATGTCTAAACAACCATCTTCCAGTCAAGCCTGGGACTGCTAGCAAAAACGCAAGTCTGGTCTCAGACTTCAGGCTAAAGCACTATTGGACAGACCAATTAGGTCATAAATCATCAGCTGCCTTCAGTTTGGGAGACATTTTCTTTAGTAACATCCTTTGCTTCCCTGTAAGGATTTTCCTTCCATAACCCAGAAGGTTGTTTGGTTCTCCCCCTTTGCTTTTAATTGAGTATTTTTTGAGGCATTCATTACTACAAGATAGAATCCTTATTCAGGAATAGTCATTGGGGTCCAAAAAGTCCATTACTTACCTTAAACAGAGAGCAAGTTAAGCTGGATATTATAGTGCCTAAAAGGATTTCCGACTGGATGCCTTGGGATCTCCAATAAGGTTATGGTACAAAGCAGAAGCCAGGACCAAGGCCCTGAATCCCTCTGATGCTCACAGAGCTTTCTGCCCATTTTATCTCCCTTTGCTTCCTACTGAGTCTTCTTTACTGTAGCTCTTCCTTACCAAGAGAAACCACTTCTATTCATCACACACACACACACACACACACACACACACACACACAACCATTGCTACCCTCAAGGTGCTTATATTCTTCTGGGCCATTATAGTGTCTCTACTAAGTAAAGGGAACAAGCATTGACTAAATGCTATGTGCTGAGGATTGTATCATGCACTGGGGAGACAAATGCAAGCAGAAAGTTCCTGCCCTCAATGAGTTTGCATTCTCATTAGGAAAATGGAGGCCATAAGAGAAACTCAACAACAGGAGAAGAGGATCACCTGGGCAAAAAGATATTCCAAGACAAAAAGGTCACAGATAAGGTGAATACCCAATCCAAGGTGGAGGTCCCAGGCCTCCAGAATAAAAAAAAATTCAAGTTTGAGTATGACAGCCAAGAGTAACTAAGTGGTTCAGTAGTTAAAGTGTTGAACCTGGAATCAAGAAGACTCATCTTGAATTCAAATCTGGCCTTAGATACTAACTAGCTGTGTGACCTGGACAAGTCACTTAAAACCCCTCAGTTTTCTCATCCGTAATATGGACCAGAGAAGGAAATGACAAACTACCCTAGTATCTTTGCCAAGAAAACCCTGAACAAGGACACAAAAAGTCAGACATGACTGAAAACAACTGAACAACAACAAAAATGGTAGCCAAGTCTAGAAAGTCAAAAGTTAATGTATATACCTGTAAATACACACAACACAAAACCTTAGAACTGGAAAAGTGACCATCTAGTCCACTCTGTTTATGAGTGAGATTCCTATCTACAAAATATCCATCAAACTTCCTCTGAGTTAGTAACCCATTCTCTACTGAAATGGGAACCCATTTCATTTTTTTTTGATAGCTATAATTTTTAAGTTTTTCCTCACATGGACCTTAAATCTCTAGAATCAAGCAAAACTAATCTGATCTGTGACAGCTCAACAAGTACTTAAAGAAAGCTATTTTACACTCCCCCTTCTCCCAGATTACTCTTTTTTTCTCTCTAAATATTCCCATTTCTTTCAACTCAATCCTCACATAATATTATCAAGGTCCTTAAGAATCCTGGTTTTAGAACCAGTTTCCTTATCTATCAAATAAGTGATAGTTGGACTAGATATCTCTAAAGTCTCTTCTAGTATAAATCTCTACATCTATGATACATTTATCTACCCATACCTCTCTCATCTTATTCTTACACACAATGCCTTAAACATTGTAGGTACTTAATATGTGTATTAAATACGTGCCTATTGAGCAAAACAATTCTGAGGAATCACTACCACAATATTTAAATTGGCAAAGATGGCAAATGTAAGAAATAGTTCATTTTGGAAGTATTATGGAAAAGATGGGCATTCTATTAGGGGAACTATGAATTGGTCTAGCTATTCTGGAAAACAATTTGGAATTATGCTTTTTTAAAGTGGAAAAATATAATATCAAATGAATGGATTTGTTTTGCTTGATTGCTGATTTGTTGAAAGTATTGTGTTTTCCTTTCCTTTCATACTTATCCCTACCTCCAAAAAAATGCTAAAGCATTGTTAAAAAGGCTATAAATTCAGAATAATTTTAATTAGATAAGATGTCTATAAATTTAACCTAAATCTTGCTACTCACATACCCTAAGAATGTCAAAGACAAAGAAAGGTAGTCCCACATAAACCAAAGATTAGTCTTTGCTCAAAAAGAATTGAGAGGAACATCTATTGTAGAGTGTCACACATGTAGCATGCTTATTGGATTCAGAGATGTCACAAAGCTAGGACCATATTGACATGAGATTCTTTGGCTTGTAGCATCATTTAGCCAATAGTTTCCATCTTGATCACAATGATGGCATGAAATTCAGACAAATACTTTACTAAAAGTCTTGTTTAAAAAACACCATTATATAGTGCTTTTAAGTCTGGAAAGTACTTTAAACAAATTATTTTACATAGGTCTCCATCTGATATAGGTACTTTTAATACTTCTGCCTGAATTAGGAGCCAGAAAAAATAAGACATTTTGCCAACATACCACAGGAAACTGAATAAACTGAGGCACAGAGAAGGTAAGTGACTTACAGTGGGTTACATAGTCAGAAAGTATCTGAAGCAGGAAATAAATTCAGAACTGCAGGACTCAAAGTCCTCCTCTCTATCCAATGTACCACCAGTTGGTAGAGAATTTTGCCAACAGTAAAGTCAAGCACACCAACTCACATTTTGAAAAGTCAATTGTTTTTCCTCTTGAAAACCAGGACAACATTCACTCTTCTCTAATCCTGGCCGTTTCTCCCACATCTTTGAGCTTTGAAAAATCACAGAGCAATCCAGCCATCCCCTTTTTAAATAGGCCATGCCTCATTCTTATTTAAAACATCTTTTCCCTTTCTAACTTTTTGTATCACTTCAAAATTTTCATCTTACGCTCCTTGAGTTATGAATTATTCTATGGTTAGAATATTGCACTTGGAGTCAAGACCAAGTTTAGAATTCTATTCCCAGTATTTCCTACCTTTGTGACCATGAGCAAGTAAAAAAGTCATAAAATGAGAACTAGAGAAACTTCATAGGGTATCTAATCCAACCTCCTCATTCTCTAGCAATGAAAACTAGAGTTCTTAAAGGATTAATTGCCCAGGTTCACACAAGTGATATAAGAGGAATGATTTGAGCCTGTGGTCTCTGACTCCAAATTCAACATATTAGCCTCTCTGAGCATCTGTTTCTTCATCTATAAAATAAAAGTGTTGGGCTAGATGGTCTCTAAGGTACCTTACAATTCAAATAGCTGATAAATCTCCTCCACCTTCACCATGATTTAGAGGAGCAGATGGGAAGAACTTGATACCAGTCTTGTTTTGGTATCAGATTTGCTTTGGCAATTTGGTACATCTCCAATACCTTGGATTGCAATTTCTCTAATAGAGAGCTTTCCTCATCACATCCAACTGGATAAACTGATGCTTTGAACTATTCCTTCTTCCAGAATTGACAGATATCAGATTATGCTACAAAACTGACCCATTTCAAACTCACTAGCTTCACCTTCAATCAATAAACACATTCTATGCACTGCTCAACAGGAAGACACCCTTCATTAGTGCTATCCTCAGCAGAGCTGAAATAACTGTTCCCAGTAGAGTTTACACTATTTTGCACATATATTTCTCATTCCTGATGAAAAACAGGTTGAATGAAATTTATTTAAGTTCTAGAAGGAACACATTGGGTACTTCTAGATAGTCTTCCTTCTTTAGTTTAACTCTTCCTTGCTGAAGGAAAGACTCATTGATGATCTCTAAGTACAGCCAGCCATGATTTTTCCATAGAGTGGAATAAATACAGAGTGCCCTCTTTGTTTTGTCAAGTAAGTTCTGAGCTCTTTCTCTGCTAAGTAAGCATATGGCACTTCAATCCTGGCTTTGCTACTATTGAAAACCACTCATGGAGATGAATCTCATCTTGCTGTCAACTCTTCCCCATTAAGGACCTTGAGCTCTTATTATCTGATTTTCAGTGGCTGCACACAGCCACTGAATGATTGTTTGTGCCTCAGTTTCCAGTCTAAAATCTCTCCCTCCAATCTTGTCCTAAGCATAGCTTCTGAGGTCCAGTTCCTCTGTGAAGTCTTCTCTGATTGCTCAAGTTCATCACAATCTTTATCTTCCCTAGTTGGTTCCTTTTGCCTTTATTGGGAAACCCAAACACTTAACAATGTACTCTCATAGATCCAGAAAAGATCTTAGAGACAGGAATATGCTGGAGCTAGTTCAGACTGATTTGAAAAGCAGATTGGTAAATTTTCAGTATGAGCATTTACAATTCAAAAATTAGCAAATGATACAAATCAGGGGTTGGTTTATTGTTTGATTCATCATCTAGACTTAAGAATGATGGAGAATGTCATAATAATGATTATTTAATTTTAAAATGTGACATGAATACATTTTCCCCAGAAAATTGTTTGTTACATATTTTCCAGTGTATGTGAAGCCATCCAGTCTAAAACCCTCATCTGATAGGTTATGGAACAGAAGACCAAATAGGTCCTCTGTTAAGCATCAGAGGCAGGATCTGAACCTAGATTCTTTGAAACTATAGTCAGTGTTATTCAGCTATTTTTCAGTCATGTTCAACTTTTCATGACCCCATTTGGGGTTTTCTTGGCAAAGATATTTCCTTCTCCAATTTGTTTTACAGATGAGGAAACTGGGGCACATAGGGTTAAGTGACTTGTTCAGGGTCACATAGCTAGTAAATGTCTGAGGCCAGATTTGAGTTCAAGATGAATCTTCCTGACTCCAGTCCCAGTGCTCTAGCCACTGCACAACCCAGCTGCCCCTATTTCTCCTATTGTAAGATTTACCCTCCTCTTTATATGCCATTTTTAATTTTTTGTTTTTATTTTTTTAATTTATGGAATAAAACAAGCATTTCCATAACACAGTACAAGAAAAAAAAATGATCGCACATGAGACCAAAAATTCAATCCATACAAAATACATAACAAAGTTATCATGCAAATTTCCTCCCCCCTTCTCTTTTTTTCCCTTCCCTGCCCCAATCATGTACCTCTATCTCTGTTCTATATAATTTAGCCCTCTATTATGCCCTGTCTTCCTCATTACTTTGCTTAAATATGTTTTATCTTTCCAAATAGATTACCAACTTCTTGAAAGCAGAGAATACATCTTAGACTTCCTTTGTATTTCATAGATCCAGAATACTCAAAACACCTATAGTCTATTTTAGAAATTTTAATAAATATCAGTCTATATAGAACACATAATATACATATAAAATAGAATAGAGAAGCCTAGGGGAGAAAATCATCCCTATTTTGTTTTTATTTTTTTAATTCATAGACTCCAAAGTTGGAATCTTAGAGATCAGCCAGTCCAAATCTCTATCCCTTACATGAATCCCATACACAACATCCCTAACATGGTCATTTAGAATTTGTTCCTCCAAAGATAGGAAGTCACAATTCATATAAAACATTCTAATAAACTTTGACTGTTAGCAATTAACAACTTTAGCAAAGTTGTAGAATACAAAATAAATCCACATAAATCATCAGTATTTCTTATGTCAAAATCCAGCATCAAGTGATGCAAAGAGAAGATACAAAAGATACAAAGAGAAATTCCATTTAAAATAACTAGATAATATAAAATATTTGGGAGTCTACCTGCTAAGATAAAATCAGGAACTATACAAACACAATTACATTTTCTACACAAAGTCAGATCTAAACAATTGGAAGAATATCAAGTGCTAATGGGTAGGCCAAGATAATATAATAAAAATGACAATTCTACTGAATCTACTTATTCAGTGCCATACCAATCAAACTGCCAAGAAATTACTTTACAAACCTAGAAAAAATAATAACAAAATTCATTTGGAAAAACAAAAGATCAAGAATTTCAAGGAAAATGATGAAAAAAAAATTTAAATGAAAGTGGCCTAGTTATACCAGATCTAAAACTATATTATAAAGTAGCAGTCAAAACATTTGGTGCTAGCTAAGAAATGGAGTAGTTGATCAGTGGAATACATTAGGCTCACAAGATCCAATAGTCAGTAACTTCAGTAATCTTGTGTTTGATAAGCCTAAAGAGTCCAGTTTCTGGAATAGGAACTCACTATTTGACAAAAATTGCTGGGAAAATTGGAAAATAGTATGGTAGAAATTAGACATTGACCAACACCTAATACCTTGTACCAAGATAAGGTCAAATAGGTTCATGATTTAGACATAAAAAGTGTTACTATAAGCAAATTAAAAGAACAAAGGATAGTCCATTTCTCAGATCTGTGGAAAAAGAAGGAATTTATGACCAAAGAAAAACTAGAGTATAGGATGAAATACAAAATGGATAATTTTGATTGTATTAAGTTAAAAAGTTTTTGTACAAACAAAACCAATGCAGAAAAGATTAGAAGGGAAGCAGAAAACTGGGGAAAACATTTACATCCAACAGTTCTGATAAAGATCTCATTTCTAAAATATAGAGAATTGACTCAAGTTTATGAGAATACAAGCCATTCTCCAACTGATAAATGATCAAAGGATATGAATAGACAACTTTCAGATGAAGATATTAAAGTCATTTCTAGTCATGTAAAAAATGCTCTAAATACCACTATTATTAGATAAATGCAAATTAAGACAACTCTGAGGCACACTCAGATAAGCTGACAGGAAAAGATAATGATAAATGTTGAAGGAGAGGTGGGAAAATTGGGATGCTGATACATTGGTGATGGAGTTGTGAACTGATCCAACTATTCTAGAAAGCAATATGGAACAATGCTCAAAGGGCTATCAAACTGTGCCATACCCTTTGATCCAGCAGTGTCTCTACTGGGTCTGTATCCCAAAAAGATCTTAAAGGAGGGAAAAGAACTCACATATGCACAAAATGTTTGTGGCAGCCCTTTTTGTAATGGCTAGAAACTAGAAACTGTTTGGATGCCCATCAATTGGAGAATGGCTGAATAAATTATGGTATATGAATGTTATGGAATATTATTGTTCTATAAGAAATTATCAGAAGGATAATTTCAGAAACGCCTGGAGAGACTTGCATGAACTGATACTAAGTGGAGTGAGTAGAACCAAGAGAGTACTGTACACAGTAACAAGATTATACAATGATCACATCTGATGGATGTAGTTCTTTTCAACAATGAGGTGATTCAGGCCAATTCCAATAGACTTATGATGGAGAGAGCCATCTGCATCCAGAGAGAGGATTTTTGGGACTGAATGTGGATCACAACATAATATTTTTACTTTTTTGCTGTTATCTTCTTGAATTTTGTCCCTTTTTTTTTAAATGAAAGCAAAGGCAAATAAAAGCATTCTATTCAAAAACAGCAACTAAGCCCCTACAGTATACAAAGCAAAGTTGTTGCAAGATTCAAATCAGATCATTTACATAGAGTGCTTTGCTAACTTTAATCAGTATTTTGACATCCTCTCCTCTAACCCTTTTCTAAACCCATTGTAGCCTGGTTTATGGCTTCAATTTTTAACTGAAACTGTGCTTCTCAAAGTCACTAATAATCTCCTAATTGCCATACCCAATGACTTTTCTCTATCTTTAATCCTCAATCTGTCTGTAGCCTCTGACATCACTCCCTTCTGAATACTGTTCTCTCTGGATGTTTTATGCCCTTGCTCTCTTGGTATTCCAATCAGACTAATAATTCCTCTCTATTTTATTTTTCTGAATCCTCATTCAATTAACACCCACTAACCATATCTTCTCTTCTTCAATACTAAGTTGGTGATCTCATTGGTTTCCATGTGTTTAATTATCATCTCTATTCAGATGATTTTCAGATCTACCTAGTTCTAACCTTTCTCTTGAGCTCCAGTCTCACATCACCAGCTGCTTCTCCCAAAATTCTCCCCTCTTCTCAATTTTGCTATTCTTGTGCAAACACCATCATTTTCCCCGTAGCCCAGGCTCACAACTTAATTGTCATCCTTAACTCCTCAAAATCTCTCCTACAAACCTCATTCTCTCTATTTACCGAGATGTTACTCAGGTGCAGGCCCTCATCATCTCATGTCTGAATTCCTTCAATAGTATGCTTGGTTAGTCTCTCTGCTTCCACTCCATACTCCAATCAATTACCAAAGTGATCTTCCTGAAGCACTGGTCTGATCATAAACACATACACAAACATATCCTATTCAATGATCTCCAGTGTATCCCTATTACCTTCAAGACCAAATATAAATTCTTCTAATCAGCTTTTAAAGCTCTCTGTAACTTGACTGCTTCCTGCCATTCCAATAATCTTACACTTTATTCTTCTCCATAAGTCCTTTGACCTAGCTTCAGCTGCCTTCTTGGTATTCCTTACATATAACACCTATCTATCTCCATGGTTTTTTGCTGATTGTTCTTCATAGCTAAAACGCTCTCCCTTCTCACCTTTACCTCTGCTTCCTGCTTTCTATGGTTTCCTTCAAAATTCAGCTGAAATCTCATCTTCTCCTTCTACTAGTATCTTCCATTTAAGATTGCATTCCAATTGGGACATATATGTATCATTTGTATTTAGTCATTTGCATATTGTCTCTATCAAACAGAATATGAGCTCCCTGAGGTTATAAAGAGTGTTTTTGGCTTCCTTGGAATCTCCAGCAGTTAGCACAGTGACATGCATAATAAAATCTTAATAAATGCTTGTTGACTGATTTTTAAATTGTTTCTAAAAAGTCAATATTATAACATTGTAATATTGATATTATAATATTGGTAATATTATAGTAATATTATAAGAATTCTCCTAAGAGCTAAAACTATGGGAATTTCAGAATTCTTTTTTTTTGAGGTGCTTATACTTCACAGATTTTTTATACATGTTGGTTATCTAGAAGTTGAATAATTCCTAATAAACCATCCAACAATAGAATGGACTCTGGAGGAAGTGAACCCCCTCAATGCACATAGTCTAGGTAACTACAAGTCCAGGGTTCCTTTACATGAGGCTCTTATTTAGTTATGGATTGGATGAGATTGCCCTCAGGATTCTTTCTCATTCTAAAATTAGTGGGTGTTGTTTTTTAAAAGCCAATCTTTGCTTTCTTCCTAACCATACCCACAGACAGTGAAATAGTTATGACTATATTACTTATCAAAAGCTTTATCACAGTACTATGGATTGTAGGATGAAAATGAGGTAAATCCCAATTAAGAATTTTTTTCTTTTTTTTCAGCTGCTTGACCCTGGGCCCAAGCAGTGTCTCACATGGCATGTTTATTTGCCACTAAAAGACTAAAATTGAATCCTTTCTTTCCTTTTTCAGCTTTGGCTTCATCATTTCAATTAAGCAGGGTTCTTGGGAATAAAAAATACATAGCAATCTTTATAAGTGTCCTTAAATTAGCACTAGGCCCTAACAGCTGTCTCTGACTCTTATTTGCAGGTTTCCCTAATATCTAGTGCTCTTCTCTCCACTCCAGTAGGAGAAGCAGAAAGCTCAAAGGTTTCACTGGGTTGTCAGAGGTCATTCTAGTCCTTGACCTAGGTATACCTCTGGCTTCCCTTATTGTATTTTTCCTCTTGTTCTATACACCAAAGTAATTATCAGACTTGATTGGGGAAGGGACAAAGGAACAAAGGAGGAAATCCAAAATTAAAGAGTAAAAAGAAAACATGTTTATGTCCAATGATATCTGTTTTCAAATCTGGCAAGTGGGCATAAGATTGTACATGAATGAACACTAATAGTCACAATAATTCAGAAGTAAGAGACTAATGGTTGGAAAGATAAAAGATAAAAAGTACTCAGAGTGAGAAGTAGGGCTGTCCCTGATTGGTCTATCAACAGCTAAATCTTAGGGGAATTATATTTCTAACTTATTCCCATACAGTAGCCTATAATTTGTGGATTTTGATTACCATCACTTTTATACAAAAGCAAAATGCCAAAAAAGCAAAAAAACTTTTTGGTTTTCTTTCCAAATAGGAATACTATACCCCACCCCTACCCCCCCCTCTCTCTCTCTCTCTCTCTCTCTCTCTCTCTCTCTCTCTCTCTCTCTCTCTCTCTCTCTCTCTCTCTCTCTCTCTCTCATTCTCTCTCTCTCTCACTCTCTCACTCCCTTTCTCTTTCTCTCTCTCTCATTAAAAGAATGATAAGCATGCTTTAGAAATGTTTATGATTCTGCAAATGATTCCTAGATCTATATTTTTGGTCCCAGGTTCTCCTCAGCTCAAAACCTACTCATCAATTGATTACTAGCCATTTTAAATTATACACATAAACTATAGCTATCTCAAACTCAACATTTGCAAAACAGAACTCATCATCTTTCTCCCAAAGTCCATCTTTCTGATCTTTCCTATTTCTGGAACCAAACTTCCAATCTCCCAGAATCTTATCCTCAATTCCTCACCCTACTCTTGCTTATCACTTGTTGATTGTTATCATTTCTGCCTCCCTGACTTCTCTTGCATTCAAGTACTTTTCTTTAACCACAAGATCACCATTTTGGTTCAGACACTCCTTACCTCTCACCTGATCTATTGAAATGACTTCATAATTGGTCTCTTTACCATATGACCGTTAACCCTCATTTATCCTTCATACAACTTTCAAAATAATTTTCTTCAAGCATATATCTGACCTTGTCATTTCCTTAAGTGGTATAGTAAATGGAGTGCTGGACTCGGAGGAAGGAAGATCTAAATTTGAATCCTACCTTAGATATTTACCAGATGAGTGAACGTAGGCAAGCCACATAATCTCTCTGTGACTCACATTCCCCATCTGTAAAATGGGGATAATAATAGCACTACCTTCTAGAGTAATTGTGAGTACAAATTGGATAATATATGTAAAGCACTTTACAAAACAGAATCTTAAAATGTTAGGTTATTATTATTGCTAACCATAAGTTCTTTTGTTGCTGTTGAGCTGTTTTTTATCATCTCTGAGTCTTCATGACCCATTTGGGGATTTCTTGGCAATTTCCTTGTCCAGCTCATTTTACAGATAAGGTAACTGAGGCAAAGAGTTAAGTGATTTGCCCAGGTTCACACAGATAGAAAGTGTCCAAGGCCAGATTTGAACTCATGAAAATGAGTCTTCCTGCCTCCAGGTCCAGCTCCCTATCCAAAGCACCATCTAGCTGCTCTTCAAAAAAAAAAAAAAAATCTAGTGACTCCTTATTACCTAGGATCAAATTTAAACTCCTTTGACTTTTAAAGCCCAACTTTGAGCCAAACCTCATTGTTTCAGCCTCATTGCACACTGCCCCCATTTCCTCACTCCACAGTTTAGCCAAATTGACCATCTTACTATTCCTCATGTGTTTATCTATCAGTACCTTTGCACAGACTGTCATACATGCCTAAATCCAAGAATTCCTCTTTTAAATCATAGACTAATAATAATAATGACAGTAGCAAAAGTTAACATTTATGTAGTAATTTAAGATTTGCACAGCACTTTATATTTACCTTATTTTTGACAACCCTGAGAGAGTGTTGCTAAAATTATCTCCATTTTACAGATCGGGGAACTGAGGTTGAGTTAGATGGAAATTTAAATAGCTTGACCAAGATCATTACATTTACTAAGTGTCTGGAGAAGAATTCAAATGCATTTTCCAAAATCCAAATTCAATATGCTATCTATTATACCATCTGCCTATATTATATTAAGAAATTGAGAAATATCATTAAACTACTATCTACATCGGAAAACATTTTTAATTTCCTCTCTTTAGAAAGTTGTGACTTGAGATGATCTTTCATTTTACACATGAAGAAACTGAAAGACCCCCCCCCCAAAAAAAAGGGAAGAAAACCCTATAGATTCCCAGACCAGGACTTATTTCATTTTTCTATGTTCCAGCCTGAATTCAAGGTCCATCCCAGGATCCTAAAATGAAGAATCTCTTAGAAGTATAATTAGAATCATAAAACTTGGAATTGGAAAAGATCCTAGAAATCATCCAGACTAACGCCTGCAAATAAGTATAATGTACACAAGGTTTTTAAATAAATACTTTGGTGGTAATGAGAGAGTCAAGTCTTGCAAAGCATTGTATCTTAATTCCTTTATTATGAAACACTCAGCAACCCCACCTGAGAAATAGGCAAAACCTCTCATCTGTGACACCAAAGAGAAATCCTCCATATAGGAAGAAAATAATCAAGCAGCTACCAAAGGATAGCTGCCTTATATATTGTGATAGCAACCCACCAGCCACATGGCCACAATTTCACAACTTCAATACCAATTAGAATATAAGCAGTTCATTCACACTGTGTATTGTCTATATCTGAAGTATAGCTACCCTACACCTCAGGGACCTGAGAATTCCATGAAAAAGAGTAGTAAGCCTCTTAAGGAGGATGAGTAGGATGTTTCTAGGAGATATCAGCTTCTCTGTCAGTTTTGCTTAAGAATATGTATCTTTGGGGCATCGAGGTGGTGCAGTGGATAAAGCACCAGCCCTGAAGTCAGGAGGACCTGAGTTCAAATCTGGTCTCAGACACTTAACATTCCCTAGCTGTGTGACCCTGGGCAAGTCACTTAACCTCAATTGTCTGAGCAAAAAAAGCAAAAAAAAAGATATGTGTCTTTTAGCCAGACTATGTAAGTCAGTAGAGCAAAGGCTCTGAGTTAAACAAGACCTCAGAGGCCATCTAGTGCAATCCAAACTTGAAAAATGATTTCTTCTGCAATATGGTTGACAAATGGTTATAAAAATTTTGCTTTATGACTTCCAAAAAGAAGGTATCCTAAGTAGTCCACTCTACTTTCAGATAGTTCTCATGCATAAGAAATTTTTATTATATCAAGCTGAAATCCAATGTTCTTAGTTCTTACCTCAAAGGACAAGCAACTCCAAAATATTCCTTCTTCTACATGAAAACCATTAATATATTTGAAGATAGCTATCAATTTCCTCTATGACTTCTCTTTGTGGGGCTATACTCATCCTTTGTTCTTCAACTCATCCTTATATGGTGTGAACTCAAAGCTCTTCAATTCCTGGTTGTTCTTCTCTGGATACCTTCTGGCTTATCAATGTCATTACTCATGAACATTGATATGGCACCAACTCAATGTGGTGCCAAGAATCGTTCATAATACTCTGAAAAGTGGTCACTATCAACTCCTTCTAAGATCAAATAAACTCCTCTGATTACCTTTTAAAGCCTTTTACGACCTGTATTTATTTATTTCATTCATATTTAATTTTTTATTTATTTGATGAAATATTTATTTCATTAAATAGAATGTAATATCTTTATGAATAAGGATTATTTCATTCTTTGTAAAAGAAGGTACCAAGTGCCTAACATTGTATGCATTTAATAAATGCTTGTTCACTGATTTAGTTTACTCCTATAGTTTCTGTTCCAATCTCTATTTGTCTTCTCCTAAAAGCTAGATCTACTCTAGTTTCTTCTTCTGGGTCTTGAATTTCTTCATATAACCATATATTCTAAATACGTAATGCTATTTCCCCCCATTCATTTATTTGCTTGTTTATTTATTCTTCTTGTGAGTAAAATAGGCTCATCCAAAGACAAATTCTAGTCACAGACTTCATCCCACAAGTTTCAGTGATCCCTATGAGATCATTTTTTTTTCTTTTCCCTGATTTCTAGGTATCTACTATGGCATTTACCTTGGTGGATAGATACAAGCAATTTTCTCTGTCTCTCCCCCTCCCTACATTTTTAGTTTAAAGCCCTCTTGGTTAGATTGGCAAGACTTCAAGCAAATAATTTCTTATCAGCCCTAGTTAGTTGCCCTTCAGTCCTAGGCCTGAAGTCTGTCAATCTTATGTAAGTTATTGGCTAGAAATACACATCTCAATTTCAAGTTCCATCATTTTAAATAGCTATTCACTTTGTAAATCTACCTTTCTCTCCTGAAATTCCCTTTGAGAGACAAAAGTAATGAATCCAACTATTGTGACCCTAATGTCATCCCTTTCTAGTTTGAGACTTCATCATCTTTGGCATTGCTTTCTAGCTTCCATACCCATGTGAATCAACAGAAGTACAGGGAGTAATACCACTTGAAAAGTTCTAGTATGAGGGTAGCTCTCTCTGCACTTAGCTCCTGTTGACAAATTGGTGGTTCAGTACTTTTAAGAAGGGAGTCAGCAACCACTACTGTTCCCTTCTCTTCTGACGCTTACCAATAATATCACAACTTATAGCACCTGAGGATCCATAACACCTGTCCTTGGTGAGGGAACAACTGTTTCATCTTCAGATAATACAAAACCTTCCTCCTCTGGAAGACCTTTATAGCTGTTTCCTAGTTCTTTTAAGCAGTCGTCTTTTTTTTCCCTTTTCCTCTGCATGACATTTCCTTCTACTCTCCAAACACCTGACAAAGGTCAGGATTTCCTCCTACTTCTTCAAATCCATTTTTATCTTTGTTTTCACATTGAAGCCTATCTTCCACTTTTTAAGAACACTTACTTTCCTCTGATTACCTGGAGACTGAAGGATCACTCACTGAATTAATTTACCTTCTCTTTTAGGAGAGAGAACAGGCTGTACTTTGAGGTTGGGTAATAGTCATTTAAGCATAGCAGAAACATTAATACCATACATTTAATACAGGTCATGGCACTGCTCTTCACACTTACTGGAAGTAGGATCCTTAGTCCTAGTTCTTCTTGGTAATGGCTCCCCGACGGACTCTTGTGGCAAACTCCTCGTGGAACTATTTAGTTCTGCTGGAGTTGTCAGTCTCTTTCCTAACTTATTGGCTCCCCACAACACTGATCAGCACCCAACTTCCTTTTATATCTCTCACTAACTTCTTACCTTATCTCACCAACACATATTGCCTAAAAACACTTCTACATTTCTCTCTTCTAGATTCCTCTCCTTCCTTTCCATCTTCTGCTCCTCCTCAGGTCCTTCTTCTCCTTCATCTGCAATCCTTCCCTTACATCTTGATTCATTCTCCACTTTTGGTTCAAGTCCCTCTCCTTAAGCTTCTCCTCAAATCCTTTCATATTTCCCCCTCTCCTATTGAAGCTCCAGGCTTTTATCCATTCCAAAATCTTCCAAATTTCCTTCACAAATTCTTTGCAGTCCATTTCTTATCCCCCTTCAGCTTACCGCCTTCTGCTTCTCCAACACAATTTTTTTCCCATGATTTGTAACCAGGACTTCTTACTTTTAAAATGTAACATTCTTTCCAGTGAAACATATTTTCTCACTGAACTTTTGAAATATTTTTTTAAGTTCCAAAAGTAGAATTAAATGATTCCTATGATTATTTATTTTATGATCATAGTTTTCCACTACTACTAAACAAAAAAAGGAAAAATTATGCAGAGTTTGGAAAAAAAGACTCAGAGGAAATATAACTATCTCCAAGTATTTTAATCATTTAATCAACATTTATTAAACACCTTCTATATGCCAGATACTGTGTTGAATACTGGGACCCTAAAAGAGCTTACAATCTAATGGCAGAAGAAACACATATATACAAATATATACATAGCAAGCTATGTTTAGGATACATAGGAAATAATAAAGGAAATGCCCTAGAATTAAAAGGGTTGAGAGAAACTTCCTATAGGAGATGGAATTTTATGCAAATTAAGTAAATTCTGAGGTACCACTTCACATTTCTCAGATTGGCTAAGATGACATTAAGATAAATTTTGAAGAGGATGTGGGACACTAATTCATTGTTGGTGGAGTTGTGAACCGATCCAACCATTCTGGAGACCAATTTGGAACTACGCCCAAAGGGCTATCAAACTGTGCATACTCTTTAATCTAGCAGAGTATAGGCCTATATCCCAAAGAGATCATAAAAAAGAGAAAAGGACCCATATGTATAAAACGGTTTGTAGCAGCTCTTTTTGTAGTGGCAAAGAATTGGAAATCGAGTCAATGTCCATCAGTTAGGAAATGGCTGAATAAGGTATGGCATACAAATAAAATGAAATATTATTGTTGAATAAGAAATGATCAACAGGATAATTTCAGAAAAGCCTGGAAAGACATACATGAACTGATGCTAAATGAAGTGAGTAGGACCAAGAGAACATTGTACACAGCAACAAGATTATGTGATGACCAACTATGATGGATTTGACTCTTTTCAACAATGAGGTGATTTAGGCCAATTCCAACAGACTTATTATGGAGAGAGCCATCTTCATCAGAGAGAGAAATATGGGGACTGAATGTGAGTCACAACATAGTATTTTCACCTTTATTTGTTGTTATTTGCTTGGTTTTTTTTCACATTTTTTCCCTTTTGATCTGATTTTTCTTGTGCAAAATGATAAATGTGGAAATATGTTTAGATGAATTATACATGTATAACTATTGGATTACTTGCTGTTTAGGGGAGGGGGGAGGTAAGGAAGGGGGGAGAAAAATTTGGAACACAAGGTTCTGCAAGGGTGAATGTTGAAAATTATCTTTGCATGTATTTTGAAAAACAAAAGAAAACTATAAGTATAAAAAAAGATGAGAGTTTAGTTGGAATTTAAAGGAAGTCAGGAAATATAATAAGCAGACTTGAAGAAGGAAAGCATTCCAGGCATGGAGGGCAGTCAGAGAAAATGACCAGAGTTCAAAGATGAAATGTCTTGTTCATGGACAGCCAGAAGATCAGTGCCATCAGATCAAAGTATATGTGGCAGAAGTAAGATGTAAGAAGCCTGGAAAGATAGGAGAGGCTGAGATTATGAAGAGCTTTGAAAGGCTTTCATATGGAAGATAGATTAAATATGTTCCACTTTGAATTATATAAAGGTAAATTGGCCCAGTGTAAGAAAAATCTTCATAACAATTCATTTTAGACTTGTCCGAAAATGAAATTGGATACCTTCTGTACTAATGAATTTTCTATTACAGGAGGCCTTCAAAAGGAACCCAGATTACATCATGTCAGGAATGTGGTAGAGGAGATTTCTTTTTAGGTGTGTATTGGACTAGATTATCTCTTAAGCTCAATGATTCTGTGATATAGCTCCAGAAATATTTGATATTTGCCATCTGCATGATTTAGACAAGTCACTTCATGTCTCAAGTTTTTCCATTTCCTCAGACATAAAATAGTGGGGTTAAACTATGTGAATACTATGGTATTCCTTGCTTTAAAGTCCTATGATCCTAAGTATTTCTTATACTAATTGGTAAAAGTTACAGGGATACAGATTTTTGTCAAATTTGAGGAAGAACAAAAAGGAAAAACAAAAAAAAGTTAAATTCTACAATTTCACTGTCCAACAATGGAATGATATTTGAAGGCAGTCAACTCCCTGTCACTGGATCTGGATAAAGAAAAAATGCCACCATTGGCTGTTGAACTTGATATCCAAGTTTCCTTCTAATATTCTGATTATGCCTCTCTATAACTAAGAAAAGATCAGACACATCATTAGCTATTGATAACTCTTTTCTTCTAGAAATAGCTCCAGAAATATTTCTAGAAATAGCTCAGTTCCTTCCAACAATGAAAGGAAGAACTTCCATGGGAAAATTGAAGTAAAGAATTATAATCAAAACTCTATCTGGCTGAATTTGGAAAAGTCTCAGTCTCTTTCCTCTTCTGCAAAATGAAGACTCCAAAGTCATCAAAATGATATCAAATCAAAATAATCAAAACAATGTCATCTACATAAAAACATTAATTAATACATCAAGGATCTTGATTTTTTTTTTGTATGGGATCTATGATTTATGGTCTTAGAGAATTGCCTGAGGCTGAAAGAAGTTAAATAATTTGCTTAGAATTTGAAACCAGGTCTTCCTGATTCAAAGTCCAGCACTCTATCCATTATTCTATAGCTGTGTTCTTTGGGATCCGCTATCCTCTTTATTTCAAATCTCTACTTATCCCACTGTGATAAGGTTAGGCAGCTTCATGAATAAAGTAGGATTATTTTTGGATCATGCTTGCTATGTAACCAGTTGGAGGTTCTTCTGGAGTGTCTCTATACTCACAGATTTTTTTTATTATGTTGACTAAATAGTCTGGTCAATTCGGTCAATAGCCAATCAGTTCATGAAAAGAAGTCGACTGTGACAGTAGTTGCAGGCTCAATTGGTTTCTTCCCTTTACAAAGGTTCTACCCTCCTTTAATGTGACTATCTATTAATCAAGATCCACAGGGATTGTTTGCTCCTGGAAGCTCACATTGACATGAGTAAAACCATATGAGCAAGTGTTTCAAAATAGAAAAGCATTTTTCAGGAGTTTTGACTTGGATTCCTGGGAACAAGATATGAGAACAGGGCTGCAAGGAAAACAGCAAGAGGTTTAACTAAACCTCTTGATCTGAAAGGACTTTATGATGGGCAGTGAGGTGGTACAGTGCATAAAACACTGGCCCTGGAATCAGGAAGACCTGAGTTCAAATCTGACCTCAAATGATCAATTAGCTATATGACCCTAAGGTAGTTACAAACAACAAAAAAAGTGCTTTATGTTGAAACAGTAATGAGCAAGTGGAAGGGAAAAAAACTATGCTCCTGAATTTTTTTGTACTTGTGAGTATGGAACTTGAGCGCCCAAGAAAAACCAGGGCCAAATAAGATAGAATATTTATCTATGATTAGTTAGTTGTTATCCTTAATTCTCAGAGAGTATGGTATTAAGTTCAAGTCAAATTATAATGTGTCCAACTGTGGCTGATCAGAACAATATGAGCTCAGAATGCTTTGCAGTTTGGACAAAAATAGTCCCTATACCTGATGAGCAACGGAATGAAGTAACTATTACATAGAGTAGAAAATTCCCCTTTCTTTCATTAAAAAAATAAGCACAGTTCACATTTGTAGAATGTTCTAAAAAGCATTCTATCTGCTTGTATATATGTGTGTATGTGTATTTCATTTGCTTTTCATAGTAGTCCCATAAAGTCACATAAATATCAGAACTCCATTTCATTTTATTTTATTTAAATTGTAAGTTCTATTGATACCTATTGTTTTTACATGAAAGCAATTTCTGAACGTACCCTCAGACTGAACTCTATAACAATAAAAAATAGTGAAGCAAAAGCAACCAATATAATAAATAGTTCTAATAATATATGCCACATTTGCTGCTGTAGCCCTCTACCTTGCAACTGTGAATAAGAGAGTAAGTTCCATTTTCTGTTCTCCAAGGCTAAGATTGGTTATTTTAATATGCAGAAATAGTATCCACTTGATAGTCAAAGAAAAAGAGACTAAAAACAATGAAATAGCATACCCAGAATCAGTCACGAAAAGGTAAAGCCAAGATTTAAGTGGAGGTCTTCTATCCAACATCCAATATCCTTTCTCTACTCTATTTTCTCTTGTACATATATGTGCATGTAGTGTTCATTCCTCAGTGAACCAAATAGATCAAACAACTCTTTCCATAAGAGTAAAGACATTTTAAGCATTTTTTGAAAGATCACTGCAGTTCTAGAGCAACTTTTAAAGCAATAGTCTATATATGAGGGGAAATGGCAGCTGAGACTCTTAAGGGACAATAATCTTGATTTTATTTTGAAGGTCTTAAGTCTCTAAGCTCTCTTTATCTGCTACAATGATAGAAGCCATGGAAATCCTGACATAGATGGATTTGATTTCCTTCATTATATGCTGAGAGGATTGAAAGAGCCCCTAGGAATGAATGAGATACATAATTGATTAATGATTAGTTTAATTCAATCTTGGTTTATGGTTACCTAGGGATAAAGCCTTTTTTACCTGATTTGTTTGGAAAGCTTATTTTAGCCAACCTCTGGTCTTGGTGACTATATAAATTTGCAATTATATGCACTTTCAACTGGAGTATTAGTATATTGGATTAGGCTGGACAGAGAACTGAATGGAAAATTTCTGCTTACTGTGAGGCTGCAAGGCTTTTCTTGGATAGCAGCATCACAAAGTCACTGTCTGCTTTAGCTAGAATCTTATACTCAAAAAATAAAGCAAATTAGTTCTCTATATGTAAGGTTTTATATAGGACAAAAAGAACTATGTCCTTACTAAAGTTTGTGCATATTATGATATTGTATTTTACTAATAGATAGCATTAATATGATATTTTATTATCTGCAAAGTGCTTTGCAAATATCACATTTTCTCCTCACAACCCTGAGAGGTAATTATTATTACCATTTTACAGGTACAGCTGAGGCAGGCAAAAGTTAAGTGTTAGATAAAGTGCTAGACATGGAGTCAGAAAGACTTAAGGTCAAATGATTTTTTTAAATTTCATAACTTTTTTCAAGTAAGTAAATGAACATCAATTTTCAGAATGATTGTACTTACTCATATTTCTACCAATAGTATGTTAATAGTTACTATATACACACATTCAAACACACACATATATGTATGTGTATACATATCAATGTCAGTCAACAAGCATTTATTAAATATTATTATATTGCAGACATAGTGCTAAGAGCTAGGAATGAAAAGAAAGGCAAAAACTAACCCTGTTCTCAAGGAGCTCATGGTCTCATAGTGAAGAAAGTCTATAAATAACTATATAGATTCAAGATATTATATATATATATATATAATAGATGGTCTATAAAATGCTTACTATATATTACATTATTATGCCTTTTCCCATGTCTTCTTTAAGATTTTTTTTCCATTTTTCAAAATTTTCACTAGCTTAATATATGAGGTGACAGTTTTCAAATTACTTCAATTTGCATTTCTATTATTTATTTGCAGCATTTTTCATATGATTATTTTGCCTTTTTAATTTTATAAATCATTTATTCATATCCTTTGAATATATGTCAGTTGGGAAATGGCTCTTAGATCTGCTTCTGCATATAAATTCCCTATATGCACTGGATATCAGATTTTTAAAGAGTTTCTTACTGTAAATATTTTTCCCACCAAATATGATCTCCTCTTTTTCTGACTTTACTCATTTTTGTTGGTTCTAAAGCTTGTTAATTTATGCAATTAAAAACTGTACATTTTTTATGTTACCAGTTAGGTAACTTCTATTTGGAGCTTACTGTAGAATATAGTGGAAGAGGGGCAGCTAGGTGGCACAGTGGTTAGAGCACCAGCCCTGAAGTCAGGAGGACCTGAGTTCAAATCTGGTCTCAGACACTTCCTAGCTGTGTGACCCTGGGCAAGTCACTTAACCCCAATTGCCTCAGCAAAAAGGAAAAAAAAAAAGAATATAGTGGAAGATGATGGCCTAGATCTATTTTTCAACAAAATGTTTGCTAGTTTTCCAGAATTTCCTCTCAAATGCAGAGTCTTACCCCAAATTTAGTTTATGTTCTTGATTTCATCAAACATAAGACAAATGTGACTATTTACGTACCCATCCTTTTTCAACTTTTCTATGTTTTTAGCTACATAGTTTTAATAATTCCTGTTTTATATCATAACTAAGCTCATTTTATGACTGTAATCACTTTTTATCCATAATGAATTGCCCAAATATAATTCTGGGATTGAATTTGTCTCTACCAGATTACTCCTAGGAAAAGAAGATGAAGACAGAGACTTAAGATCCAATCTCAGACATACTTTGGAAAACCCAAGTTTTCATTACCAGTATTCATAGTTGCCCTAGTTACAGACAGGGAAAAGAAAGAAAAACCACTACTGCCACCCTAGAGAAAAACTAATAGAGTCTTAAATAACGACTCAAAACAGAATCACTTGCTCAGACCAATAAACCAACAAAGAAGTCAATGGTTGCACATGTCCTTTAGCTAGGGGCCAGAGCACATGACCCATTGGAATAAATCAAAGGTCCATGGGAAGTATCCCAGTCTAGCATATCAGCAGATATCCTCTGATTACCCACATTACAAAGAATTAAAATAGCATCTTGAGTTTTGCAAAGTATTTTACAACAATCTAAATGAAGGATTAGCCCCATTTTTTGTCTCTCTGGGTATGTCTGGATTGTTTTCCATGCCTCATCAATCCTCATTTCCACCTCTTAAAATCCTTGGTTTTCTCCAAAGCATCACTTGAGTACCACCCTCTGAAATGGCTTTTCATGACCACTCCCCAAATTCTAATGTTTCTCAAACTATTTCTATTTACTTTGAATGCATTTACCTAATTGCGTACATATTGTTTCTCCTAATAGAATGTATGTAAGTGCTTTGAGGGCAGTCACTATTTCATATTTTCCTTTGTATTCCAAGAACTAAGCACAATGTCTGGTACTTAATAAATGCTCAACAAATGAATGGATGGATGAGCAAATGAAAAAATGAATAAAGGGCATTGAAGTTCAAGAAGTTTAAAGGACTTGCAACTATGGTCACAGTTTCTAAAAATTAGAGATAGGATTGATATTACACTGTAAATTAATTATGGAAGTAGGAACATATTCTACTATTTTTAAATTGGGAGGCTCATTCCTCTGGATTTTATTCATAGGCACAAGGATTAAGAACTCAGCTTACAGTTGCTGTGGCATCCTTTACTGTGAATTTCCAGTTTTTTAAACACTGAAAAGTAATGATGCATTAACTTTATATTGTGCATTTTCTGGAAGTGAGAAAGGAAAGATCTGTGTGCACTTTAATATGCTTGACTTGGAGGCTGCATACTGAGAGCACTCATTTGAATGACTGCATAATTGGGCATTCCATTAACTTCTCTGAGATTTTTTTGTTTTGTTTTGTTTTAATGGTCTAATGTTTATGAGCAACCTCCAACCAACAATAGAAAATTAGTTGCTCTGTCAAGTACCTAGAAGTGCTTTGTAGATACTAACATATTCTTCACAATATACCTTTTAGTCCATTGGATGACAAAAAGATATGATTGTTCAACAATATTATTATTTACTTTTATAGGTAAATAACCAAGGCATAAAGTTAATTAGTTTGTCCAAGACACTCAAGTTAAAAGGTTCCCAAGTCTCATAAAGTGCTCACATAAATCTTCTATTGTGTTGATGGAGACCGCCACTATACTATACTATACTAT